>CAMTDV010000012.1:50700899-51300899 GCA_947069175.1 Scalesia atractyloides
TGAAAAATGCGTAAAGTATTATACAAGTTCTAGGCCATTGCTGACGCGCAATCAGAAGAACTCGGATAATACCCCAGATATCGATTAAATATAAAGACCTAGTATCGCAGAATCTAGCATTATCTCAAACGAAATTTCGGAGTACTAAGTCCATATATCCGAGAGATGTTAACCCACAAGTTACTCAGTTTTTTATTTAGGTTTATATCTTGAAAAACAATTTACTAAACGAGTTAAGCCTATTGGCACATCCTCGGTAAGACCTGTTTAATTACTTGTTTAAACATTCCATATTTTTAGCATGCTGTGATTGTCATATTGATGTAATATGATCTCCCTTTTCCACAAAAACTCTTTTTTACTTTTATTATGTTTTCGTATTTTCACAAACTTTCTCCCCCTAAAATCAAAAACATATTTTTGGATTTTTAAGAAAAGATATATACAGAATCATGTCATGCCGATGAGAATCACGTCAAGTCTTCATCATCCTCAAACTCAACCTCATGAATATCCCCTGATTCCAGATTTCTTAAACCCTTTAATTTTAAAAGATTTTTAAATCTTGAACGATCAAATGCTTTGGTGTAAAATCTGCTTTTTGGTCATCAGTGTGGATTTTTTCAATTCTAACATACTTCTCATAGCAATCACGATCAAAGTGGTGTCGAATTTCAATATGTTTAGTACGTGAGTGTTGACATAAGTTTTTAGTGATATCAATAGTAGCCTGATTATCTACATATATGGGCGTGTCAATAAATTGCAGTCCGAAGTCTCTCATCTGCTGTTATATCCAGAGTATCTGAGAACAACAACTAGAGGCTGAAACGTATTCAGCTTCACATGTAGAGAGAGCGACCGTGTTCTGTTTCTTGCATTGCCACATTACCAAACAGGTTCCGAAGAACTGGCAACCAGCCGTAGTAGATTTGGCATTAAGCTTGCAGTAGTCGGTGCTTGGACAACCCTTCAAATATCGCATGATACGTTTAACGGCTAGCATGTGCGAATCTCTTGGACTAGACTGAAAACGGGCGCATAGGCATGTAGAATACATGATATCAGGTCGGGAAGCTATTGGATACATCAAGGATCCGATCATGGAGCGATATAATCTTTCATCAACTTTAACTCCATGAACGTCTGGACAAATGTCGTGATTTGGAGCTAATGGAGTAGATGCTGGTTTAGTTCCTATCATATCAAATTTCTCTAATATGTCATGAACATACTTCGTCAGATGGATGAATATACCATCAGGCAATTGATCAACCTGAAGTCCTAAAAAGAACTTCATCTCCCCCATCGCACTCATTTCGAATTTCTTCTTCATGACTTTTTTGAAGTCTTTACACAGCTTATCATTTGTCGATCCAAAGATAATATCATCCACGTATATTTGCACAATAATCAGATGACCATCCACTTGGTAAAGAGGGTAGAATCTACGGTTCCTCTAAGAAAGCCATTCTCAAGAAGATGTCTTGAAAGCGTGTCATACCAAGCTCTCGGGGCTTGGTGTAGACCATATAAGTCTTTGTTAAGAAGGTAGACTTTACCCTTGTTTACGGGATCGACAAACCCCGGTGGTTGGCCGAGATACACCTCCTCTTTAACTTTGTCATAAAGAAAAGCAGATTTGACATCCAACGGGTACACCTTGAAACCTTTCCTAGAAGCAAAGGCCAAGAAAATGCGGAAAGCTTCGAGACTAGCGACTGGGGCATAGACTTCAGTGTAGTCTATCCCTTCTTGCTGATGAAAGCCTTGTACCACGAGTCGAGCTTTGTTTCGGACCACTATTCCTATGTCATCTCGTTTACACTTGAAAACCCAACGTGTATTGATCTTTTTGTGATGATCTGGTAGGTCAACAAGCTTCCAGACTCCAAGCTTCTGGAATTGAAGCAATTCTTCCTGCATTGCGTCCACCCAGCTTTCTTCTTTTAACGCGTCCTTCCAGTTTCCGGGTTCAGCCTGCGAAACAAAACAATTGTAAGAAAGTCTGGTTTGTAATGGAGCAATACTGATATAAAAACAACTTAGATCCTTGTTAATCTGATTGCGAGTTTGCACTCCGGTTTGTAAGCTGCCGATGATATTTTCCGATGGATGGTAAGATAATGTTCTTGGCATTACTTCACTTGGAACATCCACTTGAGTCTGCAAATTCGTGATCACTTCATCAACAACTGGTGCAGAAGTTGTAGCTTCATTCCTGACATTTCATTAATTAGCTTGAGCATTCAGGAAGCTTTCAATATGTTCAGATACTTCATCAGAACTAGATCCTCCATCATCAAAAGTCGGTTCATGATCAAAATCGGCATGAGGCGGTTTTTGAGCAGATGATTCAGCAGTGTTCAAGATTGGTACATAAATCGATTCCTGCATAGTAGTGCTCGGACCTACATCAAAAGTGTTGACAGGAAGTGACGGGGAAATCACCAACGGTCTAGTAACTTGCTCTTGATTAAAGATTTGATGCTGTTGAAAGAGCATAACAAGTTCTTCTTCAAATGACATGTCTTGTAAGTCAAATGAATTCCACAAACCTTCGTAGTTGAACAGCCACGGATCTCCAGGTTTCTGCGTTGGCATAGTATAACATTGACAATCAACATGCTGTGCAAGAATAACCTGGTTCAGACTCGGCAAGAAGACACGCTTTTGTGGAGTAGCATAACCGACGAAAAATCCTTCCAAGGATTTGGCTCCAAATTTACCATCCGGGTCCAATACAGTACACGGTGATCCAAAAGGCTCCACAAACGCAAGGTTAGGCTTCCGTTGGTTTAGCAGCTCAAAACAAGTCTTGTTTTGAGGCTTGACTGTTAACACACGATTGAGGGTGTAACACGCTGATGCGACTGCTTCGCTCAAGAAACTAATTGGTAATTTCGAATCGGCGAGCATGGTTCTGGCAGTCTCGATCAGTGTGCAATTCTTACGCTTAACAACTCCATTTTGTTGAGGAGTATAGGGGCGCTGAATTCATGAAGAATCCCCTTTTCATTGCAAAATTCGACCATCCTTTTGTTCTTGAACTCAATACCATTGTCAGTGCGGATTCTCTTGATAGGCAAGTGATACAGGTTTTCAAGTTTCTTGAAGAGAATCATTAGACTTTCAAACGTTTTATCTTTGCTCTCTAGAAAGAAAACACATGAGAATCTTGAGAAATCATCTGTCACGACCAGGCAATATAGATCTCCAGAAATGCTTTTGATGTTTACTAGCCCGAAGCCTCTCTAATGGTAGCTTGATAGAATTCAGAAGCTTTCTTGGGTGTGATTTCTTACGTTGTTTCCCCTTCTTACAGCTCAGATAATCATCAGATAACTGAAAATTTTTCAGATTAACACCCTCCACTAGGTCGTTGTGCACTAGATAATTCATCTTTCTCAGATGAATATGCTCCATCTTCCTGTGCCATAAGATAGCCTCCTTCTCAGTTGCTTTAGAAACAAAGCACTGAACCTTCTTTGATGTTGTAGATGCAACACTCATATCAAGGACATAAAGATCATTCTCTCTTGAGCGCGTGTAAGAATCCATTCCTCATGAATCTTGAATCACTGCTTTAAAATCAAGCATTCTTTGTCGTTGAAGTGAGTTGTAAACTTTTTGTCACAAATTTGCGAAATACTCAGAAGATTGTTCTCTAGCTCCGCAATGTAGTTCACCTTGTCAAACGACACCACTCCATTTGCAAGAATACCTTCTCCGACAATTCTACGACCTTGAGTTCCAGCAAAACCCACGTATCCTCCTCGGATAGCTTTGACATCGTGTAACAACGCAAGCATCCCAGTCATGTGTTGGGAAGCTCCACTATCCATTATCCATTTTTACTTGATCGATCTGGGGAGTCCCTACACACATGAGGAAGAAACTATTTGAACAAAGAAACCCAGCCCGCTTGGTCTTGGGTGGTTTCGGAATATCAAATTTCCGACCAACTTTGTTTTTGACATTCTGTTTAGGCTTTGTTTTGGTTGGAACTTGTGGTTTCAGATCTACTTTAGATGGTTTGGCTTTTGCAACCCATGTTTGTGTTTTCGAATTGGCCCTTTTAGAATAAAACTTTGAATCTTTTTTACTTTGACGGTTTTTGGTGGAAGTTTCACCAATTTCAAATTTAGAATTCAGTCGAATCGTTGATTTAACATTTTTGTGAGATTCATTGTTTATTTTAAAAATTTGTTTTGGTACAACCATGGGTGCCTTTTGTTTCACATCTTTGGTAGATTTGTTAGAGTTAGAAACAGGTTTGGATATTTTTGATAACAATGTTGTGCAATATGCCCAACATTTTTACACTTATAGCACGTCCTACTATCTTTTCGGACAGAGGAATCCAAGACTTGTTTTCTACTCTCTTTTTCTTTTTTGAATTCAACATTGGATTGTGTACCAATGATCTCCTTTTCCTTTTCTGTCGTTGTCCCAAAAACAAAATTGATTTTCTTTGAAAAGTTTAGCTTTTGGGACTTGCTGGTTCGTTCTTCGCTTTTGAAAACCCAAACCAACCCTCCTGTTCTCAGGATAATCTCTGTTTCTTTGATGGTAGGGTTGGTTAACACATTTTGATTTAGAACAAAATGTAGTATCGTGTTTTTTTCTAAATCAGAATGGCTTTCCTTAACAAGCTTGAACAATTTTTCAACACGATCCAGATTGACATTCTAGACTGGGAAATCTTCATCAGATTATAGTTTATGAGATCTATGCATTTTGTAAACGATGACGTTTGATCAGTATTTAAACTATTTCTGATGATTAAACATTTGATTCAGATTTCTCAGATTCACTCTTCAAAACACTTTCAACCGCAGTTCTAACCACATCATTCTCACATTCATTTTTTGGTTTTGTGTAAGTTACATCAATGTTTGCAGGCAGCTTGTTTGTCTTTTCAATTTTCAATTTAAGTTGAGCGCTTTTTCCACCCTTGTGGTTTTTTAGCATAACTATTCCACATGGGTGGTGGAACACGATCATAACTTGCACTTTTTGTTTCATCATTTTTAGATTCTTCTTTGCTTTTGATCTTAGGAAGAATGTGATCAATTATGTATGAACTTGTAGAATAACTTATTAACAAATTGTTAACCCGTTCGGTTTCTATCTTCATTTTCTCAAGTTCATTTTTTAGCTTAAGGATTGTATTTAAATGAATGTTAATGGCCATTTGTTGGTCCATTACAATCGCTTTAAGCATAGAAAGTGTTCCGTCATTTTCTCTTAGCACTTTTCATATTGTTTAACAGATTTTCTTAATTTGTCATAAGCCTCTTTAGTTGATTTATAGTCACATGACAAATTATCTGTTAGACATTTGAGCTCATTGTATCGTGTATCTTTTACAACACATTCACTACATGGCTCGTTACATTTTGAGCATGGTTTTTCTATCACAGACTCACTTTCCGACACGTTTACCTCGTTGACATTTGCCATACAAGCTTTGTTGGTCTTGTCAATCATCTTTTCCAACGTCTCATCAACTCTCTTTTCTTCAAATTCCGGCTTCTTCTTTTCTTCACAAGATGATCAATGGCTTGGCTCAAAGTAACCTGCAAAAAGTTTTAAGAATATCATTAGGCATGAGATGTTTAAAAGCACTATTAACAATTTCTCTTCTTCTGATGATGAGTAATAATAATCTCCGGGAGATTTGTCAAAAGATGCCTCTGAATATTCTTCAGGTTCTTCAATGATTTCTGCGACTAACGCCAAACTCTCATTCTTGGAGATGTACTTGTTCCAGTTAAAGCCTTCGTCTTCTTGAGTCATGACAAGCGCTTTGTCTTTGGATTCTGGCTATCTATCTTCGATTTGCACCATTCTTGTTTTTGGTTGAGGACGATGATAGATGGCTTTCTTGTAGTAGTCGTCGGCAAATGGGTTTTGATTACCATGAGCTTCTCTGTTTGGACATTTGCGTTTAAAATGCCCCTTTTCACGACACTTGAAACATGTGACTTTTGATTTGCCAAAGCCAAGTTTACCATCTAATCCACTTAGTTTCTCTTTCCCGGTGATTTCCATGAAGCGTTGCGCTCTTCTTACAATAGACGCCATACACCATTTGATGTCGATCAAGTCTATCTCGACCGGATCAATCTGATCATAGTCTTCTCTGGTCATCTCTGAATTTCCAATTTTTCCTGCTACAAGACTTTCATAAGATTCGAGAACCGAAGCTATAGTGACATATGTTGCTTGGCAGTGTTCTCGTTGAAGTTCTGTGCATTCTGGAAATCAACAGCGATATTGCACTGTAGCACCCTTTGAGTAGAATTTGATTGATTGTTCTGGTTGATCTGGGGATTGCTCGAACCATGTGATGACTGTGGGCTTTGAGGCGTGTTCAGGTTGACCGAAACAAAGGATTGAAAACCATTGTATTTATTTGACGGTGGGCTCGGTGTGTTGTAAGCGCTAAAGTGTTGCATTTGGGCGCCTTTGTTCTTCGCCATTTTCTGCATCTCAAGTTCGTGTCCCTCTAATCTCTCAATGAATCGTGGTAATGAGAAATTACCATATTCAATACCATTCTTCAGAATAGTCAAATAGGTAGACCGTTCGCCTTGTGGTAAGGAATCCGCGAGTTTATCAACTAATTCTTCATTCGTCTTTATGATACCCATTCGCTTCATTTGCACAACCAGATGACAATATCTTTCAATCAGTTGTTTCACTATCTCTCCTTTGATCAAAGTAAGGATGTCAAATTCTTTACATAACAACGCCCTCTTCCCTTTTCACAACTGTGCACTTCCCTGGAATTTCAACCTTAGAGCATTCCATAACGATTATGCGTCATCATCATTTTGCAAAAGCACCAATATGTTTTCCTTGATGGCTTGTTGAAAATGTTCATCATTTTCGTTTCATTTATGAACTTCTCTCTTTCAAAATCCGAGAGTTGAGCCAATGTCTTTTCGAGACCGTTTTCTCCAACAGGAGTTTGATACTTTTCTTCGATTGCACACCAACAGGTAAAGTGATTCGCCTGAACCCAATTCATAAAACGTTCACTCCCACTGTCAAAGTCTTCAAGGTTCATCAACTTTGGCGTCTTTGTCATTGTACCCATCTCATTCTCGAGGTTCATGTTTTGAGCTGCGGTAGTTGTGACCGCTGATGCAGCAAAAGCGTTATAAAACTCCTCTTTCATTTTCTGCAAAGATTTTAGAAACACACTTTCGGAAAACTAATTAGGATGATAAAAATTTCTTCGTGCGGATAACAGAACAGTTCGTGTGACCAAGATATTTGTACGACACAGAGATTCGTGCGAACGACATGATTCGTACAAAGAAGATACTCGTGCGAACAAGATGTTCGTACGACTGAAAACGTTTGCTCATACGAGTGAGTTGTTCATACGAATGAATGTCTCATGCGAATCACAATTTTTAACCTTTTAACTTGTAGATTTTAGGAACTTCTGTTACTCGTTCGTACGAATGACTTAAATTGTACTGACAGTCGTACGTACGACTTGTCTCTCTACTCGTACGTAACAACACAGGTCACCAAACGGATGAATTTTACCAAATTTGATATGATTAAGTTCGATTTTAGATTTGAGATTGTCAAGGATTGATTAGAATTGATTTTAACGTGATATCCTAAAATCCTAGTCAATTTTGTCCATGAATTTGTCCAATTATGAGATCTGTATGGGAAAGTGTAGAAGTAGGTTGAATCTGGATCTGAAACTATTGGTAGTTTGCAAAAACTTGATGTTTGTCCTCAGATCAAGCCTCAAGGCTCTGATACCAGTTGTGGGTCCCGGTGATGGCGGTTCTAGATGGAAGCTTGGGCATATGATAATACCGATTCAGCAGAACGATATAGATAGGGAGTAGGAACAGAATCAGCGGAAGCTTTTCATTTCATTAATACTGAAAGAGTATACATCTTGTCTGGCTGGCGGAGTTCCTGGAGAGAATCCGCCAACATTTTCCCTCAGGGAACTTCCAAAACTTACAAACAATGAACACACAACACCTACTTATAGACATGGAAGCTCGTGCGAAGCGAGCATGTTGTCACTCGTACGAAGGGTCATTCGTACGAGTGAGATGTTATCACTTGTACGAGTAATAAGTCACTTGTACGAGGCACAGTGTCACTCGTACGAAGCACATGTCACTTGTACGAGCCAATACTCGTTCGCACTTGCCTCATGTGTTCGTATCTAATCTATAGAATATTCAATACACACTCTTTCTAGCCTATTCGCACAGTGACGACCATAAAGTGCATCAACAGCGTCAACGGCGTTGGGCAGAAGTGTTGAATGATTATGACTATGAGATCAAGTATCACCCAGGTAGAGCAAATGTAGTGACAGATGCTTTGAGCTGGAAGGAAAGAGTCAAAACTTTACTCGTCTGAGCTTTAGAAATTACTATTTAGACGAACTTTACGACTCGAATGCACGATGCACAACAAGAAGCTCTAAAGCCGGGAAACATTCAAGCGACTCATAACGGGAAATGGAAAAACGAAAGGAGCCAAACAAAGATAAAACTTTATATTTCATGGGAAGGATCTGGATTCCACATTTTGGCGGACTACAAGACATGGTGCTGGATGAAGCGCAAAAGTCAAAATACTCTATACATCCAAGTCCCGATAGAAGTATCAATATTTAAAGGAATAATTATTGGTGGCCTGATTTTAAAGGAGATATTGTGACCTATGTTGGGAAATGCCTAACTTGTGCAAAGGTCAAGGTCGAATACCAAACCATCTGGCTTATTACAACAACCAAGATCCTTGTTTGGAAATGGGAACAAATATCAATGGATTTTATTACAAAACTACCATGGACCTCATGAGTCATGACATGATACGGGTTATCATTTATCGCTTAACCAAGTCAGCTCACTTCCTACCGATTCGTGAAGAAGACAGTACTGAGAAGTTAGTTGCATTTCATCTTAAGGAAATGGTGGCACGTCATGGAGTGCCAGTGTCGATAATATCAGACAGAGATGGTCGTTTTGCATCACGGATTTGGAAATCATTCCAAGCTTTGGTTAGATCTCGCTTAGATCTAAGCAAGGTGTTTCATCCGCAGACCGATAGCCAAAGCGAATGAACCATCAAAACATTGGAAGACATGCTTTGTGCCTGTGTGATGGACTTAGGCAGAAACTGGGATACTCATTTACCATCGGTATAGTTTTCCTACAACAACAGTTATCACACAAGTATCAAGGTTGCGCCATTCGAAGCACTTTACAGGCGAAAGTGCCGATCTTCGCTATGTTGGGCGGAAGTCTGTAACAAACAGCTCATTGGTCCCGAACTAGTCCAAGAAACCATAGACAAAATATTCAAAATCCGTAAGCATATCAAGGTGGCTCAGGATAGACAAAAGAGCTACGCATATTGTAGACGTAAGCCATTATCCTTCGAGGTCGGAGACAAAGTGTTACTAAAGGTCTCGCCTTGGAAGGGCATAGCTAGATTTGGGAAGCGCGAAAAACTAAACCTGAGATACATTGGACCTTTTGAAAATCCTGGGAAGGGTTGGTATAGTGGCTTAAAAGTTAAAACTGCAAGAAGAACTCAACAACGTTCATGACAGTTTCCATGTGTCTAATCTCAAGAAAAGCCCGACTAATGACACGGTTATCATCCCAGCGGATGAAATTCATATTGATGACAAGCTCCAGTTTACCGAGGAACCCATTGAAGTTATGGATTGGAAATTTCAAAAGACAAAGAGAAGTCGAATCAAACTAGTGAAAGTCCACTGGAACTCACATCACGGACCCAAGTATACATGGGAACGTGAAGATTAAATCAAGACAAAGTATCCCCACTTGTTCAAGAAGCCTCCTTTAGAGGATACCTCAAGGTGAATTTCAGGATGAAATTCTTTTTAACAGGGGGAGTAAGTAACAAACGGAAAATAACCGGTAATTCCATACAATCTAATCACCATTTTCATTACATAGTCTCATGCATTTAATCGTAATTTAATTATGTAACTGAGTCGTACGTCATATAACAAGTGTTTGACAAGTGAAATATGCTATAACATATATTGGTTACCGTCACGACGCGAAACAAATCAAACTATGTCCCAAAAGAATTGCTAGAAAGTTTTGGGCACACTATTCACGATTACACTATTCATGTCAGCAAAACTGCTCAAACAAAATAGAACAATGAATAACAGCATAGGAATGACATAACTGAGTCCATATATACATGAAAACACTAATGTGGGAACACATCTTGCAATAATACATAACTTTCCGGTTTAACGCTTAAATTACAAAATTGTCTGTTTCGGTTATAAAAGTAACAACTTTAATTCGCCCGCAACACAAATTCGACATTTCCACTCCAGAATTATAACAGAATAATGACAAACACCTTAAAACAATATGAGGCTATCAAAAATACCTAAAAGACATCATTTCCAGTATTACGACAAGCAATGCACAACTTGACCGGGAAGCGACCAATTGTCGAACCGACGAAGATTTCAATACCCGATAGTCGTATACATTAATCTAGAGAGCTAGTTAAGCCTTATTCGGGATCCGTAACCCCTTCAGACATCTCATGGTTGCGGAATTTCAACTTGCAGAATTGTTCGTCGGTATAATATAAAAGTGCCATTATCAACTTGCGGAAGGCGTTTCTACCACTTAAACTCAACATCTACTAGACTAGTGAGCTAGTTAACCATATTTTGATATCGGAAGTATCCTAAATAAATGCCATAGCACTTATGGTAAAACAAAAACCAAAGCTTCCGATACTAAATAATATCTTTCGTATATCAGCCGGTATCGAACCGATGGGCGAACTAGTGGTGTTTTTACCATCCAAAATAAATACCAACTTAGTCAAGTGAACTAGTTAGTGATACTTAACATCCTAAACTACCTTTAACCCTCTAATTATCCAAGTTTAATATAATGACCAAAATATCTACAAAGATTAATAAATTCATCACATGTCATATTTTATAAAAGATATTTTATAAAAATATTTATACTTTACCCCCTCCCATGTGGGCCCCCACCCACCACTTGGTAGATTTGTTGAAGATGATGGATGAAGGTATGGCACATGAAGATTTAGTCTTGACCATGGAAGATTTGTATAATTATAACCACAACATCACCATTCTTTCTATCAACATTTCACTTCAAAAATCAACACAAGAACTCCTCTAGTCTCTCTCTCATTCTCGGCCCAGCACCACCACCCTAAACCACCATACAACCACCACTAAACACCATATTTCCTTACTTTCAAGCCATTACAAGACCATTTATGGAGCTAGCAAGGATGGAGAAGCATTAGGGCTTCCTTTGGAGATTTCTCATCATCTTGATCTTCATTTGCTCACATCATCTTAATCTTGAATAATCCTAAGCCTAAGAGCTAGTAGTAAGTTCGTTAGTTTATGATTTCAAGTTCTTATAATATGTAGATTTCAAAAGTGCAACTAAACTTCATATTGAACATCTTGAAAGAAATCATCCAAAAACTCTAAAATATAAAAAGAAATAACAAGATAAAAGTATAGGATTTATGATGATCATGTTGTTTTTTTGTTGTAGTGTTTTAAGAATGATGATCTTACTATCTTAAGCTTAAAAATGTGATTTAAACAACTATATGTTTAAGTCATGTAAGACCATCATCTTTAAGTTCATGAGCTTTATATATATGTGGTCTTGATGTGGTTCTTAAAAAGTATGATACATGATGAGACTTGAAACTTGGATCTTGAAAGCTAGTAAAGTTGATTTTTATATAAAACAAGTTATATAAAAATAATTATAAAAGTTGTCCATAAAAATCTTGGTGTTTTGATAATCCTAAAAGATATGGAATTTTAAGAAGCTTTAAAGTATAAATTACAATAGGAACAGGCTTGTATAAAAAGCTCATGTATAAAAGCTCATGAAATATTGACGAAAAGCTATGTGCATATTACTTGGAAAAAATGATTTTTGATGAACTTGATGAATTAATGATGATTTGGGAAATTATAAAGTGGTTTAAATACGTTTTTGAAATGTGAAAAATACCATAGTTTACTATGGCGAAATTTTCTAAAAATCTAATCGCGATTAAAGTGTAATTAACGGGGCGATTAATGGGGCTAAACGCGATTAATAACCTAAACCGTCATTAAGGAAGTTTTAAAGACAAGGGTTAAACCCTAAACTTCCAAGGTTAATATATATATATATATATATATATATATATATATATATATAAGTTAAAAATGAGTATGATTTATTATATATATATTTTTGGGAATAAAAATATATGAATATATGTTGTTACCAGCATAAGTGAATGTATAGAATACATGTGTATGTACGTATCTAGAATTTCTAGGGTATATAATACAAAATACCCAACTAGTACAACACACCAAATACTTGAAAGTTACCAAGTATAAATTACATAAACACATACACTTTTACACAATTCTTGAAACAAATAATCGGACGAGCGGACTATACGGACAATGGTCAAATTTATACAATACACCATTTCACCAACGATCAACGAACATATCGCCATCATGAAGAGCCACTACAACACTTGGGCGACTTTTGACGCGGAAATATATTATGATGACCCGTCTAAAAATAATATATTTTTAGACGCTTAACGAATATATATTACCGATAACAAAAAAATCCGGAAAGTTAAAATGTACAAAAGTTACAAGTGATTTTATATAAGTATGCAAGAAATACTTATAACCTTTATATTTAGTAAATAATACTAAGTGCAAGAAAATAAATAATATGGACTCCTAAAAATTAAGTTGGGCTAGGCCCATTATATAAAAGACATGGGCAAGGCCCAAAAACATAAACACATGGGCAAGGCCCACAATACAAAAATACATGGACAAGGCCTAAAGACATGATAACATGGGCTAGGCCCAAAGGCAAGATTATATGGGCTAGGCCCAAGGACAAGATAACATGGGTTAGGCCCAAAGACATGATAACATGGGCTAGGCCCAAAGGCAAGATTACATGGACTAAGCCCAAGGACAATATAACATGTGCTAGGCCCAAAGACATAAAGACATGGGCTAGGCCCAATGACACGCGTGCAAGGCACGAGGACACATGAAGGGCAAGGCCCGCTAAAACACAAATAAATACACCACAAAATATATGTATTTGTAAAATATATATATAAATAATAAGAGAACAAATTAACTACCAACACTATAAAAACAATAAAGTTGTTCAAAAGAGAAATAAATACACAACAAGAGTTCAAGATGAACAACTTGTCGAGGTCCAGAAAGACCTAAGGGTCTAATGAAGTTAATACACATATAGGTTACACATGTGTACGGACACTCGAATTTCACTAGATCGACATTTGGAACGCAAATATTGTGAGTTCATGTCCCTCCTTTCAAATATTTCAAAGTTTTGTTTTTAAAACAATCGAGGGGAAATACATGTCATAACAAACGGTATGTTAGCTATGGGATTAGATGATAGCACGATCAATGTGCATAAGTAGGATGATGACAACAGTAACCATTAATCACTTAGTGACCAAGGTGTAAAAGGTACAGATCTATCGAGTTTGAGGCGCGCTCCACTCCTAGTTTGTTAACCCTTTATGAGTGCTTTTGTGATTCCAATTGATGTCAAGAGTTGTCTCGCTTTGGTTACTTACTTATGGCACATATATCAGGGTGCTAGCTACACAATGATAAATCCTTAAGCTCCATGAATGCTAATAACATACTAAGATTTCATTATTGGATTACAAACAAGGCATCTTATTTGAAAACAATAACTACATGAACTATCCAACTTTATGTTGACTTTTCCAACTTACGTGTATTTCATGACGCAATACTTGAGCCGGTGAAAGACTACGGGAAGTGGGAATTAACATGACAACGAATGCCTTTTTGGAGGATTTGTGTCTTATATCCCAACCTCGTATGGGTATATAGGGATCAAAACCTCAACATGCTTTAATGATGAAAACAATCTTTTGGTTTAAAGTGTAATGTAACTCAAAAACTATAATTTGGATAACATTGTGAACTTGTCTGAACCTTGTAACTTGTTTTGGGAACTTGTAAACTTTGGTTGCAACTTAACATATATGGCATCGTTGTTGATTTATTTTTGTTTACACAACTGGTTGCAATGATTACCTCATAGTCACACGATTGCACTTCCGCTACGACAAGGGTGTGACACGCAGGACGGCTGATTTGAAGACAATTGTTCAAGATTTAGCCTAGAAGACTTCTTATTCTACTCATTCTTCTTATTTTTTTTTCTTTTTAAATGAACCCACGGACAAAATGAACTGATTTTCAAGTATAACACGTAAAAACATGTTTAGATAAACCCTTGAGAAAACCAGAGCCAAAAACATCCGAATTCATGTCCAAAATTGCAAAAAATGTCAAATTTGAACCTAGCTTCGTACGAACATAACTCTACCTCGCACAAAGATAATTCTATCTTCGCATGAAGATAAAAGTTGTTAGGTTTGGAAAAATATTTACCTTAGCACGAAGATAACTCTATCTTCATACGAATATAAATCAAGTTTTTGGAAATTTTTACTTCACTCGAACCAAAATCTTAATCGTTTTTGCGTTTAACTTCATTCCATGCAATTTGTCAGACAAGACGGAGAACAAATTTTACAACGTATTTGCTACCTCAACTGGTAATACATCAGCCGTAACCGCACAAAATCTGAATTTAGAAAATGAAATGGGGACGATGGTGAAACCCCCAAAGTTGATGAATTTGGAGGATTATGATTGTTGGAGTGAACGGTTTGTTAACTGGGTTCAAGCAAATCATTTTAACTGCTGGTTTCCAATTGGGGAAAATGAATTGGAGAAGAGATTGTCTCAGTTCACCACAGCTGAAAGAGAAAAAATCGTTAACGAGAAGAAAATGATGAATATATTGCAACAATCAATCAAAGAAGATATCCTAGCGTTGCTACAACATGATGACAATGCACAATCATTATGGAATTCATTGAGATTGAAATTCCAAGGAAGCTCACAAATGAGGAAAGGTAAAAAGGCATCGCTTAGAAAAGAGTTTGATATTTTCAACCTGTTGAAATACGAAAGTATGAAGTAGTTGATCGAGCGATATTGTCACCTTGTCGTTCAAATGAAGAGATTGGGAAATTTAAAATCTAACAAGGAGTTAGCTAACAAGTTGGCAGATGCTTTGCTAGATGGAGAGTGGACTACGTATTTGATGATTCTGAAGAACGGTGCATATTACAGTGGCTACACCTTATCAAAGTTCATAGAAAAACTCAAAGGTCATGAACTGGAAATGCAGAAAATGGCTAAGTCAAAAGGTGCTCAAATACAACAAGATGTGAACCTGTACTTTAAAGGCAGTTCTGTTGGTACTCAAAGTCTGAAAGTTGAAATCGCCTTAAGTGCTAATAGTTCTGCAGGTCATCTTCTAATCAATTCGGTTTTTAGTCATTTTCCAATTTTGAACCGAACTCGCCCAAAACACCTCAGTCTTCACAGAGCTCAAATAATTTCCAAAGCCATCAATCTGGTTAATCTACTTCAAACCAGAGGACTATAAAGTTCAATATTGTTGAAATCTCCAAAATGAACAAGATTTCAATGAACATACTACCAAGCAATAGATGGCGTTGCGCGCTTCTGTTCTTGAATCTTATGAAAGCCTGGTTACTGGGAAGATAGGAATCAAGATATGACCAAGGAAGATTATGATCAGATTGACTCAGAATAATTAGAGCTGATCAATATTAAATGGTGCATGGCTTCTATAGTTCGCAGATCTCAAAGATTCATGGAGATTACGGGCAGAAATAGCTTAGGAGGTTTGCATGGGAAGCTTGGATTTGATAAGTTAAAGGTTACTTGTTTCAGATGTAGAGAAAAAGGACATTTTAAATGAGAATGTACTAACCGGGAAGTCAACAGCAATCAAAGTCCTTTTAGAGATTACTACTACAAGAAAGCTATATATCATCGGCCGTCACCACCACAATCAAATTCAAGGATGGTACAAATAGAAGATGGTCCATCAAATGCAAAAGATAACGCTTTAGCAGTCGCTGAAGAAGATGAAGGGTTTAACTGGAGCAAGTACATTTCAAAAAGTGAAAGTCTCGCACTGTTGGCAGAGATTATTGAAGAGCCTGAACTAGAAGAAGAAAATTGTTCTGAAGCAGTATTTGATGAAGCCATTGAGGAAACTGTTCTTGAAGGATATTATCATGAACAACAGGCTGAGGAAGAAAATTTATTGCATAGTGCTTTTAGAAATTTGATTCCACCTAAATGTTTTATTTTGATTCAAGCTATCAAGTACAATCAGAAGAGGAATCAAAGCCTGAATGTGTGGAATTGATAGATGTGGATAAAGAAATGAATGCTGAGAACTTGACCAAGATTGTAAACAAAGCAATGGTGGCAAATCTTAAAGAGGTAGTTTCTAACGAAATCAAGGAAGAGTCGGTGATTGAATGTGTCAAAAAGTCAGTTAATGAGATTGTCAAAGTTTAGGTTGTTGAGGTTGAAAAACCTTGCAAGAAATGTCAATAGTCTTGCAAGGAGTGTGCCGAGAAGGTAAAAACCATTCTGATCTGGAAAAGCTTTTAGATAATTTTTCAAGCGATTATAACAAAACAAAACAAGCTTATGAGAAATTATCCAAAGTGATTAAACAATATAAACAAGTTGATAGAGAAGATAGTGCAACTTTGTCGATGCTTAAAGCAACTCTTATGGACAAACAAATGTTGATTAACATTCATCTGAATACAATCGTTGAACTTAAAAAATGAACTTGAGAAATGAAAATTGAAACTGAAAGGGTAACAAATTGTTAATCAGTTATTCCACCAGCTCATATGTCATTGATCATATTCTTCCTAAAATTAGAAAGGAAGAAGATGATAAGAAAGGTAAGAACAAAAGTGTCTGTTACAACCGTGTTCCACCACCCATGTGGGAAAGTTATTCAAGAAAGAAACCATCTATGGTGGAAAAGGCGCTCAATTTAAAATTAAAAATTGAAAAGAATAATGAGTTGCCCAAGAACATTGATGTAACATACACTAAATCAGACAATGATTGTGAATCTGATGTTGTTAAAACTGTTGTTGAAAATGTTTTAGGAAGTGAAAGTGATAGCACAGAATATGAGAGTGCTGAGTCAAATTTGGAGAAAACTAGTTCAAGTTCAGCTTCTGAAAGTGATAAGAGTTTTCAAAAGAATTATCTTGATAAATCAGAGTCTAGTTCATGATGATTTTACATTGGTTGCTTATACCATAAAAGGATCGGACAAACTATATTCTGATCAAGAATTTCCTATTAAGAATGTGAATCTTGAAAACAAGTGTTTAAGTTGACAGAAATAAATCTTTCAGAGCTTGAAAATTTGAACGACTCTTACTATTCTAAACCCAAAACTTCTTACAAAAATGATGGCAAAGGTAAAAGTATCCCAAAAATAAAAGAAAAGGGTTGGGGTATGTAAAGAAGAAAAATGATAAGTTTCAAAAAACAAATTTACAAAGAAAGGTAAATTTTCTTTTTGGATCAAGCTCGGTAAGTGAAAAGGAAAGGTTGGGAAAGGAACAATCAAACGATGAGTTCTATGTAGAAAGAAATGTCGTGAGCAGAATTTGGGTTTCTCTATTGGAACCGACCGTACGACATGTTGGAAATTTAAGAAAGTCGGGCACATTGCACGACATTGTACTCAAAAAACCTAATTCTATTTACAACATGAAAAAGTCTATAAAAGATGCGAAACAAAAAATCCATGAGTTTGTACCAAAACGGATCTTAAAAAGAAATAACAAATCCAACAAAATTGTGAAACCAACAATTCCAAATGGTTAAAAATTTGAAATTGGTGAAACATCAACCAAAAATGAACAAAATAATTCAAAATTTTATTCCAAAAAGGCAATTCTGAAAACGCAAACTTGGGTGGTTAAAACAAAATCAACTTCTGCATGAATCAAAACATATGTTCCTGCTAAAACTGAGACTTGACCGGATGTTAAAGTCAAAGTTCCAAAGTTTGATATTCTGAACCCACCCAAGACCGAGAAGGCTTGGGTTTCACTGTTTAAGTAGTTACTTATTTACTTGTGTAGGGGCTCTCGAAGTCAATCATTTCAAAGTGGATAATGGACAGTGGAGCTTCTCGTCACATGACAGGAATGTTGGCCTTACTCTATGATGTAAAATCTATTCGTGGAGGTTATGTAGGGTTTGCGGGAAATCAAGGTGGGAGGATTGTCGGAGAAGGAAAACTTTCCAATTGTGTGGTCTCGTTCGACAAGGTCAACTATTTGCTGAATTAGAGAACAATTTACTGAGAATCTCACAGATTTGTGATAAGAAGTTTACAACTCACTTCAATAATAAAAAAAATGCCTAATTCTGAAGCCGGGATTCAAAATTCCTGAGGAATGGATTCTCATACGCGTTCCACGAGAAAATGATCTTTATGTCCTGGACATGAGTGTCGCATCCACTACTACGAAGTCGGCACAATGTATTGTAACGAATGTGACTGAAAAGGAATCGATCTTATGGCATCAAAAGATGGGGCATATTCATTTGAGAAAAATGAACTATCTTGTGCACAATAATCTGGTGGAGGGTGTTAATCTCAAAAGTTTTAATTTAAATGACGATTTTCTTAGCAGCAAAAAGGGGAAGCAACATAAGAAATCTCACCCAAGAAAAGTTCTGGATTCCATTAAATTACCACTCGAAAGGCTTCATATGGATCTTTTAGGGCCAGTAAACGACAAAAGCATATCTCGTGATCAGTAGTGCCTCGTTGTGACGGACGACTATTCGAGATTCTCATGGGTTATTTTCAGAAGAGTAAAGATGAGACGTTTGAAAATCTTATGATTCTCTTCAAAAAGTTAGAGAACTACCATCATCCAATCAGAAGAATACGCAGTGACAACGGTACTGAGTTAAAAAATAATCGCATGCTCGAATTCTGTAATAACAAAGGTATTCTTCACGAATTCAGCGCCTCGTATACTCCATAGCAAAATGGAGTAGCTGAACGTAAGAATCACACTCTCATCGAAATAGCACGCACGATGCTCGCTGATTCAAAGTTACCAGTCAGTTTCTGGAGCGAAGCCGTTGCCTCTGCTTGTTACACGTTGAATAGGGTTTTAACTATCAAGGCTCATAAGAAGACATGTTTCGAATTGCTTAATCAACGAAAGCCGAATTTAGAGTTTTTGAGCCATTTGGATCTCCGTGTACGGCTATCGACCCGGATGGTAAATTTGGTGCCAGATCTTTGGAGGGATTTTTCGTAGGTTACGCAAGTCCCTTGAGAAGAGTATATCTGCCAAGTTTAAATCGAGTTGTTCTTGCTCAACATGTCGACTGTCAGAAATATACAATGTCTACTCAAAAGCCTGGTGATCCCTGGACGTTTAACTACGAGAGTTTAGGAATTCATTCGATCTACCAGAAGAACCAAATGAAGAGGAGCTTGTGTTGTTATATCAACAACAGCAAGCGTCTAATCAACAGCAAGTTCCTAGATTGATAGTGGTTACTTTACCACCTGTAGGCACAAATAATTCTGGAGAAGGTCCGAGCACTACTCAAACAGAACATGTCGTCGAACCAGAAGTGAATAACACAGAGCCCACTTTCGACCAGTCCGATGATTTTGATTCTGAAGCTAGGCAAACGTATGATAATGATGGTGAATCCAGCTCCGATGAAGATTCTGAGCAGATAACAAGTCTACTAAATCAATCTGCAAGTCCTAGCAATCAAAATAAAGGATCTACAAGTAATCAAGTTGCTGAACAGAATGTTATGAATTTGAAGAGTGAAGTGAATGTTCCTAATGAAGTAATACCAAGGAATTTGTCCTACCATCCATCAGAGAGTATTACTGGAGAGCTTCATGCTGGAGTTAAACGCACAATCAGATCAACAAGGATCTTAGTTATTTTTACACCAAAATTGCACCTATTCAAGATATGTGCTTACCTTGTTGGTTTATTTCGCAGATTGAACCGAAATCGAACAAAGAAGCGCTTGCCGACAAAGGCTGGTAAATGTAATGAAGGAGGAATTGCAACAATTTAAAAAGCTTGGTGTCTGAAAGCTTGTTGACCTACCAACTAATCACAAAGCTATCAAGACAAAATGGGTTTGCAAGTGCAAAAGAGATGATCGAGGAGTAATTGTGTGCAACAAAGCTTGACTGGTTGTCAAAGGTTTTCATCAGCAAGAAGGCATCGATTATACAAAGGTTTATGCTCCCATCGCATGACTAGAAGCAATCTTCATTTTCCTTGCTTTTGCGTCATCGAAAGGTTTTAAGGTGTACCAGCTTGATGTCAAATCCGGTTTCCTTTACGGAAAAGTGAAAGAGTTAGTGTATGTCAGCCAACCATCGGGGTTTGTCAATCCAGTGTATAAAGACAACGTTTACTTACCGGATAAAGCATTATACGGGCTGCATCAGGCCCTGAGAGCCTGGTATGAGAGACTCTCTCAGCACCTGTTAAGCAATGGCTTTATCAGAGGCATTGTTGATAGCACACTCTTCACGAAGGAAGTAAATAGACGCTTGTTGATTGTACAAATTTATGTGGATGGCATTATCTTTGGCTCAACGAACAACGCCTTATGCAAAGATTTCGAAGAGGTCCTGAAAAAAGAAATTTGAAATGAGTTCCACGGGAGAAATGAAGTTCTTCTTGGGAGTTCAGGTCAATCAGTTGCCTGATGGTATGTTCATCCATCAGATGAAGTACATCCACGATGTCCTGTAGAAATTCGAAATGTCGAGAATGTCACCATTATCTACCCCATTGGCAATCAATCATGGCATCTGCCCAGATGAACACAGAGTCAAAATAGATGAAACTTATATAGATCGATGATTGGGTCACTGATATATCATACAGCATCTAGACCGGAATCATGTATCCATCATGCCTATGCGCCCGATATCAATCGAGTCCTCGAGTGTCACACCTGATGATAGTCAAACGGATCTTCAGATACCTAAAGGGTTGCCCTAGCACCGACTTGTGGTATCCGTGAAACGACAACTACGATCTCGTTGGATATTCTAACTCAGATTTCAGGTGCTGCAAACTTAATGCCAAATCTACAACGGCTGGTTGCTACTTCTTCGGAACACGGTTAGTAACGTAGAAATGCAAGACACAAACCACGAACACTCTCTCTACCTGCGAGGCTAAATAGTTTCAACTTCTAGTTTTTGTTCCCAAACACATTGAAATTCGACATCAATTTATCGGTGATTGCCACGAGAAAAAGTTGATTTGAATAGAAAAGATCTACACTGATGAACAAAAGGCAGATTTTTATATCAAACCATTTGATCAAACCATATTAAATATCTTTTAAGACTTAATGGTTTGAAGAGTCTAACATCAGATGGGGAAATTGAGGTTGAACAGATCGGATGATGAGTTTTCGTGATCTTCGTTGGTTTGTCACATTTTATAGTTTTTAGAATTTCTTTCTTTAAAAACAAAATTCCAAAAATATGTTTTTGATTTTAGGGGAGAAATGATGTAGAAAATACAAAAACATTAAAATTGCAAAAAATGTACAAAAACATGAAAAAGACAAAAAGAGTTTTCTTGTGAAAAGAGGAAATGATAGTACATTAGTGGACTATCACTGTATGCTAAAGAATTGAAATGTTTAAAAGTTTAAACTAATCTCATTGAGGATGTGCCAGTAAGCTTCCCACATTCAATAGATTGTTACCGAGATATAAACATAAAAGTATATCTTCTTAATGAGTGGTTTAACATCTCCTCGGATATATGGTCTTAGTACACCGAAATTTTGTTTAAGAGATTGTCGGATTCTGAGATACTAGGTCTTTATAAATAATTGATATCTGGGGTATTATACAAGTTCTTATGATATTGCGTCGAAAATGGACTAGAACTTGTAGAATACCTTTTTATTTTAAACCCAAAACTGCAGCAAATTGTAAGTATCGAAAGATCCAACAATTGTAGTAAAAGATTCCAAATTGGAATAATACTTTTAAGACGATCCTTCATCTCTTTGTCGGTACGGTGGTACTAACCTGAGCTCTCAAGGTCTCGCACTACCCAGATACAGATATCATTAGATATATTCACCTGTAAGATGAAATCTAGGGAATCTTGGTGCGGGAGTATATTCTGAGGTAGGAAACACGATTAGTCAAATTTTCTAAAATTACCTAACGCATCTTGGAACAATTGAGAAATATATAGAGGTTCAAGAGGACAAGTATACGTACAATGTAAGTCAATTTGTTTACAACTTAAAGTCTTATTAAGGTCAACGGTACTTGTGATGTGTCTCAAAAACTGATATGATCCTCTAACACAAACTCACAAAAAATGTTTGTAAATATGTTTGTACATAGTTCATTATATTCATTTCAGAAAAAAAAACCCAAAAAGATTGTAAGTGTGTTTTAGCATAAACTTTAGAAAATTCAAAAAGATTTTATTTCTATCTTAGTTTCGACTACCGATGATGGAAAGCGGATCTTCAAAATCCAGAGATGTTGTATGCTGAGAATACCGGAGGACAACAGGTTGGGAGCTTATCTGAATTGAGAAAATGTTTTGTAAAGATTAAAATCTCATTAATTTGAAACTTTACATTGCTTTAAAACATCAGTTTGTTCACATAGTGTTCAACCAAGGTCATTAACTTGGACTTAGTAGACAAATCAGTTAACAAAGGTCATTAACTTGGACTTGGTCAACTGAGTGGGTCGTTAAAACTGGTAAAATTGATCAAAACGTTAAAATCTAGAAAAATTATCTTTGCATGAAGAAAAATTATCTTCGCACGAAGATAAATTATCTTCGCACGAAGATAAATTATCTTCGCACGAAGATAATTATCTTCTTACGAAGGTAGATGCCTATATAAGGCACTTCGCACGGAGATAAATCATAAGTCACTATACATTTTCTTTGAGCGAAGATAACTTTTGTAATTTAAACGATGAAGTGTTGTCTAAATCAAAGCTTGTAGTGGTTGATTAGCACACCACGAACAATGCCTAAGGTAGATTGGACTTGATTGAACTCGAATTGGACACTAAATCGATGTTTTCGATAATTTAGATATAAAAACTTAGATCAAGGACAATCTAATGGGCGAAAATTAAAATTGAACATACCCTTGTGTAAATCGGCGCTAGTAGGTTGTTTTGGAACCATCAATTTCATGAAAAAACGAGGAAAATTTTTCAAGAGTTCTTAAGGTTACCTTCGCACGAAGGTATATTACCTTTGCACGAAGGTAATTACCTTCGTACGAAGATAAAGTGCACAATGTATAAAATGATTATTTACCTTCGCACGAAGTAAAATGGTCACTTCGTACCAAGCTTACTTCGCACGAAGATAAAATCTTAAAAATGTTAGAAATTTTTCTAAGTGTTTGTGTTTGTGTTTCTACAGGATAAAAAGTCTAACTTCGATAAGAAACAAAACATCTGTTGTGTTCTTGATGAGAAAATACCCAAGATCGCTCCATTCAAATCGATTCTGAAGTTTATGAGTGAACTGCCGATACCAAAGCACTTACTGATCCTCACAAAGCCTATCGTTCACACGTTGAGAGGTTTTGTGAGCATGCGAATTTCGTACCAGAACTTAAAGCAATTATATCATTTGTACAGGTCAAGAATGAAGATAAAGAAGTGTTGATTACTGAAACACTGATTCGTCGAGTGTTAGATTTTAAAGACAAAGACGATGATCCGATGATGTACACCTAGCATATGTTTATTTACAGAATGGGTTACAAGGGCCATGTCAACACACAGTTCAACAAAGCCTATCTCGAAAGACCATAAAGTTCTTCGTGCACTCTTTCATTTATGCACTGAGTCATAGGAAAGGGGGAGGTGATGCTATTGTAGACTATCAGATGTGTATGATCACTGCACTTGCGCTGAACAAGCCATATAACTTCACAAAGATGATTTTTGAACAAATAAAGTTGAAAATTGATAAAGAGAAGTTTCTTCAGTACCCCAGGTTTGTATAGATGATGTTGCACGATTAGTTCCAAAATCTAGTGAAAGACAACAAAAATGTGTTGTCGTTAGATCATATAACTGGCTTATCGCTGGTTAGACTGAATCAGTACTTAAATAGACTACAGAACTATCACACCCCAAATTCCAATCCAAATCCATACACCGGTGGGCCCGGGAGGGGAGTATCGTGACGTTAGTTGATAACATCATTGTCAATTAAATACGGCACAGCGGAAGTCTTGGAATAAAATTACTAATACAAACTGAATGTTCAAAATATAAAATAATATACAGGCTCGTAATAGAATATCCACAGGCGGATCATAAAATGTACAAAGAAAGAATATAAAACACACTTTAGGGCAGATCTAAGGATTTGCAAGATCCTCTTATTTCACTACCGAGCAGCTTCCGGCCTATTTCGTATTGTACCTACAAGCTTAGTCTTTTGAAAATACATCAGCTTTCGCTGGTAAATACACCCGACTGACTCATTTTGAAAACATTTTAGAAATTAGATTTAAGTGCACAGGACATAAATCTTTTATAACTTGGGAAAGTTACTTTGTAACCTTGTTAACAGATTCACATGTTTGTCCATATATATGGGGCCCAGTACACAGACCGAGACATGATTAAATATACACCACTTAGAACTAACAGTGGAGTTATCCCCAACGTCTTGGGTAATTTGCATTGAGCGTCTGTTAGGTGTATGCCTACACCCCGCGCTAAGGTCGTGGCCGTTATCTAATATAATGAGCAGAGGATATCCAGGACACGGTAATTTAACCACTGATGTTTAGGTTATCAAACAAAACTGATTAAAACGGAACATGTGGATTTACTAGCCATAATCTGGCATTCGATTGATCCAATTTCCGACCAAGCGGTAATAATTTACCGTATCCCAAGCCCGTATAGGGAAAATAAGTGAAGGTATTTACCTAAGCTACTCTTGATTTAAAAATGAAAGATTTAATATCTCAGAAGTATCCAAAATGATCTAACTGCAGATAGCATTTATTGAAAGCCTCTAGTCTGGATTATGGCATAAGCTAACCAATTAAATACTAACGGTCTTATTTAAGTCATAGACTTAGACCGAGTAGTGTGCAGAATCAAAACATATAACGCTTGATTAAACGATGATTGGATAAAATGTAGCTTAAACCGACAAGTACTTTGACTTGTATAAAATGGGTAAACAATTAACACTCTGGATTTTGAGTTTAAAATGATAAGGTTAAACCCGTTTTGGTTAATTTTCGTAAACTAGTTGCATTTACTTAACCGTACGCATTTTAGCGATATCAGGTATCCGGATAGGTCATGGACAATTTCTCTATGCCATTATACTTAATTAAGTTGTAATATCAATAGGATATCAACTTATATTCCCGTTAAGATTTTAAAATGAAATTATGCCTCATAAGGGCATTTCGGTAATTTCATACCTTATAAAAGGACCTTGAATAAACTAAATGTTATAATTATAAGTATTTTGGAAAAATAATTTTTTTGTGATATAATATCAGTAGGTTATTAATTATATGTGTAATTTATCTCTTATGACCAAACTATGCACTGAAGGGGCATTTTGGTCATTTTACACATAGTTTATAAAATATTTGGGATTCTGAGTTTGTATCATGTACCTACTATAAAAATATTTATAATAAGTTTTAAAATCAGTAGGTAACAAGTCTTGGTTGATAGTTCTGGTTTAAAACCATATTATGCGCCAAAACGACGCTTATGTCGTAAAATGACGATTTATACGATGTTTAACGAAAACTGGTGTTAAGGTCAGATTAAAATGTTATATATATGTTATTTAATATAACATATCAGTAGGCAAAAGATTTATTTTGAAAAGATATGATTAGAACCATTTTATGAGCCATAAGGGCTTTATCGTCATTTATCGACATATTACAAGGACTTGTTCAAACTTAGTTTATAACCTGATATAACATCCCAAATAATCCTACTTATAATATTACATCAGTAGGAAACTTATTTTCAAGTTCATTCTCTTTTAAACCTTATTTTATGCAAAAAGGGCATTTTAGTCAAAATGACATAATTATGGAACTTGCGCATAAACTTAGATTCTGATTATGATCATGTAATATAACCTCACAGGGTTGCTATATTATATTACTATCATAATGCAACTTTAGATCAGTAGCTAACTAATCTAAATCGGGTCAGAATCGAAAGTCAAAGCAGAAGTCAAACTTCGCGACTTTCGGTTGCGAACCGACCCTAGCACTGAAATTGACGAGCCGAACATGTTCTTACATGTTCTAATAATTATTACCAACTTGTTTAAGTGTCAAAACAGATTTCATAACATATATAAGAGAAATTTATGATTTTTTCCAAAAAAAATGGCATGTTTGACTTTTTAATATCATAACTTTGACCCGTCAATTGGTCTAACAAATGTGATCTTCAAGAGGTGTCCTTTATAGGGACTAACACCTACCTTATTACGATCACTTAGCTATGTTCATTTGGAACAATAGCTGGACCATAATGGTCTTAACCGAAAGTCAAGGCGTTTTTCGTAAAACGCTTGACTTTTGTCTATAAAAGCCTATAAACGAAAATGCAAGAGCAAGGAACACTTACAAGAGGTTCCTAGAATGCAAGAGGACTAAGTTGGATGATCCTTTCAGTTAGGAACTTCCTGAGGAGGGAGAAGAGTTGAAAATGAGAAAGGTGCAAGTTCAAAGGTTAAACCTTTGCACCTATTTATAGTTGGAGAGCTCGAAGGAGGTGTTGCCAGGTGTTAAGGGGTGTAAGAGGAAGCTTACAAGTGTCCTAAAATGTGGCATAGCTGTGTTGGTAAGCCATGGTTTCGAGAAAATGGTTTTTGGAACTTTGTGTGGTGGCCAAGGCAAATTTTCTGCAGGTACAGATCTCTGGTGGGCCTCGAGAGGCACAGGCCCTGCCTCTCGCACCCCGCGAGCGCCCCTAAGCCAGTTTCAAAGTTTGACACTTTTAGCCCCTAAACTTATAAAACCCCTTTAACCTCCTAAAACACCTTTTTAGCACTTTTAGCCCTCCGTAGCCAATATTTAGCATACTCGGGATTATACCCGGACCTTGTCGAGCTCTCAGTTTATTAAAAAGTCACTCAGAGGTATAAATTAACATGTTGACACTTTTAATCCCTCCAATGTCCAACTTTTAAATAATTACGGATTTAATCCCTCTCGTCCAACAAATGGGACATGTGAGAGTTAGGACTTCGTAAAAGATCACTCAGAGGCTTATTATAAGCATGTTGACTCCAATGTCACTCAAAGGCTGGGCATGTTAACACAACGATTATTCAGAGGCCAAGTTTTAGCATGTTGACACTAATGGTCACTCAAAGGCTTGGTTTATGCATGTTGACATCAGAAGATCACTCAGAGACTTAGTTTGAGCATGTTGACGCTTTTAGTCCCTGTTAGTCTTTAATAGACTAAAAGTAAAAATATAACACCTAAAAATAAAATTACGCTAACAATATATATATATATATATATATATATATATATATATATATATATATATTAATTTATAATCATACCATTTTATGATAACAAATAAGCACTTTATTTTAAGTACAACTTCGTTTTCAACGAAACTTTTAATGAAATGTCAAGGAAAAAAAATCGAGCACAACTATTTATTTAAGTTTTTAGCAAAAAGTTATAAATGTAAATTATTAAAGAAGTATCAAATTAATTAATAAATCAATATATGTTCTACAAAAAATAAAAAAATTTATTAAAAAATGGTAGCAAATATATGGTTTTAAAAACAAAAAATTAAAAATTCGTTATTAAAGGTAAATTTGTAATAAACCATTATAATATATTAAATAAAAAATAATAAAAAGCTATATATTATTATAAAAATAAAAATTACTGTTCACGGTCCTCACCCCCTTAAAAGAAATCTCGAACTAGAGATTTTATTAAAAAAGATGGGGTACTTTTGTCGCATAGTGGACTCAACCTCCCATGTATACTCGGGACCTCGAAAGGCATCCCATTTAACCTTTACTATAGGTATTAATTTCCTTCAGAGCCTTTTGACCCGTCGATCCTCGATCGATATTGGTTTCTCAACGAACCTCGGGTTTATTTGCAAATCCTTGTGCGATATTGCTAGCGACTCATCGGCTAGACATTTCTTAAGGTTAGATATGTGGAATACATCATGGATTCCACTAAGCTCCTCTGGCAATCTGAGCTTATAAGCTACAGTGCCGACACATTCGATTATCTCGAATGGTCCGATGTATCTTGGGCTTAAGTTGCCCTTCTTCCCAAAGCGCATCACACCTTTCCAGGGTTACATTTTTAACATGACTTTGTCCCCTACTTGGAACTTAAGAGGTTTACGCCTCTTGTCAGCATAGCTCTTCTGCCTATCCCTGGCAGCTTTGAGACGATCTCGGATTTGCACAATCTTTTTCGTGGTCTCCAGGACAATCTCCGGTCCTGATAGTTGGGCTTCCCCAACTTCTACCCAACACACGGGTGTTTCTACATTTTCTCCCATACAAGGCCTCAATAGGAGTAGCGTTGATGCTCATATGATAACTATTATTGTAGGAGAATTCAATTAGGGGTAGGTGGTCATCCCAACTTCCACCTAAATCAATCACACATACCCTAAGCATGTCTTCCAATGTCTGGAGAGTACGCTCACTTTGACCATCAGTCTGCGGATGGTAGGCCGTACTAAAGTTTAATCTTGTGCCTAAAGATTGTTGGAAACTTTTCCAAAAATGAGAGGTATATCTAGTATCTCTGTCATATACAATACATGCCAACACACCGAGGGACACAATCTTGTCCACATACAACTTAGTCAATTTGTCTGAATTATACATTCCTTAATTGGCAAGAAATGTGCTGACTTGGTCAGCCTATCTACAATGACCCAAATCGTGTCATTTCCACTTTTGGTCTTAGGTAACTTGGTATCAAGTCCATAATTATCATTTCCCATTTCCATGTGGGAATTTCCAATTGTTGTAGAAGTCCTGACGGCTTCTGATGTTCGGCCTTAACTTGCGAACACGTCAGACACTTAGCTACATAAGTGGCTATGGATTTCTTCAAACCCATCCACCAATAATTCTTTTTCAAATCTTGATACATCTTGTCACCACCTGGGTGAACTAAGTATCTTGAATTATGCGTTTCATGGAGGATTAGATCTCTAAGTCCTTCAAGGACTGGAACCGAGATTCTTCCAATAAATCTAAGGATTCCATCCTTTCTAGGCGTTAATTGATCAATAATTCCGCCTAATCCTTCGTTAGGAACATTGGCCTCTAATAAGGCTTGCTTTGCGCATCTAATAGCTTCTCATTCAAGCTATTTCTAAGCTCTTTGCACTTGGTGTTAATCCTTATTGGCTTAACTCGTTCCTTGTGACTTAAGGCATCCGCAACTACATTTGCCTTGCCCGTATGGTAGCGAATTTCGCAATCATAGTCGTTAAGTGTTTCCATCCAACGGCGTTGTCGCATGTTCAATTCTTTCTGATTGAACAAATGCTGGAGACTCTTATGATCAGTGTATACGATACACTTGGTGCCATACAAATAATGTCTCCACAACTTAAGTACAAATACAACGGCACCCAATTCCAAATCATGGGTGATGTAATTCCTTTCGTGCACCTTTAACTAACGTGATGCATAAGCAATTACCTTGCCTTTTTGCATTAGCACATAGCCCATGCCAGTGTGCGATGTATCACAGTAAACAATAAAGTCTTCAACACCCTCCAGTAGGGATAACACAGGAGCATTGCTCAATTTGTGTTTTAGAATCTCAAAAGATTCTTGTTGTTTCGGACCCCAAACAAATTTGACATTCTTACGGGTCAGGGTAGTTAAAGGAGTGGCTATTCTTGAAAAGTTCTCAATGGACCTTCTGTAGTATCCGGCCAATCCTAGGAAACTACGAATCTCTGATGGGGTCTTGGGCACTTCCCAATTCATTATGGCTTCTATTTTGGCGGGATCCACTTGGATACCACACTCACTTACAACATGTCTAAGAAACTGAACTTCTCTAAGCCAAAACTAACACTTAGAGAACTTTGCATAAAGCTTCTCCTGCCTTAGCAATTCTAGAATGCACCGAAGGTGTTTCTCGTGATCATCTTGATTACGAGAATAGATAAATATGTCGTCTATGAAGACAATGATAAACTTATCCAAATACGGTTTGCAGACTCTATTCATGAGACCCATGAATGTTGCAGGTGCATTTGTGAGCCCTAAAGGCATCACTAGGATTTCAAAATGACCATAACGGGTCCTGAAGGCAGTCTTAGGAACATGCTCACTTCTAACCTTCAGCTGATGATATCCAGATCTTAGATCAATCTTGGAGAAGTAACTAGCCCCTTGAAGTTGCTCGAATAAATCATCGATCATGGGTAATGGGTAACAGTTATTGATTGTTATCTTGTTTAGTTCTCGGTAGTCAATGCACATCCGCATTGAACCGTCCTTTTTCTTAACGAAAAGAATTGGAGCTCCCCAGAGCGAGGAACTTGGCTGAATAAAGCCTTTTTCTAAAAGTTCATCTAACTGAGTCCTCAACTCCTTCATTTCTATTGGTGCTATCGGTATGGAGCTCTAGCTATGGGTGCTGGTCCAGGTAGGATGTCAATCCTAAACTCAACTTGCCTATCTGGAGGTAGACCTGGTAGTTCTTCGGGAAAGACATCGGAATACTCCGAAATAACTAGAAGGTCTTGAATATTTGGCTTAGGTTTGTTGATAGTGACTTGTGCCATGTAAATAACGCAACCTTTCCGTAAACTCTTTGATGTCTTAAATAACGACACCTTGTCTGGCAATCCATAGTGTGAGTCTCCAGTGATGGTGATTATTTCACCAGATGGGGTTTTAATTTCGATAAGTTTCTTATCGCAGGCAATGCGGGCTTGGTTATGGGATAACCAATCCATGCCTAAAACCACATCGAACCCTGCCAATTTCATTGGCAAAAGAGTGATGGGGATAAAATGATTCTTAATTGATATGGAACATCTATCAAGAACGGAAGATGCTATCTTAATGTTCCATCAGCGAGTTATACCTCATATGTATATCTAGAGTTCTTATGGGCAAGTTTAATAGTTTACTAAACTTATGATCAACAAAAGATTTATCTGCACCTGAATCGAAAAGAACTCAAGCATAAATATCGTTAATGAGGAATGTACTTGTTATGACATTGTTGTCATTAATAGCCTCTCTTGCTGTCATCTAAAAGGCACGAGCATTCCCCTTCTTGGCCTCTCAAGGCTTCGCATAATTACTCTTAAGATTCTTAGGGCAGTTAGTCTTAATATGCCCTTTTTCATTACAGTTGTAGCAGACGGCATCCATAAGATCCTTACATTCTATGGTCTTATGCCCCTTTCTCTTACAGTATCACAGGGTTTGGCTTGTGGACTATAATTACACTGTCCCTAGTACCTGCGGTTGCAAGTCTTGCATGTTGGCGTCACAGCCGACTTGTCTTGGTTCCTTTTGAACCCGAATCTCCCTTTATTTTTCTTATTAATCCTTTGGGAGTTATCATCTTCTCTCTTTCTTTTCCCGTCAGTTTCAGACTTAACTGACTTTTGCCTTACTAGATCAAGGGTGAGGGAGAGAGATAGGTCAACAGCGGACCTATAGGTAGTAGGCTGAGCAGCCTTTACCATACTCTTAATTTCAGGAGCTAACCCATTGATAAACGCACATATTGTTTGGTTTCATGGGTGATCAGATAGGAAACTAACCTAGATAGGGAGTTAAAGTCAGAAACGTACTTCCGACAATCTTGCTTCTTCATTGAAAGAGACAAAAAGTCTGTCTCTAATTTCTCCACCTCATGAGGTGGGTAGTAAGTTTCCTTGACTAATTCGACAAACTTAGACCATCCTAAGTTGTACAGGTGGACTTTACCCGTAGATTGGATCATAGCTTTCCACCAGATTAGGGCATCGCCCTTAAAGGACTGTGATACATATTTGACCACATCCTTATCAGCACAGCTACTGATATCTACGATTGTCTCCATCTCATCCAGCCACTTAAGGGCTTCCACGGCTCCTTTCCCCCATTAAAATCTCGGGCTTGCAAGAGACGAAATATTTATAGGAACATCCGTCTTTAACAGAACGGGACCTATCCGCAAAATGCATTTTCTTTGGTTCACTCTTCGCATTCGAAGAGTGAACAGAGCTCTCCTTATGAGCTAAGGATGGGGTAATCGATAATGGTCTAGAGCGAGTAGCACTTGACTCTTTAAGCTTTTCTATGGCCTTTCCCATGGCCTTTTCAACGGCTGCATCAATGCGAGCCTGGAAGTTGTCATTCTTAATGGCTCTGTTTTCAGCATTATTAGAGTTAATATCCCGGTGGCTACTTTGTGCCTCATCCGAGTTAGCCATTTCTTCAAAGCTTTGGTTCTATACACCAATAAAACTTCCCTTAGCCATGGTATTAATAACCATATTGGCTTCAAACATTGGATATGACAATCCGTTGCCTAATCAAGCTAGTGTGAGTAACATCACGACTTTTAGGCTTATTATATCTATTTTTGGCCTAGGTCTCAAAAGGACCATCAAAGGCAAATTACAATTTGGACATAGTCCATATATTATTACTAGACAGTGGATCATAATGTCACAACTGTCATTGTCATATAGACAATTATAAATAGTCCATAGGCTTGTCACAAAGGACATCTAAAATATGACTCATAGGCCTGTCGCTAATGGACATATGATTATGGCACATAGGCCTGTCACTAATGGACATAAAATTATGGCACATAGGCCTGTCACTAATGGACATAAAATATGGCACATTGGGCTGTCACTAATGGACATAAAATATGGCACATTGGCCTGTCACTAATAGACATAAAATATGGACAGGGGGTTATATTAACCACCTCCGTCGTCATTTTGACAATAATATTGCTCAAAGGCAAATCATCACTAAATGGATGTTAATCATAGCCCCAAGGGCAACACATCACTAATGGATGTTTAACCATAGCCCCAAGGGCAATACATCACTAATGGATGTTTTAATCATAGCCCCAAGGGCAATACTCACTAATGGATGTTTTAATCATAGCCCCAAGGGCAATACTCACTAATGGATGTTTAATCATAGCCCCAAGGGCAACACATCACTAATGGATGTTTAATAATAGCCCCAAAGGCAACACATCACTAATAGATGTTTTAATCATAGCCCCAAGGGCAATACATCATTAATGGATGTTTTAATCATAGCCCCAAGGGCAACACATCACAAAGGGATGTTTTAATCATAGCCCCAAGGGCAATACATCACTAATGGATGTTTTAATCATAGCCCCAAGGGCAATACATCACAAATGGATGTTTTAATCATAGCTCCAAGGGCAATACATCACTAATGGATGTTTAATCATAGCCCCAAGGGCAATACATCACTAATGGATGTTTAATCATAGCTCTAAGGCCAATACATCACTAATGGATGTTTAATCATAGCCCCAAGGGCAATATATCACTAATGGATGTTTAATCATAGCCCCAAGGGCAATACATCACTAATGGATGTTTAATCATCGCACTGATGATATTAGCCGAGATCAATTTGATCACGTAGGCTATATAAGGTTAGGACATAGTCCATTACCTTGAAGGCTAATGTGGTTCCTCAAGTCACACTACTAGGAGTATGAACATTCCTGAATGTTAACATAAGAGTACCTTAATGGTTGATTAATAGTCCTGGTCGCATTGACCTTAACGACTTGGAGGCTTGAACTTAAGTCGACCACCTCTGGATAGAAGGATAACTTCCATTAACTATCAGGATAGAAGGCCCTTTTATCCTTAACTATCATTTATAATGTTGGCAATTATGTGGTCTTTGCCACTTGGCTAATCAAAACCATTAAGATCTTTTTGGAATTATATCGCAGAGCATAAATTTCGAGTAAAATCGAAACGCTCGTTTGAAGAGGATGAATACATATATATAATTCCAAAATACCTCATTAAATTCTGATAGAAATTACAATACTAGAAACAAAATGAAATAATTTGTCCATGCAAGGACTACATAAAAATAAAATGTCAACGCAGGGACTAAAGAAATAATAATGTCCTCATAGGGATTAACATATATTAGAAGAGACTTCACTCGTCCTTCTTTCCCTTAACCAACTTGGAGAGTTTCTTGAAGAATTTGCTCGTCATCTTCTATGCTTTCTCCGCTTGGTGTTGCATTTCTTTCATTCTTTCTAAGGCTTCGTTAATGGCCTCAAGTGGTGGCAGAGGTTGTGGTTGTGGTTGTGGCATAACCGGATACTAGTACCCATAAGTTGGATATCCAGTAGGTGGATAAGCAGGTGAGAAAGGAGACGGGTAAAGTGTGTTGTGCATGACTGCTTGCATGTAAGGGTCATGTGACCATGCTTGATAGTCCACTGGTGAAGGCGGGTTAAAAGGATCATATCCAGACATGTCTGGATATGTGGGGATTGGGTTAATATAACCCGATGGTGGTGGTTGAACTGTAGGTGTTGGTGTTGGTTCCACCACAGATGACGCATTAGATGGTCCACCCATTTGTGGGTCCTCGTGAATAGTTAGGTAAGGTTTTGGCAAAGGTGGTAGCGATCCGGACCATTGGCCCGCATGCACTGACATACGTGCTCCTCTTTTCCTCCTTGGCGGTTCTTGTGGCGATTGGGGTTGTTCCACTGGTTCCATGTGCACATCTTCTTGCACGGGAGGTGGTGGTTGGGAGTGATGGGAAGGAGTATTGGCGAAGGTAAATTGGTTCCAATATTGGTCCCACTCATTAGGACCTTGGTAAGGCGATCCGGCATAGGAGTTCGAATTGCTTGAGATTTCAATGGGATGCGTATGCAATCCCGATGGCGGCATCTCCCAGTCGGAGTCGGAGTCCATGAGGTTTGGTTGGTCCAACTGATTTTGATCGGCTGGAGGTGTATTTAAATATTGGTTTGGATTAAACTCATCATGGTAAGAATGATGAGAGTGATGGGAGTGGTGAGAGTGGTACGAGTCGTAAGAACTTTGAGTGTGGGAAGGTGAATGTGTGGTAATGGCTATGAATCCCCCGAATCTTCATAAGGGTTAGGGTGATGGGATTATGTCTTGAAGGTCCTCCCCTCATTGGTCCTTTGCCTCTTCCTCGTACACGTGGCGGCATTTTCCTGTTAAAATCAATTTAAAAACAATACTAATAACTTAATAATGAAATGAGTAATCCTAGGTCAATGCCTAGACTCGGAAGTCTAAGGAATGTGCTCGTGTAAGTTTGAGATTAAACACAAAAGGTTAGTGTTTAATTCTCTCAAACGTTGGCTCTGATACCAAGCTATCACACTCTGGATTTCCAATACAAATCCATAAACCGGTGGGCCCAGGTGGGGAGTATCGTGACGTAAGTTGATAATATCATTATCAACTAAACACGGCACAGCGGGAGTCTTGGAATAAAATTACTATTACAAACCGAATGTTCAAAATATAAAATAATATACAGGCTCATAAAAGAAGATCCACATGCGGATCATAAAATGTACAAAGAAAGAATATAAAACAGACTTTAGGGTAGATTTAAGGATTTGCAAGATCCTCTTATTTCACTACCGAGTATAGAGACCGAGACATGATTAGATTTAAGTGCACAGGACATAAATCTTTTATAACTTGGGAAAGTTACTTTGTAACCTTGTTAACAGATTCACATGTTTGTCCATGCATACAGGGCCAAGTATAGAGACCGAGACATGATTAAATACACACCACTTAGAACTCACAGAGGAGTTATCCCTAACTTCTTGGGTAATTTGCATTTGAGTGTCTGTCAGGTGTATGCCTACACCCCACGCTAAGGTCGTGGCCATTATCTAATGTAATGAGCCGAGGATATCCAGGACACGGTAATTTAATCCCCGATGTTTAAGTTATCAAAAAAACTGATTAGAACGGAATGTGTGGATTTACTAGCCACAATCCGGCATTCGATTAATCCCATTTCCGACCAAGAGGTAATAATTTACCGTATCCCAAGCCCGTATAGGGAAAATAAGTCAAGAGTATTTACCTAAGCTACTCTTGATTTAAAAATGAAAGATTTAATATCTCAGCCATATCCAAAATGATCTAAGTGCAGATAGCATTTACCGGAAGGCTCTAGTCTGGATTATGTCATAAACTAACCAATTAAATACTAACGGTCTTATTTAAGTCATAGACTTAGACCGAGTAGTGTACAGGATCAAAACGTATAACGCTTGATTAAACGATGATCGGATAGAATGTAGTTTAAACCCGACAAGTACTTTAACTTGTATAAAATGGGTAAACAATTAACATTCTGGATTTTGAGTTTAAAATGATAAGGTTAAATCCGTTTTGGTTAATTTTCGTAAACTAGTTACATATACTTAACCATACGCATTTTAGCGATATCGGGTAACCGGATAAGTCATGGACAAGTTCTATATGCTAATATACTTTAATTAAGTTGTAATATCAATAGGATATCAACTTATATGCCCGTTAAAGTTTTAAAATGAAACTATGCCTCATAAGGACATTTCGGTAATTTCATACCGTATAAAAGGAACTTGAATAAATTAAATGTTATAGTTATAAATATTCTGGAAAAATAATTTATTTGTGATATAATATCAGTAGGATATTAATTACATGTGTAATTTATCTTTTATGACCAAACTATACACCGAATGGGCATTTTGGTTATTTTACACATAGTTTATAAATTATTTGGGATTCTGAGTTTGTATCATGTACCTACTGTAAAAATATTTATAATAAGTTTTAAAATCAGTAGGTAACAAGTCTTGGTTGATAGTTATGGTTTAAAACCATACTATGCGCCGAAACAACGCTTATGTCGTAAAATGACGATTTATACGATGTTTAACGAAAACTAGTGTCAAGGTCAGATTAAAATGTCTTAAATATGTTATTTAATATAATATCAGTAGGCAAAAGATTTACTTTGAAAAGATATGATTAGGACCATTTTATGAGCCATAAGGGCTTTATCGTCATTTACCAACATATTACAAGAACTTGTTCATAAACTCGGTTTATAATCTGATTTAACATCCCAAATAATCCTACTTATAATATTACATCAGTAGGAAACTTATTTTCAAGTTCATTCCCTTTTAAACCTTATCTTATGCAAAAAGGGCATTTTAGTCAAAATGGCATAATTATGGAACTTGCGTATAAACTTAGATTCTGATTATGATCATGTAATATAACCTCAGAGGGTTATGCTATGTTATATTACGATCATAATGCAACTTTAGATCAGTAGCTAACTAATCTAAATCGGGTCAGAATCGAAAGTCAAAGCAGAAGTCAAACTTCGTGACTTTTGGTTGCGAACCGACCCTAGCACTGAAATTGACAAGCCGAACATGTTCTTACATGTTCTAATAATTATTACCAACTTGTTTAAGTGTCAAAACCGATTTCATAACATATATAAGAGCAATTTATGATTTTTCCGAAAAATGGTCTGTTTGACTTTTTAATATCAAAACTTTGACCCGTCAATTGGTATAACAAACGTGATCTTCAGGAGGTGCCCTTTATAAGGACTAACACCTACCTTATTACGATCACTTAGCCATGTTCATTTCGAACAATGGCTGGACCATAATGGTCTTAACTGAAAGTCAAGGTGTTTTCCATAACGCTTGACTTTTTGCTATAAAGCCTATAAACGAAAATGCAAGAAAAAGGAACACTTACAAGAGGTTCCTAGAATGCAAGAGGACTAAGTTGGATGCTCCTTTCAGTTAGAAACTTCCAGAGGAGGGAGAAGAGTTGAAAATGAGAAAGGTGCAAGTTCAAAGGTTGAGAAATGAGGGTAGTTGTTCTGATGATGAAGCTACACAGATGGAAGGTTACGAACCCAAGAGGGGAGTATGGTATGAGAAAGAAGAGTGAAAGAAAAAGGGAGGTCCAAAAGCTAAAGCTCAGAAATGAAAGATAGAAATGGTTCTCCGGGATGATACTACTGATGAAGAGGTGGAGATAGAGCATAATTTAGAATAGAATGTTGAAACATAGGTAAATGTTGAGGATGAGGTGTTTTCTGCTACCTCAGATCATGAAAAAGAGAAAGAGAAAGAAATAGTCGTGATGATGAGGAAGCTTCTAATGATAGTTTTGATATTGCGATAAGAAAGGCAGAACAACAAGAAAAGGAAGCTATGGCTCAAGGAAAGAAAAGGGTGGTTGGTGAAGACGATGATGTCTATTTTCTGTCTGATCCAGAAACTGAAGAGCATGCTGAATGGCCAGCGAAAAAGGCTAGTAGAGTTAAAAGCAAGCCAGATACAAAGAAAAAGACTACTTGGTCTCATGTTGTTAAGAATGCAAGAAGGAAGTACCAAAGAAGAAAGACACCAGAAGTTGAAAGTGTTGAACCACCACCACAAACACCTAACCCACTATCACCACCACCACAACCATCATCTCAACACATTACACTTCCACAACATCAAACAACACCAAAATAACCAACACCTCAACCACGATCAACACCAAAATCAGCTCAAACACAATCGTTATCTGGTAGATTTCCTACAGATTTTGGAGAGATTCCGTTTACCATTGGATTTGATAATGAAAACTTTGATGCTGACATGTTTAATGACACAAAGATTGCAGAGTTGGAAAGTCAAGTCAAGTTTTTAGAAGATGATCTAAAGAATTTGGAAGCTGTTTTATCAAGTTTTCTATCAAAGAACGAGAGGTTGAGAAGATTGCTTGTGGAATATGATGTTGAACGCCTACACAACAACAGGAAGATGGATTTATTCCAGAAGATTTTGACTAGGAAGTTGGTATTGATTATGAAGCTGAATGTGATTTGATTAAAAAAGAAGAAGCCAAAGAAAGAGTTGTTGAACGAGAAAAGAAAGCAGACGCTGAGGCTGCAGCATTGGGAAAAGGGAAAAAGAAAGTTGATGAGGTTCCTGTAATTGTACAATCTGAGCCAGAAATGTGCTAGAAACTATCGCTGAAACAGTCGTGAATGAAATAGAGATTGAAATGAAGCTGAAGTTGATTCTGAGCCAATTCATTTTGTGCTTATTGGAGGACCTGTAGATGTTTCTTATATGACTCTGAGGATAAAGATTATAGAGCGAAAATATAACGTATGTAGAGATTGATGACGAGATAGATGGATTTCACAATGACGAGGCTCAGGATGATAAAGATGATGATAGTAAGAAAGATGATGAGGACAAATGCAATGATGATGATAATACACAAGGTGGAACAGGGTTGAGAGTTGAAACCGCAAAGATAAACGAATCGTTTGATTATGATGCTTTTCTTCAAGATAATGTTAATGAGGAGAATGAAGCTCAGAAACAGGGGAGCAGAAAGATCAAGTTCATGATGTAGAACAGTCAGGAATCTTCACAGCTAATCCTTTGACAGTTGTTCCTGATTGTCAACTGCCACGAGTTTTGTATCTGGAACATAACATTGAAGAAGGTGAGTTTGTACACAACTATACCAAAGAAGAGATAGCGACTACGTTGGGAGTTGAAGAAGATAAGTTTGACTTCGACTTTGAAGACGAACTAAACAACATCAGTGCATCTAATCCTAGTGATTACCAATACAAGTATATCCCAGATGCTTATATGTATGACAGAGTAATCATTGAAGATGCATCAGACGACGATGATGAAATAATGAAGTATTCTGGAGTTGATTTTGATAGTTTTCCAATGTTTCAAGAATTATTTGCTGAAGCATCTGATGAACTGCTGAGACAGAGGGTTGAGGAAACTGTTAGAGAAGATTGTGTTCCTAAACGTCTTGCAAAAGAAGAAATTGCTGAAGCCAAGAGACCGTGGTTCAAAGAATTGCCAAAAGAATGAAAGTTTAGACGTCCACTAGCATTCTTTACATGAGATCCAGAAAAATTACGTGGAGATATCTTGAGTTAGGGTTGGTTAGAAAAGCTGAACGTGTATGCTATCAAGAGGGAGTTTGGAGTGCAATACTTCCGATACCTCTGTGATATTAAGACTTTACCGTATTGGGATGTAGAAGAGCTTGTACAAACTAAGATGAACAGTTTTCAGAAGAAATTTAATGATCAATGCTTATGGAAGCTTATAAAGTAGGAAGAAGATCACGGATTCAATCATTGGAAGCCGCATATTCCAATGAAACGTATAAAGATTGATCCGGTGACTAAAGAAAAAGATGTAAAGCTGATTATTAAACGTCCACATACGATGAAGAACATGCCACTGATGCCAATCGAACAAGATTTTCATAGATACTTCAAGTGGTGGCAGTATGATATTGAAACTAGCGAAGCGGTGATTGTAGTGAAAGATGAGAATACTTGGAGGACGATCCGTGTGCTAGACCCGATGTGGCTAGTGAATTACTCAGAGAAAGATATTGAATGTTTATTCTTCAACAAGATTTGTTATGAAGTGTTAAAGAAGATACAGGAGATGCAATAATAGGGTGTGATCAATTTTGCTATGCACACAGTATTAATTCGGGAAAAATGTGGAAGTCGAAGTGGAGGGAGCTTGAACGTAAAGAATTCATGAGACTAGTAAGGAATGAAGAGCATATAGAAGAAATGTCAAAGGAAGCATGCCTTAGAATATTCCAGTTTATCAAATGGGCTAATGCGACTAGTCAAATACCAATTTCGTCTGAAGAGAGAAGGAAACCGAGAAAGCATGTCTTTGGGGTTAAAGTTGAACGTTTGAAGATTTTGAAGACAGACCAAGACTATGGCATCATCCAAGGGGGAGTTGTTGGTGCATTATGTCTATTACTTACGTCTTAGGGTTGTGTCAGTGTATATAATAGGGCTGAGTTGTTAGAGTTGAAATTGTCACGTTTGTATTTAAGTTCGCACGAAGGTAGCTTTACCTTCGTACGAAGGTAACTTACCTTCGGACGTAGATAAACTTACCCTCGCACGAAGGTAGATGTCATGTCTATAAATAGTTGTGTTGAGATGTGAGTCGGTAGAACTTTTGGTGACTAATACGGCGAAGCCTTGTCGGATTCCACGGTAATCTGTAACTGTTAAACGATTAATGAAATCAGTAAATTGATAAGTAATCTTGTAATTTTCTCTAGTTAATATGGATTCCGCGCATATGAACTAGATATTCAAATTAGGACCTTTGCTATTGGACAAAATGATCCTACAAAAAGCATTACATTGTTAGCAGAGATAAGAGAAGAACCAAAACCAATTGAAGAATATACTGAAGCAACCTTCGATGAAGCTCTAATTGATGAACAATATTCTCCTGAGGAAGATGCTTTTCATAGTGCATTTAAACATTTAGTACCACCTAACATGTATAAAACTTTTGCATGTTTCTTTGAACCAAATTATGTTATGGTTGTGAAGAAGAGCCAAAACCAGAAGTTGAAGAAATAATTGATGTGAGCAAACAAATGGCCACCGAGTGTACGAAGAACTTATATGGTCTGCCAAGATAAGCTTTGTTAAAGTTTGGTGCATTCACATGTCCTTTGTATCCTATTCGATAAAAGCATCCCTTCACCATTCGTTCAGAATATCCCGTTGGATCACTATCGTTATCTTTGATATCCAAAACTCTCCTGATTAGTGCTTCAGTGATCAGAACCTCCTTATCTTCATTACCAATTCTGATAAATGATTGTATGGCTGGTAGATTTGGTATTAATTTCGCGTTATCCCAGAACCTTTGAATGTGCGATCTATAGGCTTTATGTTGTTCCGTTAGTGCTTTTGTGATTGGCAGACGTCCCATGAATTCAAGAATTTCTTTAAATGGTTCAATCTCTAGAATTGTATCATCTACTACCCAATATATGTTTGTGTTTCGGCTCGAACGACGTCTTTTTCTCCTTCAAAACATAAACACTTCAACACTTAGACGAAAACTTCAAAAATTACCAAAATCCTTAGTACGAAGTTGGTTTGAAAGAAGGTACAATTATCACTTCATACGAAGATAAAACAAGTCAAGTTTGACAAACACAGACTTACTTCGTACGAAGATACTTTTTACCAATTAAGAATAGTTCAATTCGTACGAAGATAAAATTTCCACTTCGTACGAAGATAGGTTCTCTTCGTTCAAAAACTGTTAATATCAAGATGATGATTTGGCATGATTTTGTTGAAATTGAAGGTTGTATATAATACTAATAATGCCGATCAACATGTATATGTGTTCAATTTTAAGTTTTACCAGCTAAAACTACATAGATCTACGTTTAAAGGTTCGATCAGTTCAAATCGTTCAAATTAAAGTTTAAACATGGTTCAATCTACCTTAACCATTGTGAGTGGTGTGCGAATGAACCACTACAATCTTAATTTTGGTAGCACTTCATCGTATGTTTTGCAAAATCACTTCGTGTAGAGAGAAAGTTCAAGACCAGTAATGAATCAACTTCGTGCGAAGTGGCCTTTAAATAGGTCCAGGATTTGTCTTCATACAAAGTTAAAAGGCTTTATCTTCATACGAAGTGAATCCAACTTCGTGCGAAATGAACTGTTAGTTTTCAAATTTTCAATCTCTCTAACATTTTACCAGCTTTAACGACTCACTTAGTTGACCAAGTCCAAGTTAATGACCCTGGTTAACTGATTTGCCTATCAAGTCCAAGTTAATGACCTTGGTTGAACACTTTATGAACAAACTCATGTTTTCAGATAATTTTCAAGTTTCAAATTAATAAACTTTTGATTATTTCAAACTATTTTCTAATTTTAGATAAGCTCCCATCCCGTTGTTCTCCAGATTTCACTCATCATTTAGCAACTTCATACTTTGAAGACCCGTTTTCCATCATCGGCTGTCGAAACTAAGATGAAAAAAAAAATATTTTTGATTTTTCAAAGTTTATGCTAACACACACTAAAAATATTTTTGGGTTTTTATGAAATGAAATGATATAGCTATGTACAAACATATTTACAGACATTTTTTTGTGAGTTTGTGTTAGAGTATCATATCAGTTTTTGAGACTTATCACTAGTACCATTGATCTAGATTAAACTTTAAGTTCTAAACAGATTCACTTAGATTGTCAGTATACTGATCCACTTAAACCTCTACACATTTATCGATTGCTTCAAGATATGATAATTAGATGTCTTAGAAGTTGACTTAACAGTGTTTCCCACATCAAATATACTCCTCTATCAAGATTCCCTGATTTCATCTTACAGGTGAATATATCTAACTGATATATGTATCTAGGTTGTGCAAGACCTTAAGAGCTCAGGTTAGTACCACCGTATAAATAAAGAAATGAAGGCTCGACTTAAAAGTGGTGTTCCATGTTTGGAATCTTTTGACTGCAATTGTCAGATCTTTCGATACTTTCAATTTTGATGAAGTTTTAAGGTTTTAAAGCAAAAGTATTCTACAAGTTCTAGACCATTGCTTACGCAAAAACAGAAGAACTTGTATAATACCCTAGATATCAATTATCTAGAAAGACCTCGGCAATCTCTCTAACGAAATTTCGGTGTACTAAGACCATATATCCGAGAGATGTTAACCCACTAATTATGAAGTTTTTCTTTATGTTTATATCTCGAAAACAATTTACTAGAATGTGCGAAGCCTACTAGCACATCATCAGTGAGACCTGTTTAAACACTTTTTGACACTACATTTCTTTAGCATACTATGATGGCCCACTGATATAGTATCATTTCCTCTTTTTACACAAAAAACTCTTTTTGTCTTTTTCATGTTTTTGTACATTTTCAAATTTTTATATCTTTTAGTATTTTTCACAATAGATTTCTCCCCCTAAACTCAAAAACATATTTTTTGGATTTTTGTTTATAAAGAAGGAAATTTGAAAATTTAAAACTTGACAAACTGATAACGACTACGGCAAATTGTCATCCATCTCAGCTCCAACCTCTGTGTCCCCCCCCCCATGTCAGATCTTTCATCCGTTTAATTTTAAAAGATATTTAAATTTTGCTCTGTCAAAAGATTTTGTATAAAAGTCTGCTTTCTTTTCATAGTGTGGATCTTTTCAATACGAATCAACTTTTTTCGTAGAAGTCACGGATAAAGTGATGTCGTATCTCAATATGTTTGGTTTTAGAGTGTTGAACTGGATTTTACGTTACGTTAATGGCAGCCACGTTATCTAAATATAGGGGTATCAAGAAACTTCAATCCATACTCTCATTTGTTGGTATATCCACAAGATTTGGGAACAACAACTGGAAGCTGAAACGTATTTTGCTTCGTAAGTAGAGAGAGCGACCGTGATTTGCTGATCGAAGTGACACGCCCCGGTCAAAGATAATATGTATAAACCCGATTTACCCTTAACTATGAGTTAGTGGTAGTACAGGGTCAAGCCACAAAGAGTTTGTGGGTTGCGCATGGACAAGATTGATTTTAAAGAATGTCACTTTTATGAAGCTTGCTATGGTTTAATTTGAATGTTTTTGTTTAAAAGAGATGTCGATTCAACCGACAAGTTTGTTTGTAATACTTAACAAGGAAAACTTGAATTTTTCACGAAAACTTGAATTATGGATTAAAACAATAATGAAGAAACAAGGTTCGCACCCGGTTCAACAATTGCAAGGCCTAGGGTTACTACACGTTTTAACTTGGTTTAATTGAATTAGTTCATTAACGGTTTGAGAATCACAAGGCTTAGGTGCCAATTGCTATCAACGTTCAAGACAGACCGCAATGCAGTTTGTTACCTCGGACAAGTAAATCATATCAAAAGATAAGGCATAAATACGCATATTCATTTCACGAAGTCAAATTTCATAACTCACTCGACAATTCGTATTTAATACAAACGTAAGACAATTATCTAATGATTCAAATGCAATTCAAATTGTCACAAACCAAATATTAAACCAGTAGCAAACCCTAGAAATCCTTACAAAACTCTACATCAAGGTGAAACCCGCGAACATTAGCCGCTCATAATGAACGGAATGTGATCAACGGATGATGAGAGCTCGAATGTTGACATCTTGAAGCTTTGATGGTGAGGATGATGAGGATTAGGGTTTATGGTGAGTGGTGATGGTGAATAGATTGAAGATTGGATGATGATGATGATGGTATGGGATTAGGGTCAGGATCGAAGGTAATGATTTGAATTATCGGTGTGGAAGAATGATGAAGATGGAGGTGTTCTTGGGTGCAAGAAGGTGTTTCAATCCAAATTCGTAACTAAAAGTTACCGGTTGACATGTTTTTCTGCCTCGATGCTCCGTATAGCTCCCGAATAGCTTCTTCAACTCCGTTAGACCTGCATAACACAATTCCAATCAAAAGTAGGATATTTGAAACTAAAAGTTATGTAAAAACATGACCTTAAACCCCTAGAACACCAGTTTCGACCACGTATCACATCCCCACACTTGGCTTTTGCTTGCCCTCAAGAAAATCTGTTTTTCACGTTCATGTGGGTCGAATGGAAACACACTTCCCATTCTTGATACTTAAGCTAAGGTCTAATGTCATACCTTGTTCACAATTTTTACAATTTTATAAATATTATGCGGTAAAACGATTAATCACATAAGGATGGTTACCCAAGATTAACCCGCCCTTGAAACTAACAAATCATACACATCCCTCACAATGTTCTCTCCACTCGGTTTAAAAATTGGCTAATCAATGATGCATTAGCACTTTTGAAGTAATCACTCAAAACCGATTAGAACACGTACCCGCATAGGGTTGCAACTCAATTATTCTCCACCACCGAAACTAAGCACAAGTCAAAAGGTTTTTAAAAGGGGTGTAATGGGGCTAGGCTAAGGGTGTGGAATAGAATATTTCAAAGTGGCTAAGGTCAAAGGCTAAATGGGTTGGTCAAACGAAAAGTACTCTAACATGACTAACTACGAATCAACAAGCTAAGAGGCAAAAACTTTCGCCTTTTATTCAACAAATTATCAACACCTCTTTTTGTGCTTTTTCTCAACAATTTTGTGCTCTTTTTCATAATATATCTGAATTTTCAACAACTTTTTTTTCATCACAACTTCACAAATAAACTAAACTAAATCAAATTTTCATCATGCGGGTAAAAATAAAATGCTCAACGGTCAAAGGCTAAATGGGTTGGTCAAACGAAAAGTTTAGGCTCAAAGTTGGCGACTAAGGGATTGATTTCGGGTAAGGATAAGATAAATGGTGTAAAAAGAAAAGGTTTACCTAATGCCTTAAACATTCTTGTGCTCGTATTCGGTCTATGGTCTCAAACGCATCAAAAGTTGCAAGTTCTACAATATGCGATTAATGGGCCACTCAAACAAAGAAATATATATATCTACGATGTGTAAAATTGGCTCAAAATCTCACGTACAAAGGGTATGGCATATGATATGCATAATATATTAGTTTCTTAAGCGGATTATTCCCAAATAACCACCCATTAAATACCTGTCATGTTACTAATTCGAACTTGACCATGACAAAAGACCACATGGGTTGTGACATCCCTCATTGACCTAGTTACTTGTGCTTTTTAGATTGCTCATACAAGGACAATATTGTCCTCAATGTGTAGTGTTTAAATGAACGGCTCAAAATCTAAACTTTTTTCTCCCATCCCCACACTTGAAGTCAACATTATCCTCAATGTGTAGGAATGAGAGCTTTCAAAATGCACAAGGGATGTGACACGACCAACCTCCCAAATTTCACCCTGGTCAATAATGTACAAAAATACAATCCACTTATTTACTAACTAATAATCAAAGAAAAAGAAACGTATGCACCTGGCTTGTTCTTTTTTAATGTGTTTTTCATTCCTCCATGCAAATGGTCGTCCTCAATGAACATGAAATTACCTACAAGTCTTAACAATCGTTAGAAGCAAGCTTCTCACAAAAATAAACACCTGTTAGCTAATCCTTTTTTACTATTTTTATAAAAGCTTTACCAAGTTATTTGTTATTTCACTTTAATTTTGTGGAAAGAAATTTACAACAAAAAAAAGCCTAACTCACTTTTGTAGGAATCACGGTTGCATTTAGCATACACAACAAGCCCTTTAAACCTCCCGATAGCTCAGGAGGACGAGTAGTGCTCGTGAGGATTATATAGGGAACACACCCACAACGTTCATTTAACTATTAAACAAGATACGAAAAGAAAGAAAATACAAGAAAACTAAAATAAATGAAACAAAATAACTAAAAAATAATATACAACAAAAAATATCATACCACCTCATGGTGGTCGAACGGCGTGCTTGTCGCCCACCAACTCTTCCAAATCACCCACCGGTGATTTATACCATCAATTCTCGAACGGGCCCAACTTCCTCAACTCCTCTTCTTCCTTCTTTTCTTGAGGCGCCTTCTTCCTCCTAGTCGGTTTCTTCTTTGTTTCTCCAATCCTACCAACCATAGCACATTTCTTGTTCTTTGGACTAATGTCGTCCTTAGGACACCTATCCTTACCGAGCGGGTTAGTAGATTTAGGAAATACATTCAAGATCAATTCTCAGTCCCCAAATTTCATGCTTACCGTTCCCGTTGCACAATTTATTATGGCGTTAGCAGTTGCTAGGAACGGTCTACCCAATTAGACTATCGGTTGTGTATCTTCAACGCATCCAACATAGTCTACCACCAAAAAGTCCACTGGGTAGTAGCAATCACCATCCTTCATGATGATATCTTCCACCATCCCCCTTGGATGCGTAGGAGTCTGATCAGCCAACACCATGGGAGTGTCAAAGTTTTTCAAAGGACGAAAATTATATTGGTCGTACAGACTCCTAGGCAAGATACTCACACAAGCTCCAAGATCTAGGAGCGACCTCTTAATTTTAAATTTACCAATTTGGATTGGAGTAAGAGGGTCTCCCGGATCTTGAGCTTTTGGGGGGAGTGTACTCGATAAAACGGCACTAACATGAGATATCAAATCAACCGGTTCAGGTAATTTATTGGGTCCCTTTTCAGTGCTTAACTCCTTTAGATACTCAACATGAGCCGGAACCTTTTTTAAGTCATCAAGTAACGGGAAATTAATTTGTGCTTGTTTAAAATTTTCCCAGCTCTCATCCTTTGGTGGGCTCCATTTTTCAAACCTTGATGCATTAACCGGGCTAAGTAAAGCCAAAAGATAGATGGTATTAAACTCCATACCCATATCCTTGGCCTTAGCATGAAGTTGACTTAAACAATTTTCACAAAAAGAATTTTTATTACTTTTCCATTTTAATTTGTGAAATCATTTCTTGCTTATTTTCATTTCCCGGCTCAACACCTACATTTTTCACTACACCATCAACAAATTTTGGTGGTGGAATGATTTCAACACTACAAACCTCATCATTTGAAAGAAGACTTACCGCGCTAATGTGCACACTCCTCACATTGCTCGTGCTTGAGCTTTGATACTTCGGGTTTATTGTGGTGTCACTTGGGAGTCTTCCTCCACTTCCTCACATTTGGGCCATTTCTTCTGCAAGTTGACCTACCTACTTTTCCAACGCATTATGCGACTTGTCCCTTACCTCAAACTCTTACTTCATCTCTGTCTTGATCTCTTGGTTTGAATCTCTAATAGCATTCATGATCGCGTCAAGCTTGGAGTTTAACAGGTCATCACCAGCCATTTGGGTTTGAATTACCACCCCCATTACCGCCTTGGTTGTAGCCCCGTTGGTAATTATTTTCACGGTTTTGATACCTTTGGCCACTTCCTTGGTTATAACTCCTTTGGTAACCCCTTTGGTTACCACTTTGGCAGTTTTGGTATGACGAACCACTTAGATTTCCCGATTGGAAATTTGGGTTCATTTGGTTCGAGGCGTTACCACACCTAAGGTTAGGATGGTTCCTCAAACCCAGGTGATAAGTGTTGGAGTTCATGTCATATTGCTTCTTTTCGCCAAACACTTGATTTACCTCTTCAGTGGCTTGTACCATGTTGACTTGGCACTCTTCGGTCCGATGACCAATGTCCCCACAATCCTCATATACCGCAAACTGAACCGCCCCCACATCCTTTTTCTTCATATGGGCCAACTCCAGTTCTAATGTGGCGATCCTATCTTTAGCGTTCAAATCAAAATCAGGAAGTGAACGGGAAACAGAGTGCTTTTTGGATTGGTTTTCCATCGCGACTCCTTTAGAAGTTTTACTCATTCTTTCCAAGAATTCCCAATCATCTTCCTCGTGGTTGTTCAACAACGTACCGTTGCTCGCTGATTGAAATTACTTATGATCTTCCGCATCTAATCCCCGTACAAAACACTTCAACAATTCCCATATAGGAATTTGATGGTGAGAGCATTTTCGAACCAACTCCTTGAAACGAGTAAGGGCCTCATGTAACAACTCACTCGATAACTGATGAAACGACCGAATCTCATCCCGTGCATCATCGGTCTTGGCTATCGAATATTACTCATCAAGAAATACTTGTTGCATTGCTGCCCAAGTACAAATACTATTCGCCGGAAGTGTGAGAAGCCACTTTTAGCTTTGTCCTTCAATGAGAATTGGAACAAGTGTAACTTCACTTCCTCTAACGCAAAATCGTGACCCCCAATAGTGCCACATATGGTAGAAAAATCTGCCAAGTGAATGTAAGGTTCATCATTAGTCCTACCATTGTAGTGGGGTAGGATGTTGATGTAATTGGGTTTAAATCAAAAGCCCTTCTCCCTCGAGGTGTAGGAACAATGGGTGAGTCATTTTCGGTGACCAGCGGTCTAAATCGACCATTTACACCTCGGGAAGATTGTTGATGCTGTTAACATCCTGGCGGACCATTAACCTCTTGATTCACCGGTCGATTATTGCCCCTTTGACCACCACCTTGATTACTGCCTTGATTTCCCCTACCCAAGAATTGCGAAAGCCGGTCATGATCAATATTGTTGTTGTCATTATAATTCCTTTCATCCCGGTTCTGTTGGTTGTAGTTTCGTGGTTGGCGGTTATTGCTGTAACCGTCATTTTGGCTATACTCATACCCGAAATCCTTGTTGTTTCACACATATTGGGGTTTTGATAGCCAATATCTTCATACTCAAACCCCTGAGCATTGTAGAAGTTCCCAATATTGTCATCACCCCACACATCATCTTCGACCCGCTCGTTATAATTCCCGCCATCATTTAGGTATTCCGAATGAACAGTCACATGTTTTGGTGATTGATAACCGGGAATGTTATATGGTGCATCATCGGGAATATTGTTTCTCAAATCGTCGAGATTGGGAAACTAGGTTTCTTTTGTGGGAATGCCATGATTTTGGTTAACTCCACGGTTGGTGTTAACATTTCGGTTGTTGAGATTGGGTGGTAATAGGTTTTGTCGGTTTTGGTTTTGAGGAGGAGGTGTGGGTGTACGTTGGTTGTTGTTTGGTTTTTGTCCAGGGGTTTGGAACGGTGGTGTCACACCCTCAATTTCCACTTGCGGAGTTTTACCACGAGGCGTGTGAACAAACCAGAATCCGAGACACTAGTAACATCGAACGACTCTATATGATTTGTTTATACGTTTTTCAAAATCATTTGTTTAACCATTCATAGTTAATTTTTAAATTGTCTTAGTTTGGTTTCAATGTTTAGCGGAAGCATTAGTTTTAAAGTTGAGCGGAAGCATTAAAGTAAAGTAAAGGAACGGGCGCCAACACAAACGCCAAAACTAAAGAAAAACCCAAACAACATTCGAAAATGAGACTCGATAAAAAGATGTCTTGATCAATGCAAGTGAGTGCACCTAGAGCTCCTAGCGTCCTGAGAAACATGTAAAGAAACAAGTGTCAACATTAAAGAAGAGTGAGTTCACAGGTTTTTATAAGTTCATTAGTTCGGTTAAAAGTTTGTTTCCCCCGTTATCCCTAACCCGGAATAATGATATAGTTCCATTATTCCTAACCCGGAATAATAATGATGTTGGTTCCATTATTCCTAAACCGGAATAATATTGTCGTTGGTTCCATTATTCCTAACCCGGAATAATATTGTTGTTTCGTAATTAAGTTCAATGTTAACATGTAGGTAGCGAGCCTAAAGTTATGTCACATAAGTGTTCGCGATCGAAGCTGACTGTTGTGCCTCCGTGTTGCCAGGCCTATCACTAACCATGGCGAAAGTTAGGCTAAATTATTCACCCGTTGACCATACCCGGTCGGCTAGCGCGACTAGCTCGGGTGGGGCTTGTCGGGCCCAGTAGTACTACTTATAATTTCCCCGCTATCTAACCTAATACTAACGATCTGAGAGTTTGTCGAGGACTTCCGTGATATAGCTGCTTAGTGACCGTAACGTTCATTAACATTAACTTAGTTACCGGGTAGTTTAACGACGTTAATTTCGTATAACGTAAAGAGATAGAGTTGTAGAGTTTATACATGTTTCTCCCCCTGTTGTTTAAAACCGGATCAAATAGGGGCCGTGAACTCACCTTTAATTGCTCGGTTAGTGTAACACAGAAGTAGCAAATGATGGGACCGCTAATTGCGTCCTAACAAGTCAATCGATTTAAAGTTAGTGTGTGAACACACTGATACAAACCCTACACATAACTATCATACAATGCGGCACACATGATAACAAATTCGAAAACACAATCATGCATGCAAAGTATTATCATACCAAAATAGTGATCAAACCAACTTATCATGAACACAAATAAACTCATACAACATTTTGGTACACACATTCGCAAGTAATCAAGTTTCAGCTTGTATGCTCATAACTAGGCTGTTTTCGAGGATTTTTATAAAATAATTCCAACGTTCCAAAAATTCCAATTTTTTACAGAAGGTGTCAACTAAACTGTAGAATTTTATATAAATTTTTCAAGTCCTAACACTTTACCAATTATTCATAAACATTTATATACTAGGCTGCAGTCAGATTCGTCGCTTTCTGACTGCAGTCCATGGGAGAATTTATTTAAAAATCATCGTTCATCCAATTAACAAAATTCCAGTGGGAGTTTCCCAGAAATTTCCATCTCGTGATCCAACCCTCTACAGATTATGAGATCCGACTCGATAAACAACTAACAAATTTTCAGAATTTACACAGCTTCAGTTACTGCACTTAATTGACTACTTAAAAATATCAAACGACTTCAGAAAAATATGAATCCAGTGCCATTAGAAGCGTTTTTCAAAAATATACGTTTTAGGCTTCAGAAAATCCGCTTTTCGATAAATAATAACCAAGTTACAGCCAATTGAAGTTGGCTGTAAACACCATTCAGCATCCTGTTTTCAACTTTTATCGCAATAGAACACGCTTAAACAATCGAGACGTTAAATATAAATGATCAAGAACTGATTTATTAGTCACATATCATCATGTACATCATACTCATGCAAACCCTAATCATACAATATGATTTTATCACAAAACACAGCCTATGATTCTTGTATCCAACTAATCATCATAATCGCAAAATTTGCAAAATTAATCGAAATAAACATCATAACACTTTCATAACCATGATTCTACCATTACATACAAGCGTGATCAATAGTTCATAAACCCTAATGTGATTTGCGAAACAATAGAAAACCCTAACCTTTAACAATGAAGATTAACGAACCGGGAACGAGATGGGAATCGATTCGGGTTTGAAGGAGGTCGCGATCGAGAGAAGGAGTGGGGAGGGGCTGCCGTCGGCTGATCTTAGAGCTAGGGTTTCTCTTTTTTTTTGTTAACACAACTCTCATGCATGCTTGTATATATATAGTGCAAGGAAAGAAAGAAAAGGAGAAGGGTTTGGGGCGATTTATGCTTGCGGCCGCAAAGGGTTTGGGTGGGGGCGGTTTGGGTCTTTAACTTGAGCCTCAGGTTTTGATTAATTCCTTGAGTCGCAAGGAAATGAGGTCGACACGTTTCGCGGCTCGGTTCGGTTCGTCTATCTATTTACTATATATTTTTATAACTAAAAATCACGAAATCAAAACATGACATAAAAGCTCACCAAACTTATAAACGTCTAATACACATAGCACGTAATTCACTTGATAAGTTCAAAAGGTTAGCGTAGTTATTTCAAGCGTGTAAATTAAATCTCCGAATCAATTTAGCGTAGGAATGAATAACCGTGAAGTAGTGCGTTTAAGATACCTGAAAAACCGGGATGTCACATTATCCCCATGTTGAAAGAATTTTCGTCCTGAAAATTGAGTAAACGCGGTTTAGAATGCAACGCACAGGTTTAGAATGCAACGCACAAAGATAGTTCGTTAACAATGGTACAAGAAATTACAAGAAATTCCCAGGTTGTCACATCATCCCCATGTTGAAAGAATTTTCGTCTCGAAAATTTAGTTGGTGGTATCGTTAGCTTGCTGCTCAGCTGCAAAGAGGTGTGGGTATTTGCTTTTCATTTGGTCCTCTCTTTCCCACGTGAACTCCGGTCCACGCTTAGAATCCCAATGAACCCTGACGATCGGTATCTTGCTGTGCCTTCGAGTTTTGATCTCACGATCCATGATCTCGATAGGTTGTTCCACAAAATGCAGTTGTTCATCCACTTGAATCTCATCCGATGGAATGACTAGGGTTTCATCTGATAGACACTTCTTCAGATTTGACACGTGAAAAACGTTGTGAACTCCACTGAGTTCGGTAGGAAGGTCTAATTGATAAGCTACGGGCCCGATACGCTTCAAGATCACAAACGGGCCTACGTACCGTGGGTTTAGTTTGCCTCGTTTCCCAAAACGGATTACACCCTTCCAGGGTGACACCTTCAGTAGGACACGGTCGCCTACTTGAAATTCGAGCGGTTTGCGTCGTTGATCAGCGTAGCTTTTCTGTCGATCTCGTGCCGCTGCCATGCGGTTTCTGATTTGTACAATCTTTTCTGTAGCCTCAAGTATCAACTCAGGGCCTGTGAGTTGACTGTCACCGACTTCTGCCCAACAGACCGGTGATCTACATTTACAACCGTATAATGCTTCAAACGGTGTTGCCGATATACTCGTATGGTAACTGTTGTTATACGAGAATTCAACTAAAGGCAGATGGATTTCCTAACCATTCCCGAAGTCTACCACGCATGCCCTAAGCATGTCTTCCAAGGTCTGAATGGTCCTTTCGCTTTGACCATCCATCTGAGGGTGATAAGCTGTGCTCATATCTAAGCGTGTACCCAACGCTTTCTGAAGTGACTGCCAAAAGTTGGACGTGAAACGAGCATCTCTGTCTGAGATGATGGACGTTGGCACTCCGTGCCGAGAAACTACTTCCTTAATGTAGATGCGAGTCAACTTATCCATCTTATCTGTTTCTTTGATCGCTAGGAAGTGTGCGGACTTAGTTAAACGATCCACGATCACCCAGATGGTATCGCAACCACGCGGAGTTTGCGGGAGTTTATTGATGAAGTCCATCGAGATCTGATCCCATTTCCACACCGGAATTTCAGGTTGTTGAAGTAGCCCTGATGGCTTCTGATACTCTACCTTGACTTTCGCACAAGTCAAACACTTGCTCACGTAGGTGGCTATATCCGCTTTCATGTTGGGCCACCAGTACGCGGCTTTAAGGTCTTGATACATCTTATCCGAACCAGGATGGACAGAGTATCGGGATTTGTGAGCTTCGTCCATGACTAGCTTTCTGAGGTCTCCGTAGAGAGGTACCCATATGATTCATGAAATACCGGGCTCCATTGGGTTTTACTTCCCAATCGCGTTCCATTTTTCCCACCGATTCGCCCTTGATGTTTTCTTCCTTAACTGCTTCTAACTGCGCGTCACGTACCTGTTCGGGTAACCCCGAATGAATGGTGAACTGTAGTGCTCGTACCCGACGAGGTTTCAAGTGCTCCTTCCTACTGAGGGCATCACCTACCACGTTAGGTTTACCCGGGTGATACCGAATGGCACATTCATAATCGTTCAGGAGTTCGACCCAGTGACGCTGTCGCATGTTCAACTCCTTCTGGTCAAAGATATGCTGGAGGCTCTTGTGATCTGTATAGATTGTGCACTTTGTTCCATATAGGTAGTGTCTCCAAATCTTAAGTGCAAACACTACTGCTCCCAATTCCAGGTCATGTGTTGTGTAGTTTTTCTCGTGAACCTTCAATTGTCGGGACGCATACGCGATGACCTTATCACGTTGCATGAGTACGCATCCCAATCCCTGAATGGAAGCATCACAATATACCACAAAATCATCAGTCCCTTCCGGCAAGGACAGAATGGGTGCACTGCAAAGTTTCTGCTTCAGCAATTGAAATGTCGCTTCCTGCTTGTCACCCCAAGCATACTTGGTGCCTTTCTGGGTGAGGGTGGTAAGCGGTTGCGCGATCTTTGAAAATCCCTCGATGAAACGTCTGTAGTAGCCAGCCAAACCCAAAAATTGGCGGATCTCTGTCGGTGTCCTGGGTGCTTCCCAGTTTTTGATAGCATCGATCTTGGCGGGATCGACATGGATACCCTTTTCATTCACAATATGCCCGAGGAACTGAACTTCCCGAATCCAGAAATCACACTTTGAAAGCTTGGCATATAGTTTCTCCTGTTGACGTAATTCCAGCAGTAGTCGTAGATGTTCAGCATGTTCTTCTTCACCTTTAGAGTAGATGAGTGTCATCGATGAACACAATGACAAACTTGTCGAGATACGGTTTACACACGCGGTTCATGAGGTCCATGAACACCGCGGGTGCGTTGGTGAGACCGAAGGGCATGACCAAAAACTCATAGTGGCCATACCGAGTACGAAATGTCGTCTTAGCAATATCCTCCTCCCTGACGCGTAACTGGTGATAACCGGACCGTAGATCAATCTTGGAGTAGTAGCTTGACCCTTGAAGCTGGTCGAAGAGATCGTCGATACGAGGTAATGGGTATCGGTTCTTGCCAGTAACCTTATTGAGTTCCCTGTAGTCGATGCACATGTGGAAGGTCCCGTCCTTCTTCTTGACAAAAAGGACTGGAGCTCCCCATGGCGAAGTACTGGGTTGGATAAATCCTTTTTCTAACAGTTCCTGAAGTTGGGTAGACAGCTCTTGCAGCTCGGCTGGAGCTAGGCGGTATGGGGCCTTAGCGATGGGAGTTGCATGGTTCGCCAATTCAATTTCAAACTCCACTTGTCGATGTGGTGGAAGACCAGGTAACTCCTCTGGAAATACATCAGAAAAATCACGGACGATGGGGATATCTTCTATACGCTTCTCGTCCTTAGGTTGCTCGGTGATAAGTGCGAGCAAAGCGAAGGAGTTCTTCCTCTGAAGATACTTCTGTGCTTGCATGTAAGAGATGATGGTTGTGACGGCGCCTGCCTTCTCGCCTTGTACCGTCAAGATTTCATCGTTAGAGAGCGGAATACGGATAGCTTTCTCGAAACAGAGAACTTCAGCTCGGACGTCAGATAGCCAGTCCATTCCGGCTACCACGTCAAAACTACCCAGGGTAGTTGTCATCAGATCAATGGTAAAGGAGTGACCCGGGAGTTTGAGTTGACACCCGGATACTAAATGGGTCACATCTACAGATTTACCATCGGCTAGTTCTATGACGTAAGGGGTCTCTAAGGGTTTAGGCGTGAGATTTAGGGTCTTCGTAAAAGACTCAGATATAAAACTCCTATCCACACCCGTATCAAAAAGTACAGTAGCAAAATGATCGTTAAGGGGAAACTTACCGGTGACCACGTTCGAGTAGTTTCTGGCCTCTCCGCAGCCTAGCGTAAATGCACGACCTTTGGCACCTCCTGTGCCACCATTTCCATTGTTGTTGTTGCTATTGTTGTTGTTGTGGTTATTTTTGTTCCCACCATTGTTGTTGTTGTTGCGAAGCTGTGGGTAGTCTCGTTTGAAGTGGGCAGTGCTACCACACTGATAGCACCCCCGGTTAATACCCTGCTGCTGACCCTGGTGCTGATTCTGATTTTGTCGGGACATGATTTCCCCGCGAAAATCCTTTGCCGCGTGTCCCACTTTGCCACATCGTTGGCAGCGATTTCCGGCACAAGGGCCGTGATGATGAAGGTTACAACGATTACATTGTGGCTTTCGACCCACATAGCCGCTTGTGTTTTGGGTGTTGTTGGCGGGCTGATTATTATGACCCCGATTACTGTTGAAATTATTGAACCGTTTCTGGTTCCCTTGTTGTGGCTGGGCTGACGAAGACTGTCGAGCAGACGAGTCTTCAAATTTTCTTTTATTATCAGGGACCACTTCAGTTGCACACCGAGATGGCAACTTCTTTTGTTCCACCGCCTTATCGGTGAGTTTGTGCGCCAGCCTGATCGCTTGATGCTCAGTCGCAGGGTTGCTAGCCATTACCATGTCCTGGATCTCGGGGACCAGACCCCCAAGGTAAAACTCTAGTCGTTTCTCCACGGTGTTGGCCAGATCGGGACATAGAAATACCAGGTCATGATGTTTCGCTGTGTATGCTTCAATTTCAGATCCCACCATCTTGTGGTTCCATAAAGCTTGCTCCAACTGCTGAACCCTGTCCCGCGGACAGTACTCCTCCTTGATTCGGGCCTTAAACTCGGCCCAGGCCATTGCGTTTGCAGCAATAAGTCCACGCGTTTGGACTTGTGCATTCCACCAAGTTAGTGCCCCATCCTCCAACGTTGAAGCAGCATACTTGACCTTGTTGGCCTCAAGACAATTGCACATCTCGAACACTGATTCGGACTTTTCAATCCAACGGACCAGTCCTATGGGTCCTTCTGCACCCGTGAATTTGCTCGGTTTCGCATCGAGGAACATCTTGTAGGGGTTAAGACCCCCTCCTGCTGACAGAGGATAGGTAGTCAGCGAGAAAGTCTACTAGCCCAACTATTAGATTTTCCCATGAAAATTTAATAATGGTTACCTGCTGGTGGGTTTTGAACACCTGCCAGAGCAGCATTTACGTGTTCTTGGATCATTGCGGTCAGTTCTTCGGGTGTCATGTTGAGGTTTCCGCAACGTCCAGTTGCCATTTTAGATCTTCGCAAGACAACATAAACACACACCGATAAGTATATATATCCAATATAGTTATCCTATTCCATACTTAAATAATCCCTCAAATTATGTCAACTCAAATAAATTAAACAATCAAAAGAAATATTCGATTAAATAAAATTTCAACGTCTCACAAAATGCCAACCAAACATATCAGTTTACTATAAAATTTCAAGTTCAAACATGAGTAGAAAAATAAATAGACTGAAGGAAGCAAATGGGATAAGCGAGACGAGTCAGTCTCTACATCTCCATCTCCCAAATCGCTATCGTTGCCGTCATCCTCCGCGGCGTTTCCAGCTTCTACAGCCAGGTCTTCCTCTGGATCCTCCTCTGGATCCTCCTCTGGATCCTCCTCTTCTTCCTCTACCGGCACTGGAGGGGCCGGTGCTGGTGCGGGTACTGGTAAAGGTGCCTGATTCTGTTCTAGTTCTTGAATTCTCCAGCTGGACTCAAGAACTCTGTCTTCGAGCCAGTCAGCCTTCAGCTGCTCAGCACGAAGATCTTTAGCTAAGGTGTTACGAGCTATCTTATTCTCATATTGCTCTTCCTCGAGCTCTCCAGTCTTACCCGTTAATTGTCGTATCATCCATCCCTGTGCTAGGATAGTTTCCTTCATTCTCTCTAGTTGTTCCTGTTGTTTTCTTATCATATCTTTAAGTAGGTCGTTCCCTACTTCTAACAAGTTAACCGGTTCGACCGGCATAGCGATGGTCGGGCGTGAGGACGACTCCTCTCCTAGAGCGAGTCTTTTTCTAGCAGCTGAGCGTGTCTCCACGCCATGAGGTGGTGAGGGTTCGACCATAGGTGCCTTCCCCGGCGCCCTTGGTTGTAAAGGTTTGTCGGATAATGATGATGACATTGCCTGTTGGGTTGTTTAGTTAGTTACGAGTTGCGTTTATCACAATATGCATTCATATTTTACATAACATAGTTGTAGTACAACACATAACAAGATATCACAGTTCAGTGCCAAACTAAGTCTAGTGCCGTGTAATCAGCTATAGTTTAGGTCTACTTTTAATGCAAACCTGGTTCTCTATAGCTAGAGGCTCTGATACCAATCTGTCACACCCTCAATTTCCACTTGCGGAGTTTTACCGCGAGGCGTGTGAACAAACCAGAATCCGAGACACTAGTAACATGGAACGACTCTATATGATTTGTTTATACGTTTTCCAAAATCATTTGTTTAACCATTCATAGTTAATTTTTAAATTGTCTTAGTTTGGTTTCAATATTTAGCGAAAGCATTAGTTTTAAAGTTGAGCGGAAGCATTAAAGTAAAGTAAAGGAACGGGCGCCAACACAAACGCCAAAACCAAAGAAAAACCCAAACAACATTCGTAAATGAGACTCGATAAAAAGATGTCTTGATCAATGCAAGTGAGTGCACCTAGAGCTCCTAGCGTCCTGAGAAACATGTAAAGAAACAAGTGTCAACATTAAAGAAGAGTGAGTTCACAGGTTTTTATAAGTTCATTAGTTCGGTTAAAAGTTTGTTCCCCCGTTATCCCTAACCCGGAATAACGATATAGTTCCATTATTCCTAACCCGGAATAATAATGATGTTGGTTCCATTATTCCTAAACCGGAATAATATTGTCGTTGGTTCCATTATTCCTAACCCGGAATAATATTGTTGTTTCGTAATTAAGTTCAATGTTAACATGTAGGTAGCGAGCCTAAAGTTATGTCACATAAGTGTTCCCGATCGAAGCTGACTGTTGTGCCTCCGTGTTGCCAGGCCTATCACTGACCATGGCGAAAGTTAGGCTAAATTATTCACCCGTTGACCATACCCGGTCGGCTAGCGCGACTAGCTCGGGTGGGGCTTGTCGGGCCCAGTAGTACTACTTATAATTTCCCCGCTATCTAACCTAATACTAACGATCTGAGAGTTTGTCGAGGACTTCCGTGATATAGCTGCTTAGTGACCGTAACGTTCATTAACATTAACTTAGTTACCGGGTAGTTTAACGACGTTAATTTCGTATAACGTAAAGAGATAGAGTTGTAGAGTGTATACATGTTTCTCCCCCTGTTGTTTAAAACCGGATCAAATAGGGGCCGTGAACTCACCTTTAATTGCTCGGTTAGTGTAACACAGAAGTAGCAAATGATGGGACCGCTAATTGCGTCCTAACAAGTCAATCGATTTAAAGTTAGTGTGTGAACACACTGATACAAACCCTACACATAACTATCATACAATGCGGCACACATGATAACAAATTCGAAAACACAATCATGCATGCAAAGTATTATCATACCAAAATAGTGATCAAACCAACTTATCATGAACACAAATAAACTCATACAACATTTTGGTACACACATTCGCAAGTAATCAAGTTTCAGCTTGTATGCTCATAACTAGGCTGTTTTCGAGGATTTTTATAAAATAATTCCAACGTTCCAAAAATTCCAATTTTTTACAGAAGGTGTCAACTAAACAGTAGAATTTTATATAAATTTTTCAAGTCCTAACACTTTACCAATTATTCATAAACATTTATATACTAGGCTGCAGTCAGATTCGTCGCTTTCTGACTGCAGTCCACGGGAGAATTTATTTAAAAATCATCGTTCATCCAATTAACAAAATTCCAGTGCGAGTTTCCCAGAAATTTCCATCTCGTGATCCAACCCTCTACAGATTATGAGATCCGACTCGATAAACAACTAACAAATTTTCAGAATTTACACAGCTTCAGTTACTGCATTTAATTGACTACTTAAAAATATCAAACGACTTCAGAAAAATATGAATCCAGTGCCATTAGAAGCGTTTTTCAAAAATATACGTTTTAGGCTTCAGAAAATCCGCTTTTTGATAAATAATAACCAAGTTACAGCCAATTGAAGTTGGCTGTAAACACCATTCAGCATCCTGTTTTCAACTTTTATCGCAATAGAACACGCTTAAACAATCGAGACGTTAAATATAAATGATCAAGAACAGATTTATTAGTCACATATCATCATGTACATCATACTCATGCAAACCCTAATCATACAATATGATTTTATCACAAAACACAGCCTATGATTCTTGTATCCAACTAATCATCATAATCGCAAAACTTGCACAATTAATCGAACTAAACATCATAACACTTTCATAACCATGATTCTACCATTACATACAAGCATGATCAATAGTTCATAAACCCTAATGTGATTTGCGAAACAATAGAAAACCCTAACCTTTAACAATGAAGATTAACGAACCGGGAACGAGATGGGAATCGATTCTGGTTTGAAGGAGGTCGCGATCGAGAGAAGGGTGGGGAGGGGCTGCCGTCGGCTGATCTTAGAGCTAGGGTTTCTCTTTTTTTTTTTGTTAACACAACTCTCATGCATGCTTGTATATATATAGTGCAAGGAAAGAAAGAAAAGGAGAAGGGTTTGGGGCGATTTATGCTTGCGGCCGCAAAGGGTTTGGGTGGGGGCGGTTTGGGTCTTTAACTTGAGCCTCAGGTTTTGATTAATTCCTTGAGTCGCAAGGAAATGAGGTCGACACGTTTCGCGGCTCGGTTCGGTTCGTCTATCTATTTACTATATATATTTTTATAACTAAAAATCACGAAATCAAAACATGACATAAAAGCTCACCAAACTTATAAACGTCTAATACACATAGCACGTAATTCACTTGATAAGTTCAAAAGGTTAGCGTAGTTATTTCAAGCGTGTAAATTAAATCTCCGAATCAATTTAGCGTAGGAATGAATAACCGTGAAGTAGTGCGTTTAATTGCTCGGTTAGTGTAACACAGAAGTAGCAAATGATGGGACCGCTAATTGCGTCCTAACAAGTCAATCGATTTAAAGTTAGTGTGTGAACACACTGATACAAACCCTACACATAACTATCATACAATGCGGCACACATGATAACAAATTCGAAAACACAATCATGCATGCAAAGTATTATCATACCAAAATAGTGATCAAACCAACTTATCATGAACACAAATAAACTCATACAACATTTTGGTACACACATTCGCAAGTAATCAAGTTTCAGCTTGTATGCTCATAACTAGGCTGTTTTCGAGGATTTTTATAAAATAATTCCAACGTTCCAAAAATTCCAATTTTTTACAGAAGGTGTCAACTAAACAGTAGAATTTTATATAAATTTTTCAAGTCCTAACACTTTACCAATTATTCATAAACATTTATATACTAGGCTGCAGTCAGATTCGTCGCTTTCTGACTGCAGTCCACGGGAGAATTTATTTAAAAATCATCGTTCATCCAATTAACAAAATTCCAGTGCGAGTTTCCCAGAAATTTCCATCTCGTGATCCAACCCTCTACAGATTATGAGATCCGACTCGATAAACAACTAACAAATTTTCAGAATTTACACAGCTTCAGTTACTGCATTTAATTGACTACTTAAAAATATCAAACGACTTCAGAAAAATATGAATCCAGTGCCATTAGAAGCGTTTTTCAAAAATATACGTTTTAGGCTTCAGAAAATCCGCTTTTCGATAAATAATAACCAAGTTACAGCCAATTGAAGTTGGCTGTAAACACCATTCAGCATCCTGTTTTCAACTTTTATCGCAATAGAACACGCTTAAACAATCGAGACGTTAAATATAAATGATCAAGAACAGATTTATTAGTCACATATCATCATGTACATCATACTCATGCAAACCCTAATCATACAATATGATTTTATCACAAAACACAGCCTATGATTCTTGTATCCAACTAATCATCATAATCGCAAAACTTGCACAATTAATCGAACTAAACATCATAACACTTTCATAACCATGATTCTACCATTACATACAAGCATGATCAATAGTTCATAAACCCTAATGTGATTTGCGAAACAATAGAAAACCCTAACCTTTAACAATGAAGATTAACGAACCGGGAACGAGATGGGAATCGATTCTGGTTTGAAGGAGGTCGCGATCGAGAGAAGGGGTGGGGAGGGGCTGCCGTCGGCTGATCTTAGAGCTAGGGTTTCTCTTTTTTTTTTTGTTAACACAACTCTCATGCATGCTTGTATATATATAGTGCAAGGAAAGAAAGAAAAGGAGAAGGGTTTGGGGCGATTTATGCTTGCGGCCGCAAAGGGTTTGGGTGGGGGCGGTTTGGGTCTTTAACTTGAGCCTCAGGTTTTGATTAATTCCTTGAGTCGCAAGGAAATGAGGTCGACACGTTTCGCGGCTCGGTTCGGTTCGTCTATCTATTTACTATATATATTTTTATAACTAAAAATCACGAAATCAAAACATGACATAAAAGCTCACCAAACTTATAAACGTCTAATACACATAGCACGTAATTCACTTGATAAGTTCAAAAGGTTAGCGTAGTTATTTCAAGCGTGTAAATTAAATCTCCGAATCAATTTAGCGTAGGAATGAATAACCGTGAAGTAGTGCGTTTAATTGCTCGGTTAGTGTAACACAGAAGTAGCAAATGATGGGACGCTAATTGCGTCCTAACAAGTCAATCGATTTAAAGTTAGTGTGTGAACACACTGATACAAACCCTACACATAACTATCATACAATGCGGCACACATGATAACAAATTCGAAAACACAATCATGCATGCAAAGTATTATCATACCAAAATAGTGATCAAACCAACTTATCATGAACACAAATAAACTCATACAACATTTTGGTACACACATTCGCAAGTAATCAAGTTTCAGCTTGTATGCTCATAACTAGGCTGTTTTCGAGGATTTTTATAAAATAATTCCAACGTTCCAAAAATTCCAATTTTTTACAGAAGGTGTCAACTAAACAGTAGAATTTTATATAAATTTTTCAAGTCCTAACACTTTACCAATTATTCATAAACATTTATATACTAGGCTGCAGTCAGATTCGTCGCTTTCTGACTGCAGTCCACGGGAGAATTTATTTAAAAATCATCGTTCATCCAATTAACAAAATTCCAGTGCGAGTTTCCCAGAAATTTCCATCTCGTGATCCAACCCTCTACAGATTATGAGATCCGACTCGATAAACAACTAACAAATTTTCAGAATTTACACAGCTTCAGTTACTGCATTTAATTGACTACTTAAAAATATCAAACGACTTCAGAAAAAATATGAATCCAGTGCCATTAGAAGCGTTTTTCAAAAATATACGTTTTAGGCTTCAGAAAATCCGCTTTTTGATAAATAATAACCAAGTTACAGCCAATTGAAGTTGGCTGTAAACACCATTCAGCATCCTGTTTTCAACTTTTATCGCAATAGAACACGCTTAAACAATCGAGACGTTAAATATAAATGATCAAGAACAGATTTATTAGTCACATATCATCATGTACATCATACTCATGCAAACCCTAATCATACAATATGATTTTATCACAAAACACAGCCTATGATTCTTGTATCCAACTAATCATCATAATCGCAAAACTTGCACAATTAATCGAACTAAACATCATAACACTTTCATAACCATGATTCTACCATTACATACAAGCATGATCAATAGTTCATAAACCCTAATGTGATTTGCGAAACAATAGAAAACCCTAACCTTTAACAATGAAGATTAACGAACCGGGAACGAGATGGGAATCGATTCTGGTTTGAAGGAGGTCGCGATCGAGAGAAGGGGTGGGGAGGGGCTGCCGTCGGCTGATCTTAGAGCTAGGGTTTCTCTTTTTTTTTTTGTTAACACAACTCTCATGCATGCTTGTATATATATAGTGCAAGGAAAGAAAGAAAAGGAGAAGGGTTTGGGGCGATTTATGCTTGCGGCCGCAAAGGGTTTGGGTGGGGGCGGTTTGGGTCTTTAACTTGAGCCTCAGGTTTTGATTAATTCCTTGAGTCGCAAGGAAATGAGGTCGACACGTTTCGCGGCTCGGTTCGGTTCGTCTATCTATTTACTATATATATTTTTATAACTAAAAATCACGAAATCAAAACATGACATAAAAGCTCACCAAACTTATAAACGTCTAATACACATAGCACGTAATTCACTTGATAAGTTCAAAAGGTTAGCGTAGTTATTTCAAGCGTGTAAATTAAATCTCCGAATCAATTTAGCGTAGGAATGAATAACCGTGAAGTAGTGCGTTTAATTGCTCGGTTAGTGTAACACAGAAGTAGCAAATGATGGGACCGCTAATTGCGTCCTAACAAGTCAATCGATTTAAAGTTAGTGTGTGAACACACTGATACAAACCCTACACATAACTATCATACAATGCGGCACACATGATAACAAATTCGAAAACACAATCATGCATGCAAAGTATTATCATACCAAAATAGTGATCAAACCAACTTATCATGAACACAAATAAACTCATACAACATTTTGGTACACACATTCGCAAGTAATCAAGTTTCAGCTTGTATGCTCATAACTAGGCTGTTTTCGAGGATTTTTATAAAATAATTCCAACGTTCCAAAAATTTCAATTTTTTACAGAAGGTGTCAACTAAACTGTAGAATTTTATATAAATTTTTCAAGTCCTAACACTTTACCAATTATTCATAAACATTTATATACTAGGCTGCAGTCAGATTCGTCGCTTTCTGACTGCAGTCCACGGGAGAATTTATTTAAAAATCATCGTTCATCCAATTAACAAAATTCCAGTGCGAGTTTCCCAGAAATTTCCATCTCGTGATCCAACCCTCTACAGATTATGAGATCCGACTCGATAAACAACTAACAAATTTTCAGAATTTACACAGCTTCAGTTACTGCATTTAATTGACTACTTAAAAATATCAAACGACTTCAGAAAAATATGAATCCAGTGCCATTAGAAGCGTTTTTCAAAAATATACGTTTTAGGCTTCAGAAAATCCGCTTTTTGATAAATAATAACCAAGTTACAGCCAATTGAAGTTGGCTGTAAACACCATTCAGCATCCTGTTTTCAACTTTTATCGCAATAGAACACGCTTAAACAATCGAGACGTTAAATATAAATGATCAAGAACAGATTTATTAGTCACATATCATCATGTACATCATACTCATGCAAACCCTAATCATACAATATGATTTTATCACAAAACACAGCCTATGATTCTTGTATCCAACTAATCATCATAATCGCAAAACTTGCACAATTAATCGAACTAAACATCATAACACTTTCATAACCATGATTCTACCATTACATACAAGCATGATCAATAGTTCATAAACCCTAATGTGATTTGCGAAACAATAGAAAACCCTAACCTTTAACAATGAAGATTAACGAACGGGAACGAGATGGGAATCGATTCTGGTTTGAAGGAGGTCGCGATCGAGAGAAGGGGTGGGGAGGGGCTGCCGTCGGCTGATCTTAGAGCTAGGGTTTCTCTTTTTTTTTTTGTTAACACAACTCTCATGCATGCTTGTATATATATAGTGCAAGGAAAGAAAGAAAAGGAGAAGGGTTTGGGGCGATTTATGCTTGCGGCCGCAAAGGGTTTGGGTGGGGGCGGTTTGGGTCTTTAACTTGAGCCTCAGGTTTTGATTAATTCCTTGAGTCGCAAGGAAATGAGGTCGACACGTTTCGCGGCTCGGTTCGGTTCGTCTATCTATTTACTATATATATTTTTATAACTAAAAATCACGAAATCAAAACATGACATAAAAGCTCACCAAACTTATAAACGTCTAATACACATAGCACGTAATTCACTTGATAAGTTCAAAAGGTTAGCGTAGTTATTTCAAGCGTGTAAATTAAATCTCCGAATCAATTTAGCGTAGGAATGAATAACCGTGAAGTAGTGCGTTTAATTGCTCGGTTAGTGTAACACAGAAGTAGCAAATGATGGGACCGCTAATTGCGTCCTAACAAGTCAATCGATTTAAAGTTAGTGTGTGAACACACTGATACAAACCCTACACATAACTATCATACAATGCGGCACACATGATAACAAATTCGAAAACACAATCATGCATGCAAAGTATTATCATACCAAAATAGTGATCAAACCAACTTATCATGAACACAAATAAACTCATACAACATTTTGGTACACACATTCGCAAGTAATCAAGTTTCAGCTTGTATGCTCATAACTAGGCTGTTTTCGAGGATTTTTATAAAATAATTCCAACGTTCCAAAAATTTCAATTTTTTACAGAAGGTGTCAACTAAACTGTAGAATTTTATATAAATTTTTCAAGTCCTAACACTTTACCAATTATTCATAAACATTTATATACTAGGCTGCAGTCAGATTCGTCGCTTTCTGACTGCACGGTAGAATTTATTTAAAAATCATCGTTCATCCAATTAACAAAATTCCAGTGGGAGTTTCCCGGAAATTTCCATCTCCAGTTGCTGTACAAATTTCGTGATCCATCCCTCTACAGATTATGAGATCCGACTCGATAAACAACTAACAAATTTTCAGAATTTACACAGCTTCAGTTACTGCACTTAATTGACCACTTAAAAATATCAAACGACTTCAGAAAAATATGAATCCAGTGCCATTAGAAGCATTTTTCAAAAATATTACGTTTTAGGCTTCAGAAAATCCGTTTTTCGATAAATAATAACCAAGTTACAGCCAATTGAAGTTGGCTGTAAACACCATTCAGCATCCTGTTTTCAACTTTTATCGCAATAGAACACGCTTAAACAATTGAGACTATAAATGATCAAGAACAGATTTATTAGTTACATATCATCATGTACATCATACTCATGCAAACCCTAATCATATAATATGATTTTTATCACAAAACGCAGCCTATGATTCTTGTATCCAACTAATCATCATAATCGCAAAACTTGAACAATTAATCGAACTAAACATCATAACACTTTCATAACCATGATTCTACCATTACATACAAGCATGATCAATAGTTCATAAACCCTAATGTGATTTGCGAAACAATAGAAAACCCTAACCTTTAACAATGAAGATTAACGAACCGGGAACGAGATGGGAATCGATTCTGGTTTGAAGGAGGTCGCGATCGAGAGAAGGGGTGGGGAGGGGCTGCCGTCGGCTGATCTTAGAGCTAGGCTTTCTCTTTTTTTTTTTGTTAACACAACTCTCATGCATGCTTGTATATATATAGTGCAAGGAAAGAAAGAAAAGGAGAAGGGTCTGGGCGATTTGTGCTTGCGGCCGCAAAGGGTTTGGGTGGGGGCGGTTTAGGTCTTTAACTTGAGCCTCAAGTTTTGATTAATTCCTTGAGTCACAAGGAAATGAGGTCGACACGTTTCGCGGCTCGGTTCGGTTCGTCTATCTATTACTATATATATTTTTATAACTAAAAATCACGAAATCAAAACATGACATAATAGCTCACCAAACTTATAAACGTCTAATACACATAGCACGTAATTCACTTGATAAGTTCAAAAAGTTAGCGTAGTTATTTCAAGCATGTAAATTAAATCTCCGAATCAATTTAGCGTAGGAATGAATAACCGTGAAGTAGTGCGTTTAAGATACCTGAAAAACCGGGATGTCATAGGTGGTGTTTATGGTCTCAAATTGCTACCACCCCTGGTTGGTTATTTTGAATGTTTGGGTTTAGGCGAGGGTAGTCTTGCTATTGAAATTGGTGTTGGTTTTGGTTGTTTGGGTGATTGAGTTTTGAGGATCCATTGGATTAGGCCCAACGGATGGTGTAGATTGTGAGTTGGTATTGGGTGGATTAGAGATAAGTGTTACACCTAATCGGTTAGCTAAGTTTCTTCGCACTAACCACTCAACCTTCAATTCGAACACTAACAGTGAGGTCCTACCGGAGTTCATCGTATGCATGCACTACCTGTAATGTGCACAAGTAACACACCGTGTAACAAGAAATAGAGAAAGTAGCAAAAGAAACGAACACCTTAAACAGATAATCACACAATCAATTAATATCCAAACGCAAAGCACACGAACTCCCCAGCGACGGCACCAAAATTTGATCAGAATGTCACGCCCCGGTCAAATATAATATTTATAAACCCGATTTACCCTTAACTATGAGTTAGTGGTAGTACAGGGTCGATCAACGAAGAGTTTGTAGTTTGCGCGCGGAAAAGATTGATTATAAGAATGTCACTTTTATGAAGCTTGCTATGGTTTAATTTGAATGTTATTTGTTTGAAAGAGATGTCCATTAACCGACAAGTTTATTTTTAATTACTTAACTAGGAGAACTTGAATAATTTCACGAAAACTTGATTTATGGATTAAAACAATAATTAAGAAACAAGGTTCACACCCAGTTCAACAATTGCAAGGCCTAGGGTTACTACACATTTTACTTAGTTTAATTGAATTAGCTCATTAACGGTTTGAGAATCACAAGGCTTAGGTGCCAATTGCTATCAATGTTCAATACGAACCGCAATGCACTTTGTTACCTCGGACAAGTAAATCCTATCAAAAGACAAGGCATAAATATGCATATTCATTTCATGAAGTCAAATTTCATACTCACTCGACAATTCGTAAATCTAATACAAACGTAAGACAATTACCTAATGATTCAAATGCAATTCAAATTGTCACAAACCAAATATTAAACAAGTAGCAAACCCTATAAATCCTTACAAAAGTCTACACCAGGGTGAAACCCACGATAATTAGCCGCTCATGATGAATGATTGTGTGGAAGAATGATGAAGATAGAGGTGTTCTTGGCTCCAAGAAGGTGTGTCAACTCATAAAATTCGTAACTCCAAAAAATGCTCAAAACATGGATATAACCTGTCCCCAAACATCAAAATTGAAGTTTCAACATCTAGCATACGGGAGAGGCGTCGCCGACAGCCCATCATGGCGTCGTCGACGGCCCCTGGATGTTTTGGTTTTCTCCGACGGCCTAAAAACTGCCTATGAACCATTTCTCTCAACGAGTATATTTGGGAGGCGTGGCCGACAGCCCAGGAGGGCATCGGTGACGGCCTCTCCATTCCTTGTTTTCTGATTTCTCTATTTCTCGCTCCCGGTTGACCCATTTTCCGCCCCGATGCTCCGTATAGCTCTCGAATAGCTCCTTAAACCCCGTTAGAGCTGCAAAACACAATTCCAATCAAAAGTAGGTTATTCGAAACTAAAAGTTATGTAAAAACATGAACTTAAACACACTAGAACACCGGTTTCGACCACGCATCATTTTCTTCTTGCATTGCCACGTTACTAATCGTGTGCCAAAAGAACTAACCTAGATTTAGCATTTAATTTCCAACACCCAAAGTCAGAGTCGGAGTATCCTGCGAGATTGAAGTCGTTGTTGCGTAGGTACCACAAGCCGGTGCTTGGCAACCTTTCAGATATCGAAGGATCCTTTTGACGATCAACAAATGCGACACTCTGGGACTTAACTAATAACATGCGCAGAGGCATGTTGGATACATGATATTCAGTCGTGATGCTGTCAAATACATCAAAGAGCCAATCATCAAACGATACAAAGTTTCATCAATCTTCCAGTTGTATCTTATCCGATACCATGATTCAAAGCTAATGGGGTAGATAATGGTGATGATTTAGACATCTTGAATTTCTCCAAAACATCATTCACATACTTCATCTGATGTATAAAGATACCATCAAGCAATTGATCGACCTGAAGTCCTAGAAAGAACTTCATTTCCTTATAGAACTCATCTCGAATTTCTTCTCATGACTCTTTCGAAGTCTTTCCATAGCACATCATTTGTCGAATCGAATATGATGTCATCCACATTGATCTGTACAATTAAGATGTGTCCTTCTGTTTCTTACGTGAAGAGTGTACTGTCTAATGTTCCTCTGGTAAAACCGTTGTCAAGAAGATGTTGAGAAAGGGTCTCGTACCAGGATCTCGGGGCCTGGTATAAGCCAAATAACGTGTTATCCAGTAGATAAACCTTGTCTTTGTTTATCGGATCGACAAACCCCGGTGGTTGGCTGACGTACACCTCCTCTTTCACTTTGCCGTATAGGAACGCGAACTTGACATCTAATTGGTACACTTTGAATCTCTTCCATGACGTGAATGCCAGGAAGATGCAGATGGCTTCCAAACTTGCCACTGGAGCATAGACTTCAGTGTAGTCTATTCCCTCTTGCTATTGAAATCCTTGAACAATGAGTTGAGCTTTATTTCAAACAATGACTCCTCTATCGTCTCTTTTACACTTAAAGACCCACTTTGTATTAATATTTTTGTGGTCATCTGGAAGATCAACAAGTTTCCAGACTCAAAGTTTTTCAAACAGTAATTCCTCTTGCATTGCGTTTACCCAGCTTTCTTCTGTTAGAGCTTCCTTATACGTTTTTGGCTCAATCCGCGAAATAAAACATTTATGTGAGATGTTTCTTGTAAGGTGCAATATTGGTATAAAAACAACTAAGATCCCGATTGATCTGATTTCGGATTTTTCCACCAGGTTGCAACTCTCCAACGATATTCTCTATGAACAATGTCCTCGGCATAACTTTGTTGGGAATGCTCACTTCATGTTCTAGATTTGTGATATTTTGATCAGCAACTTGATTATTTATGGATGCTTCATTCTGAGCACTTGTTCCCTCTGATTGATTGTTGAGTAAACTTTCAATCTGATCTGCACCACCATCGAAAGTAGATCCATCATTGTCTTTTGTTGGTTTAGCATCAGATTCAGAATTATTGGATTGATCAAATGTAGGAGCAGGTTCATTCATCTCTTGATCAGTAGTGGGATCATTTGTTCCAGCAGTCTGTGACTCTGGATGTTGAGTGCTAGGCCCTGCTTCAGCATCATGAGATCCAACAGGTGTTTGAGTAATGACAATTGTTGTAGGAACTTTTTCTTGTGATAAAGCTTGCTGTTGCTGATAGAGAACTCTTTTGTCGGTTCAGCTGGCAGCTCGAAGGAATCCCAAAGACCATCATAATTGAACAGCCAAGAATCTACAAGTTTTTGTGTTGGAGACGTGTATTGTTGACAATCTACATTTTGAGCTTCGATCACCCGGTTTATGCTAGGTAAATATACTCTCAGTAGTGGACTAGCATATCCCACGAAGAAACCTTCCATAGATTTAGCCCTGAATTTGCCATTAGCATCAATTACTATGCATGGTGACCCAAACGATTCTAAATACTCAGGCTTGGCTTTCACTGGTTAAGTAGTTAGAAACACATTTTCTTGTGTGGCTTGACTATCAATTCTTTGTTCAAAGTATAGCGTGCAAATGCCATGGCTTCGCTCCGAAAACTAACTGGCAGTTTTAAATCGACGAGCATGGTTCTTGCTGTCTTTATCAGGGTTCTGTTTTTGCGTTCAGCTACACCGTTTTGCTGTGGACTGAATTCATGCAAAATTCCATTCGCATTGCAAAACTCTAACATCCGGTTATTCTTGAACTCTGCACCGTTGTCACTTCTTATGCCTCGAATTAGTAAGTGATACAGGTTCTATAAATTCCGGAATAAGATCATCAGACTCTCAAAAGTTTTATCTATGTTTTCCAAGAATATCACCCACGAAAATCTTGAATAGTCATCAGTGACAACGAGACAATATAGATCTCCTAAGATACTTCGAACATTGACTGGTCCAAAGAAATCCATGTGTAGTCTCTCTAGCGGGAGCTTGATTGAGTTCAGGAGCTTCCTTGGATGCGACTTTTTGTTCTGTTTCCCTTTTTGCAACTGATACAGTCGTCGTTGAAGTGAAAACTCTTTAAATTGACTCCTTCCACTAGGCTGTTGTGTACTAAGAAGTTCATCTTTCGGAGATGAATGTGCCCCATCTTCCTATGCCACATGATTGATTCTTTCTCTATTGCTTTGGACACAAAACATTGCGCGGATTTCGTCGTTGTTGTCGCAATGCTCATGTCTAAGACATACAAGTCATTTTCTCGGGGAGCGTGTATCAAGATCCACTCCTTTGGTATATGGAATCCTGGCTTCAGAATTAGACATTCCCAATCAGTGAAGTGTGTTGTGAATTTTTTGTCACAAATCTGGCAAATACTTAGTAAGTTGTTCTCTAACTCCGCTATGTAGTTGAGTTTATCGAAAGACACCACACCATTTGTTAGAATTCCTTCACCTACTATTCTCCCACCTTGGTTACTAACAAACCCAACGTAGCCTCCTCGGATTGATTTAACATCGTACAGGAAAGCCAACATTCCCGTCATGTGTCGAGATGCTCCACTATCCATTATCCACTTGAAAATTATTGATCTTGAGAGTCCCTACACATGTGCTTAAACAATTATTTGAATAGTGACACCCAAGCCTTGAATAGTGACACCCACTTTTGTTTCACAAACACTTTCTTTCTTTGTTTCAACAATCTGTTCAATCTTAACCTTTTTATCAGTCATGGTTCGAACAGTTGTTTTGATCTCCTCAGATGATGCTTTTGATTTAATCACCCAAGTTTGATTCTTTGAAAAAGCATTTTTGGGATAATATTTTGAATCTTTTTGTTCCTTTTTGATTGATGATTCACCAGCCTTTTCATTTGAAACTTTAAGATTTGCTGGTTTCACATTGTTGATAGATTCGTTGTTTCTTTTCAAAATATGAGTAGGTACAAACATTGAGGATTTTTATTTTATATCCTCTGAAGATTTCTTAACACTGTAAACAAGTTTAGAGATATTTGGTGAACATTGTCTTGCAATATGTCCAACTTGGTTGCATTTAAAGCATGCCCTACTGTCATTTCCGACAGAGGATCTCATAACCTGTTCACAATGTCGTTTTTCAGCAAAAAAATCATCATTCGATTATTTACTTGACAAACTTTCTTTCTCACTCTCTGAACTTTTTCCGAAAACAAATTTTATATTCTTTGAAAAATTTGGTTTTCGAAACCTGTTATTATTTTCTTAAATATCCCAAACCTTTTTTGCTCTCATGATAATTTTTCCTTTTTTATTGTTAGAATAAGAGCGTTTAGGTTTTGAATAGTAAGATGCATTCACATTATCAAGCTCAGACAGACTAACTTCAATAAATTTGAACACTTCATCAATCTTATCAAAATTCACATTCTGAATCGGAAATTCTTCATCAGAATATATCTTGTTAGATCCGTTCATTTTGTACACAACAAGATTAGGATCATCATTCAACCTATGTTCTGTTTTTTGAATATAATTCTTGTGAAAGATTTCTTCATTTTTAGAATGTCAACTTGAGCTTGTTTTCTCAAGATTAGAATCAGCACTCTCAAATTCAGTGCTTTCACTGTCATTTTCCAAAACATTTTTAACAACATTTTTAAAAACTTCTGACTCGCAATCATTTTCAGACTTGGTGTAAGTTATATCGATGTTTTTAGGCAACTTATCTTTCTTTTTAGTTTTCAGTTTCAAATTGAGCGCTTTTTCCACCCCTTCAGGCTTTTTCCTGGAATAACTGTTCCACATCGAGGGTGGAACTCGATTATAACTCATACCTTTGTTTTCATAACCTGTCTCATTTTCTTCCTTTTCTATTTTTTGTGTTGGTTAGGAAGAATATGATCAATCACATAAGAAGTAGTTGAATAACTAATCAACAACTTATTAACCCTTTCCGATTCAATCCTAATAGCTTCTAGCTCAGTTTTAAGTTTAGAAATCGTGTCAATGTGAATATTTATCGCCATTTGCTTATCTATGACAATTGCTTTGAGCATAGAAAATGTGGCATTGTCTTCTCTACTAGCATCTCGGTATTGGTTAATAGTCTTGCTCAGTTTATCATATGCTACTTTTGTGTCTTTAAAATCGCTTGACAGGCTATCAATATGTTTTTTAAGTTCTTTATATTTTTCATCTTATACCAAGCACTCTTTGCATGGTTCGAAGCACTTCATGCATGGTTTTTCGATATCTTTCATCTCAACTTTACCCTCCTCCTTGACTGGCTCATTCACACTCTTCTGGACTTTCTTAGAAACTACCTCTTGTAGTTGTGCCATCATTGCTTTGTCAGCAATTTCTTTGAGATTTTTTGCGTTCATTTCTTTGTTGACGTCGATTATTTCTTCTACAGGCTTCTTGGTTTCTTCATTAGTTGGTGTAATCTTATACTGGTTTGATCCTCCAAAGAAATCTACAAAAGAATTATACTCATCAGGTGGAATGACAGATTTAAAAGCATGATGAAAAATGTCCTCCTTAGCATGCTGATCATAATAATATGCATCAGCTTTAGAAATTTCATCTTGCATTTCGTCAAAGGTAACTTCACAATCTTCACTTGAAACTTCCTCGACCACTTCTTCTATAACTGGTTCGGGTTCTTCAATAATTTTTGTTAGCAATGCAAGGCTTTCTTTCTTTGGAATGAAATCGTTCCAGTTGAAATGTTCATCTTCCTGAGATACCACAAAGCTTTATCCTTCGATTTTGGGAACTGTACTCGATTTGGATTAACTTTGACTCGCTTTGAGGTTGTGGAGAAAGTCGGGATAAATTGCTTTCTTGTAGTAGTCATCACCAAAAGGATTATGATTTCCTTGTACTTCTCGATTTGGACATTCTCTTTTAAAGTGACATTTCTCACGACATTTGAAGCAAGTGACTTTTGATTTGTCAAACCTAACTTTGCATCTGGACCTCCCAGACCATTTCTTCCTGTTATCTCCATAAATCTTTGAGCTCGTTTGACAATGCTAGCCATACACCATTTGATATCTATGAGCTCCAACTCTTCTGGATCAATTTTGTCATAATCTTCCTTAGTCATATTTGGATTACCAATCTTTCCAGCTACCAGACTTTCATATAATTCCAACATTGAGGCAAGTAAAGCCATGTGTTGTTTGGTAGTATTCTCAGTAAAATCTTGTGCATTCTCGAGGTTTACAACTATATTGCACTGCAAGATTCTTTGGTTTGAGTTGGTTTGAGTTGGTTTGGTTGTTCTGGTTGTTGTTGTAATTATTTAAACTCTGAGAAGATTGAGGTGTCTGTGGAGCATTTGGATCACAACTTGGGAATGATGGAAACCCGCTACCACTGCTTGAGTAATTTGCAGAAACATTTGATGAATTGTTTGCACTAAAAGCAGTCTGAATTTTTGGGCTTTGATTGTTGGCTATTGGATTCCCTTTGAAATACATATTCACCTCTTGTTGAGCGTATGTGTTTCTCATCTTAGCCATCGTCTGAAGCTCTAATTCATGACCCTCGAGTTTCTCAATAAATCTCGCCAAACTCAAAGTATTATTGTACTCGGGACTGTTCTTCAGGATCATCAAATAGGTTGACCACTCACCTTCTGGTAAAGCATCATCCAATTTATCAACTAGCTCTTTATTATCTTTGTTAACACCCAATTCTTCATCTCAACCACTAGACGACAATATCACTAGATGAGTTGCTTCGTTAATTCACCTTTTGATGAGTTGAAGATGTCAAACTCCTTTTTAAGCAACGGTTGTTTACTTTTGATCGTCTGCTTGCTACTTTGGAACTTCACCTTTAAAGCATTTCAAATTGACTGAGCATATCCCTCATGTTGTAGCGGTGTGAAGATATCCTCTTTGATTGCTTGTTTCAAGATATTCATCATTTTCTTTTCTCGAGTAAACGCCACTTTTTCTTGTTCATCTAACTACAAAATTCCTTTTTCAAGACCATTTTCTCCAGTTGGGACAACATACCCTTCCTCAATAGCATACCAGTAGTCAAGATAGTTTGCTTGAACCTAGTTCATGAAACGTTCGTGCCAGCCTTTGTATTCTTATAAGTTCATCAACTTGGGCGGCTTTGTCATCGTTCCCATCTCATTGTCGAGACATAGATTTTGGACGGCTGATTGAGGCTTTGGTTGCAAAGGCATTGTAGAATTCGTTATCCATTTTTTCGAAATTTTTTGGACAAAACTGCTTTGTGCGAAGGTAAGCTTGTGCGAAGATAACCTAGTGCGAAGTTGACACAAAAACACAATTAATCCAAGTTCGTATGAAGATAAAACCAATGATTTTCATATCTATCTTCGTGCGAAGATAAAACCCAGATTTCTCAAGAATTCACTTCGTATGGAGTTAGATTTTCAAATTTGACAGAATTTCACTTTGTACAAAGGTAAAATTATTCATGCGAAGTGGGTAGTTCGTACGAGGGCAATTTCAAAATTTCATGTTTTTTACGATTTTATCATGATTCTGATTGATATTAGGTCTGATTCTTTCAAGGATTTGTTAGAAGTAGATTTTAAGTGTTTCTCAAAAAATTCAGTCCATTTCGACCGTAAAATCTTTGAAAATGATAAAAAGTGTGAAAAATGAGTAGAAGAGAAGTGTGAGATTGTTGAATCTTGATGATTGTCTTCAAATCAGGCCTCCAAGCTCTGATACCACTTGTGAGGATCTGCTTTCATCCATAAGCTCATGTCCTAATTTGTTTATCCTAGTCTTAAATGTGCGGAATTCAATTTAGGTTAGCGACAATAGATTCAAGATTACTTTTCAATCTCAATGTTTCATTAATACGTCAATCGTTTACTGCCTGAAACAAATTCGATAAGTCGTTTAGCAAAAACTTACAGACATAATGAACACACGAACCTATTTATAGACATGTTAGTTCGTGCAAATTTGACTAGCTAACTTCGTACGAAGTGAAACATACAAATAGAAATCTAACATTTCAACCCTGTTACATGACACGGACATGACTCTAAGACGTAGGCGATAGACATAATTTATCAACAAATTTTTTTAGTTTTGATTTAATTAAAGTACTCAAGTACGTCACAAGTAAGCTAAGCCTATTTTCACATTCTAAAATTTCGGTAAGTCACCCCATTATTTTTACATTCCAAGATTCAAGATTACCAACGTTGACTATTAGGAGTCGAAACAAAACATTTTATAACCTAGTTACTCTAATTCTCCCACCACCTCGATAAACACGATAAGAACCTAAAAATGTGAAACTCTACCAATTGTGGATAACTTTATTTGTATATATCTCATACCTTATTTTGGACATCATGGATAAAAGCCTACCAAGCCCAAACTGTGAAACCAAACCGTTACCAACGGTTTGGTTTGGTTTAAGAGGTATATGGTTCAGTTTTGGTTTATGAAATCAAAAAATCATTAGTAACGGTTTGGTTCATGGTTTCACCTCAAAATCGCGAAACCAGACCATGATGTGTCACAAACTCATTTCACAAGCATTGTGTGGCATGTTGAATCCATAAGGTTCAGTCATTTCACCCTACATATAATCAAAATCACCAGTTTTATATTGTCTTAAACTCACCAAAACTGCAACTCCAAATAATATAACACCAAAAACCGTAAACACTCCTAACACACAAAATTTTTAATCATCACGCAATCGTAATACATACAAATAATATAAATGTAACCAACATGTCAAACGTGTAACCCAATTTCCCTATTTTTTTCTATCATCCATACAAGTACGTCAAAACTGCCATACATCACGCGTGACAGCGACAACACATTAGTGGTTTATAGTCATTGGTATGGTATATGATGCATTAACCATATAAAAACGCGTGTTTCGACGTGTCCGATCTAACTCAGTGTAACATGTATAAGCATTGCGGTTACAGTGTACGATGATGACATTAACGTGTGATGGCCGCACGTGACATTAGCGTTATTAGACACAGATAAAAAAGAGTATGCCTCGATCGTTGCGGTGTAAAGTTGTAACAATAATTTACACAACCATGTAAAGTCGTTAAAGTAATTTAGACATTAAGATGGTTATGCATAGATAAAAAAAAGTATATTAACGTGTGACACGCTATGGTCTAAAGTCGTAAAGCAATAAAAAATGAGATGTCAAGTTATTAGGTAGAAAAGATTGGCGGGTCATAGTCGTCAATTACCAAAAGTTAGAAGTGAATGTGTAACTTACATAATTTAAGGGTGTGAAGTGAAAGAATTAGAAGTCTAGGGGTTAGAAAGTAAAAGTCTATGAAATAGAATTGTAATTTGTTAAAGTTGAGAAGAGGAGGCTAGATTTGTAATTTTGCAAAGGGAACTTTGTCTTTAAAATATAAAATAATAATACGAAAATAAAAGAGACCACATGATTGGATGCATCAAAATCCAATAGCGACCGGGGTCGGCATCCATACCAAACTAAACTAAACTGCTCTATTTTCATTGTCCCAAATCAAAACAAAACCGTACTCAATTCTCAAACACACCTATTGTGACATCAAACCCTAATTTCCGGTAAACATATGTTTTATTATTGATTTTTCTGTTCTAATTCACTAGTTTTGTTATTTATCCATCAAATTATCTTCCACCGATCCTTGTTCTTGTTCGAATTCTGTAAATATTCTGTCAATCACTTCATCGGTTGTGATAACTGTTTGTTGTGGTCGATTATCTTTGGTTTGATGATGAATACTGCTTCTGCGCATTGTTCGTTGGGTTTTACGGCTCATTTTCATGAAAGTTCGAGAAGTTGTGGTTCTAAAGTGAGTGTAATCTTTCGTTGTGGTGCGGAATTTGTTAGAATTGGATTAAGTTCTAGCTCTGGTGCATCAGTTTGCTCTAAGGTATAATGCTTTGATTTTGATTGTGATTTCAGTTTAGGATTAAAATAAGCTGATTTATAGTAAGTAGTAAGCAATGATGTGTTCCTATGAGAAACTAATTATCTGATTTGAACTGTTGGTTCTCTATTTTTTATTTTTAAATATTTTATGATTACTTTGAAAATCACACCAAACACCTGACTTCTATCAACACTTCCATTACAAGTTTGATGAATAATGTATTCAACTGGAACATCCATATTACATGGTTCTGAATAGTTATTCAATTAAATCAGTTTTAAACTCAAAACATGTACTTGTAGTCCAATGCTTCAAATCACTTCATCCAATATGGATTATTTTGATTGGGTAATTTGACAAGAACAATAGTTTGTTTGCAACAAAAAAGTTCTGCCGGATGATTGTAGAAGTTTGCAGTATTTTCATTTCTGGATTTTTTGACTTTAAGTGGGCCTTAGGAACCTTTTTTATGCCAAAAAGTTCAGTGGCCCTGTTACTTGCCACACGAAGTGGAAAAAGGTAAAAAAAATGATGTTTGAAGCTGTAATTAAGTGCTTTTTTGAAAGTAGATGTTGAGAAACTTTGAGATTTTGGGGGAAAAAGATGTGTTTTTAGAAGAATCCTCATTATATACTTGAATTTGATATGTATTTATTAGGTTGAGGATACAATAAAAAGTAAAGTTGGGTAAGAAACTAAGAATAGGGAGGAATCTATAAGTGGCTGGGGTAGGGGAAGAGAGAAATTCATATGTCATCAGGGGAGGAAGGTGAAAAAAGTCAGGACATATGTCTTCATCTTTCTTTCTATCCCTTTTACCATTTTCACTCATATTTTCTTATTATTAGATCCTATTCCTACATATAGTATGCACACACTTGCGCACAAATAATGATTTTATCGAACATATATTTTACTGATTTAGTGCGTTAAATCTGCTGGAGCTTGATTTGCCAAATATAGCTTAATCAACATATATCTTTGATAGACATCTTGCCCAGCTGTATCACTAAAATTTCAACCATCAATGCCAAGTGCCATTTACTTTCTTTTTTGTTAAATGGATACAGGGATGTGTAGGTCGAATATGTGCTCTACCGGACATAGATGAAATATTTTCAGAGAAGACTCCAACACCTATTCTTGATACAATTGAAAGCCTATGCACTTAAAGAACTTATCCCATAAGGTTTAGTAACTGGTTATTTATTTTCTTTTGAAAATATGGCCGTCATGTCCTGACCGAGCTCTGTGTAGGAATTGAAACAATTGGCTGATGATATTCGTTCAGAATTGTCTTTTATAAGACATGAAACTCAAAAGTCAGTGAAAGGTAGCATGTCAGTGGTGGAGTTGACAATTGCTATACACCATGTCTTTTCTGCTCCCATGGACAGGGTATTATGGGATGCCGGAGAGCAAGTAAGGCAGTATTTTATGCTTATTATTGCAAGATGCAATTTCGATACTTTTAGTCATCCATGTGTTGATTTTGTTGTATTTTAGAAAGTAGCCAAAAAGGGGGTCGGGTAAAATTGGATGACAGGCGCCCAAATGCTATTATGAAATAAATACTATTATTGTTGCATGGAATTTCCTAAATCACTTTCTTCTAAGATTTATATTATTATTGTAACAATATTGCTCTTGTAATTATAAGTAAGCTGTTATGTATTTCCAAAATACTTTTGAGAGATTGGACATAGAAGTTTGTCACCCAACCCGACCCTGTACATTTTGACAAATGCTAAATAAGACCCCTTAGCCAATACACCTAACAACCGATTTTGTCAACACTAGTTTAAGTAGATTCATAAGTGGGAAAGTTTCAATGAATAGAAGACATTTTCAGTTCATTCGTAAATTGGTCACTAGATTCTGAAACTTCGTTAATAGAAACATCTAACTTGTGGAAAGAATTATGAGAATCAACTTTCAGATGCTATAAATCATTTAGCCACAACTCACAAGTGTTATAGCTATGAAATTATGCAATTAGTTGATATTGAACTTTCTAGCAGTTTTTGAAGTGAAGTTAAAAATCCAGTCCAGAGTAGGAAGTAAGTAAGTAAGTTGCTATTTAATGCAATCTGTGTCTTAAATGTTTAAACATTAAAGATTATTAAAGATCCTTTTCACCCACAACTCCTTTTTCTTTTCAGTATATTTTATTGGAAGGGATCTTCTTAATTGAACTGCAAAATTAAAAAAAGCTAGAAGCTTTATGCACTTGAGATAGAGTATGATACACTTTATAATAATTGATTTTCAAATTGTGAACAGACTTATGCGCATAAGATTCTGACTGGAAGGAGGTCTGTTATGCATACGCTTAGACAAAAGAATGGAATTTCAGGTTATACCTCTCGTTCCGAGAGTGAGTTTGATCCCTTTGGTGCAGGCCATGGATGCAACAGTATTTCTGCGGGGCTTGGTATATCTTTGTCCCGTCACCCTTTTTACATTTCACTTTAATACACTTAATCTACACAAATTTTGAATTTGAGTTCGCTAAAACATGCATAACGGTAGTAGATATTGGATTTCCGACCAGGGTCTGCAGTACCATGATAAATTACCTTTTTGCCACTGTATGCATTAAATATAAGTTTCTTTTCTTTTTAGTAATTTACACTACAGAAAATGTTTTCAAGGTATGCACATGCGTAAGTAGTGGACCAGATACTGAATTCATAAGTTGTTGATGTGATTGAATTCTTTTATGAATTTGATTTAAAGTATGAATGGTGGTTGCATGCAGGATACTGAATTCATAAGTTGTTGATGTGATTGAATTCTTTTATGAATTTGATTTAAAGTATGAATGGTGGTTGCATGCAGGAATGGCGATTGCACGGGATATTAAAGGGAAGAGAGAACGCATAGTTGCAGTCATAAGCAATGAAAGTATTATGTCTGGCCAACTTTATGAGGCTATGAGCAATGCAGGATATCTTGATTCAGATATGGTTGTGATATTAAATGATAGCCGTCAGTCATTACACTCGAAACCAGAGGATGCCCCTAAAACACCAATTAATGCGCTCTCAAGTGCTTTTAGCAAGCTGCAGTCTAGCAGATTGTTCCGGAAGTTCAGAGAAACTGCTAAGGTATTATTTTGCAAATCAAGTGAACCAATACTCCTTTCACACAAAGTTAACGCAGTACTCTTTGTCATAGTTATTAAAGGCGTTAGGCGCACTCAAGGCGCATAGGCCTTGCCTGGGGCCTAGGCGCAAGGCGTAAAAAAGCGCGGGCCTAAGAAAAAAAAAGTGTACAACAAAAAAAAAACTTAAAATATTTTTATACAACAGAAAATTAAGACTATTCTTCAAATAAAATAAACTAAAGCTATCATATAATATTTAATAACGTGTATTTAGTACTAAAAGTTATAAAATGCTAGTTTATTAGTGTAGAAAAGTAGTTCGTTAGATAAAAGTAGAAATCTAGCTAGAATCTTGCCAGAATTTAGAGAATTTGGCCGAAAACTCTCAAGAATCTAGGAATCTCGCTGGAATCTGCGCATGAACCATCACCTGGAGAATTAAAGCGCAATTGCCTTGACTTAAGGCGCAATTGCCTCGCCTAGCTAGGAAATTGGGCCTAGGCGCAAGAGGCGATGGCTTTTAACAACTATGCTCTTTGTAAAAGAACATGGATGACCCTTGGTATGGTTAAGATAATGTTGATGTGACATAAGTAATTAACTTTGAGGATTCAGGGTTTATGGTCATGCTGTAGGGTTTAACAAAGAAAATTGGTAAGGGTATGTATGAATGGGCGGCCAAAGTCGATGAATATGCACGTGGTATGATTGGTCCACCAGGATCAACTCTATTTGAAGAACTTGGCTTGTATTACATTGGTCCGGTGGATGGCCACAATATCGAAGACCTTATTTGTGTTCTCAATCAAGTGGCATCCTTGGATTCAACTGGTCCTGTTTTGGTTCATGTTATAACAACAGAAGATAAAGAAACACGAGAAGAGAAGCAGATTGGAATATCAAAGAAATTTAACCAAGGTATGTGCTTTTATACATTCTCTACTTGTTTACCAATGTAAAGTCGTTGTCTTATCTTTAACTGTTTCTTTTTATGTATATATAATAATATAATATGCTTTTCGAAATTCTAATAAGGACACATAAAAGAAACCTTTTGAGCTTTGTACTCTTCAATTTTAAGCACCTGCTACTTGGAGCCTTTCCAAAAAGGGAATAATGCAATTATTATGTGACACGGATATAACAAATATCTTGTCTACCCCGCAATAATGTGGAAAGGAGAATTATGTAAACCTACTTCGATTTTATCAATATTTGATTATTTTCACATGATAACTTTCGGGTGTATATTGTATTAAAACTTTGCCAAAGGAACCCTAGATAAAATTTAATATAGTGTACATCTGAGAGAAATCTAAGCTTGAAATGCTTGGTAAAATCCTTACTTGAAGTGACAGCAAAACCCAGTATACATCAAGTTCTTTATCCTCTTGTATGAAACAGATCCTTATGACTCAGATCCACAACCGAGTAATCGTACCCAAACTTATAGTGATTGGTTTGGAGAGGCGTTGACCATGGAAGCACAGCTAGACAAAGACATCATGGTAGTTCATGCTGGATCGGGAATAGGAATGGATCCATCGCTTAAATTATTTCGCGACAGGTTCCCTGATAGGTTATTCGATGTTGGGATGGCAGAACAGCATGCCGTCACATTCTCGGCTGGTTTATCTTGTGGTGGTTTGAAGCCCTTTTGTATAATACCATCTACCTTTCTTCAACGAGCATATGATCAGGTTCCCTCTTGCTCTCCCTCACCGAGTCACCGACTGAATGATAGAAAAAAAACATTCCCAATTGGTCGCCCTTCTTTGCTTTTGTATGTTAAACCTTTAAGTGACATACTTGAAGTTGGTAATTGTTCAAGAGCTGGAAATTAATGAAAGGGTTGATTTCGAATATATTTTCATCTCAAACTAGCAAAAAAGAGAAAACAAAAGTTAACTAAAAGGGGAGAGGTCGTCGATTGGGTCCAACAGGTTTAAAGTTGCCTAAGTCTTTTTTTTAATGCATATGACATTACAACCTCTAAATCTTTTTATAGTTATATATATGTTTTTTTGCTAGTGTAAATAATTTTTTTTGTAATAATTATTATCACATTATAACTCTCTATGATGGATTTTAAAAGTTGGCCAAACATGTCTTTGCATGTAAACTCGTCTCAACGCTACCAAAAATGACCTGTTTCAACCTGTGTTGTATATATCGGGATTAATCACCGATTAATCGGTAATTAGTAGTTTTCTGATGACTGATTATTTCACCTAGTCGACCAAAACTTGGTAATCGGTGGAACCCTATTTTTTATTTATATTTTGATATCTGTTCCTTTTATTGTCAAACGCATTTCTTTCAATTTTAGAATCAGAATTAGTGTATTTGGCTTTTAAAGTCAAAATAGGAGCTGTGCATTTATACATTCTTACAAGCATAATCAATCTAACTGATCCCACTTTCAGGTGGTTCATGATGTAGACAGGCAAAAGATACCAGTACGGTTTGTGATTCCAAGTGCTGGTTTGGTAGGGTCTGATGGTCCTACAAATGCTGGAGCTTTTGATATAACCTTTATGTCATGTTTACCTAACATGATAGTTATGGCTCCTTCTGATGAGGTAGAGCTTGCTAATATGGTGGCAACTGCATCTTGCATTGATGATAGGCCCGTCTGCTTTCGATATCCTAGAGGTGCCATTGTCAAGTCAAACACCTCTGTTTGCCATGGAGTTCCAATTGAGGTCACATCTCTATCATTTCTTTCAAACCGTAGTTTTTTATGATTTATCAACCCTAACTGCATTTTGTCATTTGTGTTAAACTAACTATTGTTCTTGCAAAACGAAAATAAGGAAATAGTTTGCTATATATTGCAAGAATAAGCAGTTTGGATAAATTACCCTTATTGTCTAGATCATTTATTCTTGCCAACTGTGGTGTGTTTGCATCTTTTTAATAGAGGTGGCAAAATGGACAGTTCAGGTCGGTTGGGTTATTATAGATTTGGATGATAAACGTGCAACCTTTAGCTGCATGACAAATGGTCTGGGCGGTCCCACAACACTTATTTATCCATATTTTTGAAGTTTAGGAATAATGAACGTTATATATGATTACGAAAAACTATACATACTATTACAATAACAAACTGACCTTCTAATAATGTGATTGTGTATGTTTAATGCATTTGGATACAGTTAAGACGATTTTAACCCTCTTGACCCATTTGACTTAACTTTTAGTTTAATTATGTTTGCTTAAGCTGCTTGACCCGTTAGGGATAAAAAATAACCTATACAAACTGGTTAGTAGGTATATGTGCTGAAATTGCCACCTTTACTAGTGAACAATTACTTCATTCTAAAAACAACTCCACTTATTGTGTTCTCAAATGCATTTTTGTGCATTGATGAAACTGCTCTTGTTATGTTTCAAATAATAAACGAATATCAACATCCCCCACCCTGATGAAGCTTATTCTAGACGTAGCATTTTTGAATGGTAGAACAAGCATAGTGTTTGCAAAGATATTGTGGAACATACATAGACTTTATTTGAGCCGAGTTAAGTTTAATAGAATATGGAGTATTCAAATAGACGTTGCAATTAGAAGTTCTCCATGGAAAGTAAATCTGACTGTAGTTATATAAGTATGACAAGGGCTTTTATGTGCTTAGCGATGCTCGCCTCATTTAGGCTTGTTGACCTTCCTGAGCCATACTTGGAATGGGTCAATTAGCTAGTTTGAGGTTGCTCATTAACTGATGATTTCAAGTCACTTGAGATTATGCAACATGTTGAGTCAACAGAATATGTAATTCTATTGTCGGCATCTATAAATTCTTTTGTTTGTCAACATTAGGTTATGATGTTTAATGCACAAAGTTTAATGTATTTTGCTGAATTTTAGGCTATGTAGTTAATATCCCGATATGTCACCCGATATATCAGTGATATATTGGTTGTCAGTCCCTTACCGAGATATCGGTACAAAATATCAGACAGAATATCAATACCGATAATATCGGTGATATTGACCGATATTTGAACGATATTGGACCGATATTTGACTGATATATCACCGAATTTTCTGATATCAGTACCTTTCTTCTTACTCCTACTGTTCGTCTTTCTTCTTATTGTTGCTATTAGTGTTTTAAGTCTTAATTGTTAGTTGTTAGTGTTAAATGTTAGTGTTTAAATCTTGGTGAGTTCCTACTTGCTACAATTGTTAGTGTTTAGCAGGTTGGAAAGGTCAATTTGTTAATGGTAGGAGAGTATACTGAATTGTTAGTGTTAAATTTGTGTATATATAAATTTAGCATGTGTAAGGATCATTTCAGAACTCTAAATAATGGCAGAACTTTCAGAACTCCTAACGAACACTCATTTTATAAATATATATTTATATATAGGGTACTTTTATCATTTATTATATGTATTTTTATGATTTCATATATGTTAAGGGTAGTTTATATATGTATAATAACCAGATTATATATATGTCTAATAACTAATTACATATATGTAAAAAAACTAGTTTACATATGTGTAATTATAAAATTACATATAAAACCTGATAAAATTACTCTTAACATGTATGGAATCATATAAATACATATAATAAATGTTAAAAGTACTCGAAATATAAATATATATAAATAAAAATATTGTTTATTAAGAGTTCTGAAAGTTCTGCAATTATTTGAAGTTCTGAAATGAACCCAACTCAATTTAGCATGATGTTAAAATTACCAATATCCGACCGATATACCACCGCGATAACCAATATCTCATATATCGGTCCTTGACTAATATATGATATTTTACCGCATTAACTGCTTAGATTTTAGGTCTACTAATTACCTTGTGGCTATAATGGAAATTATTCTTAATGGAATCTGAGTCACAATGGGAACGACTTTTTCTCATTATTATTTAGTTAAATTTATAAGTAATTAATTTGTTAGTTATGTTTACGAAAACAATATTGTTAGAAATAATAATCCAAATCTTACAATAGGACTTGAGAGGTATACATACATGTTATTCAATTTTAGTTATTTTAAATTTCCGTTTGAGATTAAAAGCAAGCCAATCCAACCCACTGATAAGTAAATGGGTCGAAAATGTCATCTATGCCACTTTTATTATCTTTTTATTTAGTTGAGTTTGTCATCTGCACATGTAAACATAAACGAACACCCCTTTCCCCTATACCACTTTTGGTGATAAGTTTTGTTACTAAGCTTCTAAATACCTCTAACAAATCCAAGGGCGTATAGTCTGAAGGTGTTATAACTGTTGTATGCATGCTTATTATGTATTAGAAGGAAAAACATCACTTGTATTATATCTCCTGAACACAGTTTATTCCTTAAATTGACGGTTATGTAGTTATGTTCAGATTGGTAAAGGAAGAGTTGTTATGGAAGGTAAAGACATTGCTTTGCTGGGATATGGATCGATGGTCCAGAACTGCCTTAGAGCTCAGTCCCTTCTTTCAGAACTCGGGATTTATGTAACAGTTGCTGATGCAAGATTCTGCAAACCCCTTGATATTAAGCTCGTCCGACAATTGTGTGAAAACCACTCCTTCTTGGTCACTGTTGAGGAAGGCTCCATTGGAGGATTTGGATCACATGTTGCACAATTTATTACTCTTGATGGGAAGCTCGATGGATCAATCAAGGTATTTGTATTCCATTAAAATGGCAAAATGGATGGGTCGGGACTAACGGGTCAAAATGACATATCTTTTTGTTGCACGTTGACAACTAAAATAAACAAAGTTTTGACTTTCTTTTTTAGGGTAATTTTCTAGCCATTTGATCAAGTCAACTCTATTCACAAGTAAATGAGGGTGATGCTTTAAGTTAATGCTAGAGGGCTGATATGGAGCCGATTTTTGAAAAAAGGTCAAGTTTGGTTTTTCATTGAGAATGATTTCAGGCGATAGGTCGAAATGTTTAGAAGTCACCCAAAGCACACCCATGTGTTACACAACTTCATAACCTGTTTGATATGCCCCTCTTTTCACCCTAAAGTGAGTCATAGGGATTTTTCTAGGTTAAATTAGAGGTGGCAAAATGTGTAATTTTAGCGTCTGCCAAAGTGGCCAGGTTGGGTTTCAACTGCAAACATGTTTCTGTCAGTTTTTAAGTTAATATGATTATAGAAAATATAGCACAGTCATAGTCCTTTCTTTTTTAATAAATCTATTTAAGAGGTTTTGTTCATTTTAAATACGCATTGGGTGATGTTTCATGTGTCCGGCGTGTTTCCATGTTGCTAGATCTTTTGTTGTCCATTTGACCTAACTGCGGTAAAAGATAACCTAAATCAGCTCATTTAGCTTTATAGCACGTAATCTTTGTATTGACCTTTCCAGTGGAGGCCGATTGTGTTACCAGACAACTATGTCGAGCAGGCATCACCAATGGAACAACTTGCTCTAGCTGGGCTAACCGGACATCACATTGCTGCAACTGCTCTTAACCTGCTTGGTCGAACTCGTGAAGCTCTTCTATTGATGTGTTAAACAAGATAACGGTGGTTTTATACATTCAATCTTGATCTTCTATTCATTTATTTGGTCACCAATCTCGTATACTGACCAGAGCTTATACTTGTCATGTAACCCTGTAAATATGATTGCAGATATGGTTTTGATTTGCAGTTGGGTTAATATGCTAGGTTCCTTGATAACGAGACATGACCGAAAACTGTGTCAGTTTCTCTTCGCTTGAAACTAAACAAACAAGTAAATAAAAGAAATCATGTTGTAAGTCAGCTGTTGATTAAAAATGTTGATGAAGGTGCGACCTATATATATATATATATATATATATATATATATATATATATATATATAAACTTTAGCATGCACAAGATAAAGGAGATCACCTGCTAAAGATAACACAATGTGTTTTCAAAATCATCTTTCCATATACCAAAAAAAGTGCACCGTTATACACACAAAAAACCGATTTGGGATTGGTTAGTATGTTTTCCTAAAAAATAGTAATGCATGGTGTTTTATTTAGTCACTGCTTTTCTTAAAATTTTTAGTCATGATGTTCTACAAAAATTGTGTAAAAAGATACAAACAAAACACTATGGTCAAGACACCATATCTGTTGTAAAATATGGTATGAAGATCAATCAAATAAACACAAAGAAATAGCTACAAAAACGATGACAAAATCTTAGTACACCAACCCAAAGATTTACCCTCCAATACCAGCTGATCTTACAAACTATATGATCATCAAACAATACAAAATACAGATAAAGTCCAGATGATCATCACTAATAGAAGATTAGTCTCTCTATATCTTCAAGAGACTAACAACAAACTCTTTAACGATTATAGAGAGAATGTGTGAACTGACTGTGTGAGAATGAATTCTCACAACTGATGAATCGCTTTTATATGCCAGCATAAAGAAAGTTATATCTAGGGCCAAATGTATTGCAAGAAATGATCGCAGTCTCTCGTAACTTTCATATAAGACCTCACACCTTCAACCTGTCAACTAACTTCAACAATTATTATAACAACCGATCAATTAGATTGAGCCCAAAATAACAACTTAGAAGCTCAACATAACAAGTCCTGAGCCCATATGAACAACATAAGTTAGAAGCCTATATGAATGACTGATGCAATACAACATTTCAACATCCCCCTTCATTAACATGGTTTAAACAAATTAGTCAACCCAATTTTTCACAAAACACCTCATGTTGAGTACCACTCAACCCTTTATTAAATAGGTCAGCAAGTTGATTCTCATAATCAACCCTTTTTAGTACTTATGAACCTAGAAGAAACCTTTTCTCTCAGAAAATATAGGTCAATTTCAAAATGTTTTGTTCTCTCATGGAACACAGGATTTGCTGCTATAGAAATAGCAGCACTACTATCACAATACGACTTTATTGGCAAGTTAGAACACACATTTAACTCACTAAGCACATTGACAACCCAAACAAGTTCACATGTAGCTGAGCACATGGCTCTACACTCAGCCTCCCCAGTTAACCTGGAAACAGTACTCTGTTTCTTACTTTTCTAGGAAATAAGATTTTCACCCAAGAAGATACAAAAGCCAGTAATAGACTTCCTAGTAACTAAACATTTAGCCTAATCCAAATCAGCAAAACATGTTAAATCAAACCACTATTTTTCTTATACATAAGATCTCTACCAAGACACAATTTCAGATATCTCAACAGCCTCAAAGCAACTTTAAGATGAACAACAGTGGGTTTATGCATAAACTGACTCAAGTATTGCACATAATATCTAATATCAGGACGAGTTAGAGATAAGTAAATCAATTTTCCAACGAACTTTTGATAACTAGTAATATCTACTAACTCCTCTTTGTTACTATCAGTTTTAGCATTAACAACATGACTCAATTCAATAGGTGTGTTAACAGGTTTACAACCAAGATAACAAAATTCAGATAATAACTCAAGACAATATTTCCTTTGGTTCAAACACAACCCAGACTTATCATATAAAACTTCTAAACCAAGAAAATATTTAAGAACACCTAAATCCTTGATTCAACAATTTTTACTAAGTAATTCTTTAACCGTAGTAATTTCAGCTTTATTATTACTAGTGACCACAATATCATCAACGTACACAAGTAGCACAACAAATACATAAGACCTAGACATAATATACAATGAATGATCACAAGAACTTTGCACATCAGTCAGTTTTCCACTTCCTAGGTGCTTGTTTTAAACCATACAAAGATTTTGTTAAGTTTACAAGGCTTAGTTTCATATTGAGAATAATAGCCCTTAGGAAGTGACATGTAAACATCTTCAGATATAGAACCATACAAAAGCATTATTAACCTTCAACTGAAACAAAGACCAACCATTTTGAATAACAAGACTCAAAACGCATCTAACAGTTACCATCTTAACTACAGGTGAGACAATCTAACCAAAATCTAACCCTTCTCTTTGGTTGCTGTTGTACCCTTTAGCAACCAAACGAGCCTTATACCTCTCAATTTCCATATAGGCTTTGTACTTAATTTTGTAAATCCATTTACAACCTATGGGTTTTCTATTAACGAGTAAGTCAACTAGTTCCCAAGTTTTATTCCTATCTAAGCTTCCATTTCTAACTTCATAGCTTCAACCTACTTGGGGTCTTTTAAAGCTTCACTATATGTACTTGGTTCCACAGATTTATTCAAACTGCTAATAAAACACATATTCTCAGTAGACAAACATGCATAACTAACTACTTTCTCTATGCCACTCTTCACATTATTATTTAACACAAAATCCTGAATTTTTTTAGGGAAAAAAGTATTCCTAGAAGATCTTCTAAGACCAACTAGGGTTCCCTCAAATGGGTTGATCTTAGCACCTGACACTTCAGTGTCCTCTTCCCTGCCAGACTCCTCTCTATCACTACTTTCTACACTAGATTCTAAGTTATGACCTGACTCAGTTGGTCTAGGAGTGGCAGATGTAGAGGGAACTAGTTGCTGATCATCATTGAATGTGTCATGAGATCCAACAATACCTTCTTCATCATTGGGAATAGAAGAAACTTCAGGTGTACATGTCTCATATTGATCAAAAAAGTTTAAAGGATTTAAATTTTTATCAAACACCACTTGATCATCAATCTGGTTAGACTTAAAAGGGTAAACATAATCATAAAATTTCACATCTCTTGAAAAGAAAACCCTTTTTTCATCTAAGCTCCATAATTTATATCCCTTTTTCACATTTGGGTAACCAATTAAAACACACTTATCAACATGATAAGCAAATTTATCATGTTCATTTAACACAGTACTGACACACAAACACCCAAAGTTTCTCAGATTAGACAAGGAGGGTTTAAAGCCAAACATAAGTTCATAAGGACTCTTTCCAGCTAAGACAGAAGATCGCAGCCTGTTAATTAAATAAACTGCAATTAGAACACAATCACTCCAAATCTCAATAGTAGACCACCTTGGAACATCAAAGCTCTGGCTATGTTTAAAAGATGCCTATGTTTCCTCTCAACTACACCATTTTGTTGTGGTGTATATGAGCATGAAGTTTGATGAATAATACCTTTCATTTTACAAAACAGACTCATTAGACTATGTACAAACTCAGGACCATTGTCACTTCTAAACACTTTTACTTTCTTTTTAAACTTAGTTAGGATTAATTCATAAAAAATCTTTAAGTTTTCTAAAACTTCCATTTTATTTTTGATAAGGTAACACCAAACAGACCTAGAATAGTCATCAACAACAGTTAAAAACTATTTATGTTCTACATAACTAGTCACTTTATAAGGACCCCACAAGTCTAAGTGAATTAGATCACCAACTCCCTTAGACTTATGTTCACTCAGTGGAAAAGGAACTCTAACCAGTTTAGACCTATGACAAATTTCACAAGGACCATGTTCAATTGAATTAATCCCTAAACTACCTTTTAAAATAGCAGAACTTGATCAGAAGGATGGCCTAACCTACGGTGCACATATTTGACTTTAAAACACTATTAAAGCACATATTCACAGAATTACCATTCCTACCCACAAATAAAGCCCATTATCTTGTCTACCAATCACCAGGATTTTCTTTGATATCAAATCCTGTAACATGCAATTATCTTCATTAAACAAGACAACAATGTTATTGTCCTTAGCTAATTTATGCACAGATAAAAAATTAACACTATACACAGGAACATAGAAAACATCTTTTAAAACAACATTGTTAATAAACTTTAACTCTCCAATTTTTAATACACTAACACTAGTCCAATTAGGATGACTCACTTTTAGAACACATTCAAAAACATCAATACAGTTTATCATATCCTTATCACTTTTAATCATGTGGTGATTAGCACATGAATCAACAATCCAACTATCCCCATAATCAAAACTCACACTACTTGAACAACTAACAAAATTATACACACAAGATAACTCACCTCTTATATTAGACTTCAATTGATCTCCCCCAGGTTTATCACCAGCTAGACTTATCAACTTAGAAATCTGCTCATGAGTAATGGTAATGTAGATACAACAGAACCAGAAGGACCAGAAGACAAACAAGACTTATTATTTCCACTATTACTCCTACTAGGTTGTCCTACAGACCTTCTTTTCATACCGGAGGCTAACCAATTTTTCAAAACAATGATCAACATGTGACCTAACATATTGCAATTAGTGCATTTTAGGTTTGTATTAGGTCCCCTACAGTTTCTCCTTCTAGGATCAAAGGAATTATTAGACCTAGACACAAACAAAACACATTGACACTTTGACCCACTACTTGAGAGTCTATGAGACTCTTCTCTAGAAATCAAAGCAAAAGTTGCTTTGACTAAAGGAAATGGTTCTCTTGTCAATAAATTTGTCCAAGGGTGATAGACATCATCAAGACCCATAAGGAATTGCATAAGCTTTATTAAAGTTGTAAAATAATTGTGGTCTTTGGCTGCTTAACAAGAACATGAAGGCAGATGCACCATTGCATCAAATTGCTTCCACATTGTTGTCAATTTATTATAATATTCAGCCACTGAGCTACCATTTTGTGAAATACCACTAATTCTTTTATAAAGGTCGTAGACAACAGAACCTTATCATATGTCTCTTTTAAATTAGTCCAAACTTCAGAAGCAAGTTTGAAAAAAAAACTTGTCCTAAAAATAATTCTTCAGACACAGAATTTAATAACAAGGTTAACACCACAGAGTTACACCTATCCCATTCGGCATGCAATACATCATCATCATTAGGTTTTTCACATTTACCTTCTATGAAGCTATACTTGTTTTGGCTTCTAGTGCAAGTTTCATGCACTAGACCAAACAACATAATTCTCAGTCCTTTTAAGTTTTATGCTATGGTCAAAGAACTTGAGTCACTAGGATGCAAGTATAGAGGATTTCCTATATCAAGTCTACTAATGAGAGTAACAGAGGTACTAGGAGTGTCACCCATATTAAACAACGAACCAATCAGACAAGAACCAACAACTAAAACAAAGATAATCACAAAATACAGATACAAACAGTAAATCCTAAGGCGTCTGTGCCAGGGACCAGATTCCAGGATCGTCACTCTATGGTGCCTGGACAGGCCTTAACACAGGAGCCACAACTAAGTAAACAAAGGAAAAACCACCAGAACAACAACAACAATAATGCAACAACTAGCACAGAGAATCGATCAAGGCTGGTCCGACTACCCCGGTAAAAGAATTGCGTAGACATAATGTGTAACGCCTCTTATTCTTGTACTTTCCATATTTAGAAAGAATTGTTGTGATTCTATTTTTGGAAACTTGTAATCATATTCGTATCTTTCATTTTCAAACTTTGTACTCTGAGATTATGATCATAATGGAAACTTATTTGGTACTTCCACATGTTACAATATACGTTACAATCTTGAATACATGATTATATGCAAGAGATTCATACATAGAATATCCAAATACTCAGTTATACATGTGATTATACTTATACATCATTCATGCATGCTTGAAACACTTAAAAACCAGCTAAACATACCAAAATGACTCAAACCAGCCAGCTTCGCACGAAGTGTAGCCGGCTCGTACGACGTGAGGCCACCTCGTACGAGTTAATGGCTAACTCGTACGAAGTGACTCCAACTCGTACGAACCGGCCTGTTTTCCTATAAATACCTACGCACTTCCCCACTTCTCACTTTCCCAATACTCTCACTTCCACTCTCCAATTCCTGGATTTTCAGCAGAAGTATCTCAGATTGCCTAAGTGAGTTTAACTCACTAACAACTTGTGATTCCACAACCTTCCATCTACTTTTATTTTATTTTTCTTTTCTTTTGCAATAAGTGTTGTAAGTCCACCTGGTCCATCATCTATTGGATTGGAGTTACGACTAGGGAGAACGTTGGGAGCTTTGGCTACCCGAATTAAGTTCCACACCTCACTTAAACAATCTTTACTTTATGTTAATTCATGACCAACTGGGTTGTATTACAACCTTTTGCTTTGGTGAATTATATAAAGAGATTTAACATCTCCATGCTTGACTTCTATGACAAACGTGACTAAGCCATACATAAACTATACTTATTTTCATAACCAGTCTGGACGTAACATTAATCACATTCTGATATAGTGTTATTGCACGGACTATTCTGCTTGGTTATCACGATCCCCGTTCTTAGAAATCAGTGTCGTAATGGGTACAAAATGGGCTAATACGTTTCAGGACTATTACCTCACACGAGGTGAACAGTCAACTTGTACGAGGTGTAAGTCAACTCGTACGAGCTATCAGTCAATTCGTACAAGCTACAAGTCAGCTCACACGAGTCGGATAGTCCACTTCGTACGAAGTGACATTTTTCCCGTTTTCTTTCCGTACTTTCTGCTTCAGAATCTGGACCTATCGTCCGACTCAGTTTACTCATGTTCTCCTAATTACCCCTTGTAGGTAATTCCGGGTTGCATCACCTGAACACTCTACGCACGGAATACTAGGAATCTTGCAAAAATTGTGAGTATACTCGACCCCATTTTACTTTTACACATTTGGGTGCAATACATGTACTATGTCAATTCACACGAACATGCTTATTCATAAATCACCAAACAATCTTTATACATGTTCTTTGTGCTAAACTTGAAATCATACATGCTTATACTTGAATCCTCATACTCAGTCATTAACTTAACCATCCGTTTACATGTATATCGCTGTAGGTGTAACGCACTGTCCTTATTCATGAGGTCATGTTAAGTTAAACACATACGGTTTATTCATTGCTATGATTAGATTACGCTTGCGGTAAACTTTGGGTTGACTAGTATATTCATATGCTCGTATATTACATGTTAGCCTCGAGGATAGACATTGATGCATAAGTATTCGTTTCAAACTTTATACTATGTTATTTATTCAAACTTGTATGCTCGCCAATGCCTTGTGTATTGAACTATACTTTAACATGTATTGCAGGTTGATATTGATGATGAAACTCATGGAATCAAGTAGGACGACTTAGATACTCACCTAGAATGCATTAGAAAGTTGTTGTATTTGTATTTCGTTTTTCATGTTGTTGTATTGAAATTTGAAACTATGTACTTGCCATTAAATCAATGAAATGAAATCTTGTTACTTAAATTACTTGTCATATTTTAGCGTTGTGAAGTCTCTAGCAATCTTATTCGTCCCGCCCAGATGTTTCCGCTATCGGTTGGGGTGTGACAGATTGGTATCAGAGCCATTACTATAGGGAATTAGGTAGAATTGCATGATTTGGCATAGTCTATAGTCTAAGCACCAAACAGACCCCTTCGTGCGGACTGAACCACTTCACACAAAGTGACAGTCACCACGTACGAAGTGAACCGTTCCTCATTTAAAACATCTAAACTTTTCTGTTTTTCTTCTGATCTAGCCTTGTTTTTTTAAACATTACGTGCCTTTCCTAAGGCTAACACAATACACACTTGAAGACGTGAAGACACTCATACTTTACAATCGAGATGACCTGGCCAAAATAGGGATGAAACCCGCAATTTGGTGAACACCCTCAATCCGCGAATCTTGATTTTTCACGAAATTCTACTCTCAAGTTAGGAGTGATATCCTTATCTTGATGAAAATTTCCATTTCATACTCTAGTGGACCCTTACCAACGAGTCAGAATTCGTTCCTCGTTTGGTAAGTACAAACCACATTTAGGGTACGATGCTATCAAGTTAGGGCTGAAACCCGCATCTTGATAACTAGTCCTGTTCCTCGATTTCAAATCTCGCCAAGCTTCGAATTTTCGATCAGATAGGGACATGTAGTAACTGGAAGGGTAAAATGTCGTTAACCATTCCCCGATGAGAGTATTTCACCTATTAGGCCAAAACATGTCTCTCTAAATTGAAAGGACTTAGGATTCGCTTTGGAATAGTTGAAGTTTCTAAACCCGAAACACTCTCATGTTTTACCAAACCTCTCCTTTTATGTGAATTAATTTTTATGTATTTTACTCTGATACGATTACCATTTCAAACGCACGAATCGCGTTTTCATTTGCAATCTAAAACAACTCTAATGATCGTGAACCAACTAAAATTACTACTCTTAACATTTTTATACGTGCGTATGTCATGCAAACACATGCTATATTTATGCAAACTATGTGGAATACTTAGGTGAAACTATGTGAAACTTATGTGATATGTAAAATGTCATGCAAACAAAACGCTACATTACAAAACCATTGTGATCAAGTCTCATCATTTCCTTACTTTAACTCCTTTAGATGTCTTTTGACGGTGAAAACTAGGACTCCAAGAAGATCGCTAGCAACAACTATGATTCGATGACTAAAAAGGAGATGATGAAGTTCATGTCCAAACAAATGGCCGAGGTGATCCCTGACATCATTGGTCGGATTCACCCTACTTCTAGCCTTCCCAACACCGAATCCCCTCACGAGACGACCGACATGAAGGTCGTGGTACCTAAAACTTCCTTTACCTTTAAACACTTCAACTCCTGCAGCCCTAAACCTTCCACCGGCGAAAAAGGGGCAAAGAAACTACTCCAATGGTTTGACGCCCTTGAAGTTACTTTCCGCCAAAGCGGATGCCCTGAAAACCTGCGCACCACCAACGCCACAGGATCTAATCGAGGGCACTCGATTAGTGGACGTCAGAACGTAACATACGTGGCGAAGATGCTGCATATGCCTTAACCTGTGCCGAGCTTAAGAAACTCATGGAAGACGAGTTATGTCCTCCCCACGAACGCCAGCAACTCGAAAACGAGTTTTTGGAATATGAGGCAAGTTGGGAGCGACAACCTTGGGCTTACCACTAGGTTTAAACAACTCAGTATCTTGTGCCCTAGCCAAGTCGATTCGACCGATAAGGCCATCGCCAAGTGCATTCGAGCCCTACCCCCTCCTTTTCCTATTACATCGAGTCTTCTTAACCCAAAACCATCGAGGACGCCTATCGTCTCACAACCAAGTTTAACCACAACCTGATGATGGAAGGAGCCTTCGAAACGAATGGTTCAACCAAATCAGCTCACCAAGACACTACTGAACCAAACCCTGAACCCACATCCACTAAACCACCCACTAAGAACAACAGGAATGGTAGGAAGCGGAAGGCTTCAAACCAAAATTTTGCGGTTGTTACTCCACAAAACCCTCCACCTTAGCAGCTAGCCCTAGCCCAAAGCCCTGAGCTAGCCAAGCGAGGCTACACTGGGAACCTTCCCCAGTGCGCGACTTGCACCTACCACCACCCTACCACCGCACCATGCCGGCTTTGCACTACGTGCAATAGGTTTGGACACTTCAACACCCATTGTCATTTTGGCCAAAAGCCTCTAGGCAACTAGATCCAACCCCTCACCCAGAACCAAATCCAGCAGATAGCCAACAACAGTCGCACTTGCTATAATGTGGCGACCCTAACCATTATGCCAACATCTGTCAACACAACCAGACTCAGCAGCAAGCTCCTCGCGGACGAGCTTTTGTCATCACAGCTGCTCATGCCCAGAACAGTAACGACATCATTAACGATACGTATCTCGTCAACAATGTCTATGCTTCATGCTTATTTGATACTGGCACGGATAAAAGTTTTGTATCTATAGAATTCGAGCCATTGCTTAAGTGCAAACGCTCTTACCAAAATCTTTCGATGTCAAAGTCGCTAATGGTAAATCCATCGATGTTAATTCCATTCTTCTTAATTGTGCTCTCAATCTCAACGATCATAAGTTTTTAATTGGCCTCATACCCATGCAACTAGGTAGTTTTGATATCATAGTAGGCATGGATTGGCTTAGGCGAGTCCGTGCTGAAGTTGTCTGTTCGGAGAAATTCATTTGTCTTCCTCTACCTTCTTGGGATTCGTTACACGTCTATGGTGAGAAACCTTCTAAAGGTCTTAAGCTCATGTCATGTGCTCAAGCAAACAAGTACTTACGCAAAGAGTACTTTGCCTTTCTTGCCCACGTCGTGGAAAAGAAAGATAAAGGAAAAAGCGTGAGTGATGTTCCTGTCGTTTGTGATTTCCCTGACATTTTTCCCGAAGACTTACCTGGTCCGCCTCCGCCTCGTTCTGTTGACTTTCGCATCGATCTCATCCCCGGCGCTACTCCTGTCGCTAAATCCCCCTATCGTCTCGCACCATCAGAAATGCAAGAGCTATCTAGCCAACCTCAAGAGTTTCTTAATAAAGGCTTTATACGCCCTAGTATTTCTCCTTGGGGCGCTCCCGTTTTGTTCGTTAAAAAGAAAGATGGATTGTTTCCAATGTGCATCGATTATCACGCACTTAACAAACTCACTGTTAAGAATCACTATCCTCTTCCTCGCATCGATGACTCTTCGATCAACTCCAAGGCGGAACGTGCTTCTCTAAGATCGATCTTCATTCTGGCTATCATCAACTTCGAGTTCTCAAAGAAGATATCCCAAAAACTACGTCTCGTACTAGATATGGTCACCACGAGTTCGTGGTCATGCCTTTGGTTTGACCAATGCACCAGCGGTTTTCATGGATTGATGAACTGTGTGTGTAAACCTTATTTGGACCGTTTTATGATCATATTCATAGACAACATCCTAATCTATTCGAATAGTCAAGCTGAACACGAACATCATTTGTGCCAGATCCTTGAACTTTTGCGTGTTGAACGTCTTTATGCTAAATTCTCCAAGTGTGAATTCTGGTTAAAAGAAGTTCAATTCCTTGGACACGTTGTCAACAAACTTGGTATTAACGTCGATCCCGTAAAAATTGAAGCTGTGAAGAATTGGACCGCACCTAAATCCCCGTCTAAAATTAGTTCCTTTCTTGGTTTAGCTGGTTATGATCATTGATTCATCTCAAACTTTTTGAAAATCGCCGTTCCTCTCACCTCCTTGACTCAAAAAGATAATCCTTTTGTTTGGGATTCCGAACAAGAGGAGTCTTTCTGGATTTTCAAGGACATGCTTTGTAATACTCCTATCCTTGCTCTTTAGATGGAAACGACGATTTCGTCGTGTGCTGCGATGTATCTAACCAAGGTCTTGGTTGTGTCCTTATGCAACGAGATAAGGTTATCGCGTACGCTTCGAGACAACTCAAAATCCATGAGAAAAACTACACTACTCACGACCTTGAACTCGGTGCAGTTTTTTTTGCATTAAATATATGGCGACACTACCTTTATGGTACCAAGTGTGTGGTCTTCACCGACCATAAGAGCCTCCAGCACATCTTCAATCAAAAGGAACTCAACATGCGTCAACATCGCTGGATAGAGTTGTTAAGCGACTACGATTGTTAGATTCGCTACCACCCTGGTAAGGAGAATGTTGGCCGACGCTCTCAGTCGCAAAACTCATGTAAAAAGTATTCGCTGTTTTCAGATTCTGAACTACCTTCAAGAGTGCATACGTGAAGCAAAGTACTCATCTGTTAACGAAAACAACGTGTACAACAAAATGAAATGCAGTGCTGAAAATCAGCTTCCAAATCTGATGGTATTATGTACAATCTTGATCGCGTGTGGATTCCCAATCGTAACAACCTTCGTGATTTCTTAATGAAGGAAGCTCATAAATCCCGATATTCCATTCATCCTGGCGCTGACAAGATGTACCAAGACTTGCATACATCCTATTGGTGGCCTGGAATGAGGATGGATATTGCTGTCTACATCTCAAAATGTCTCACATGTTTCAAGGTGAAGGCTGAGCATCTACGTCCATCTGGCTTACTCGAACAACCAGAAATTCCAGTCTGGAAATGGGAGAGTATAGCAATGGATTTCGTCACCAACCTTCCTCGTACATCATCTTGTCATGATAGAATTTGGGTAATCATTGATCGTTTGACCAAGTCCCTTTCCCCATTCGTGAATACTACAAATTCGAGAAATTGGCTCGTATCTATACGGATGAAGTCATTGTCGTCATGGTATTCCCTTGACATCATCTCAGACCGTGTTGCTCGTTTCACTTTGCGTCTTTGGCAAACTTTTCAGAAAGCCCTTGGTACTCATCTTAACCTTAGTACCACTATCCATCCTCAATCTAACGATCAAACCGACCGCACTATCCAAACTCTTGAGGACATGCTTCGTTCTTGTATAATCGATTTTGGCGGCAACCGGGATATATACTTGCCTTTGGTAGAATTCTCATATAACAATAGTTATCCCGCTAGCATTCAAATGGCACAATTTGAAGCTCTATATGGTCAAAAGTGCCGATCTCCAATTTGTTGGCACAAGATCAGAGAAGCTCAAATCACTGGCCCTGAACTCATACAAGAGACAACAAGCAAAATCTTCCAAATACGTGATAACCTGCTCAAAGCTAGAAGTCGATAAAAGAGCTACACTGATAAGAGGCGCAAGCCCTTGGAATTCAATGTTGCTGAACATGTACTTCTCAAGGTATCCCCTTGGAAGGGTGTTGTTCGATTTGGTAAGAAAGGAAAACTCGCTCCTCGCTTCGTAGGTCCTTTCAAGATCCTCGAAAGGATTGCCAAGGTAGCATATCGGCTGGATCTACCTCAGGAACTCAACAACGTTCATCCAATTTTTCACGTTTCAAATCTAAAGAAATGCCTAGCTGAAGGAGGACTTCACATTCCACTTGATGACATTCGAATCAATGAATCCTTACACTTTTTGGAAAACCGGTCGAAATAATGGATCGAGGAACCAAGCAACTTAGGCGTAGCAGCATTCCCATAGTCAAAGCCCGATGGGAAGGCAAACGTGGCGCCAAAGTTCACTTAGGAACTCGAGAGTGAAATGAAGACCAAGCATCCACATATTTTTGTTGAGTATTCCTCTAGAATAAATTTCGGGACGAAATTTCCTAAAGTAGGGGAGACTATAACGCCTCGTATTCTTGTACTTTACATATTTAGAAAGAATTGTAGTGATTCTATTTTTGGAAACTTGTAATCATATTCGTATCTTTCATTTTCAAACTTTGTACTCTGAGATTATGATCATAAGGGAAACTTATTTGGTACTTACACATGTTACAGTATACGTTACAATCTTGAATACATGATTATATGCAAGAGATTCATACTTAGAATATCCAAATACTCAGTTTTACATGTAATTATACTTATACATCATTCATGCATGTTTTAAACACTTAAAAACCAGCTAAACATACCAAAATGACTCTAACCAGCCAGCTCGCACGAAGTGTAGCCGGCTCGTACGACGTGAGGCCACCTCGTACGAGTTAATGGCTAACTCGTACGAAATGACTCCAACTCGTATGAACCGACCTGTTTTCCTATAAATACCTACGCACTTCCCCACTTCTCACTTTCCCAATACTCTCACTTCCACTCTCCAATTCTTGGATTTTCAGCAGAAGTATCTCAGATTGCCTAAGTGAGTTTAACTCACTAACAACTTGTGATTCCACAACCCTCCATCTACTTCTATTTTATTTTTCTTTTCTTTTGTAACAAGTGTTGTAAGTCCACCTGGTCCATCATCTCCATTGGATTGGATTGGAAATCCCGACTAGGGAAAACGTTAGGAGCTTTGGCTACCCAAATTACGTTCCACACCTCACTTGGACAATCTTTACTTTCTGTTAATTCATGACCAACCGGGTTGTATTACAACCTTGTGCTTTGGTGAATCATGCAAAGAGATTTAACATCTCCATGCTTGACTTCTATAACAAACGTGACTAAGTCATACATAAACTATACTTATTTTCGTATTTTCTTAATAAACCAGTCTGGACGTAACATTAATCACATTCTGATCTAGTGTTATGGCCTGGACTATTCTGCCTCTTTATCACGATCCCTCTTCACAGAAATCAGTGTCGAAATGGGTACAAACTGGGCTAATACGTTTCAGGACTGTCACCTCACACGAGGTGAACAGTCAACTCGTACAAGGTGTAAGTCAACTCGTACAAGGTATCAGTCAACTCATACGTGCTACAGCTCAGCTCGCACGAGGCAGACAGTCCACTTCGTATGAAGTGGCATTTTTCCGGTTTTCTTTCAGTACTTTCTGCTTTAGAATCTGGACCTATCATCCGACTCAGTTTACTAACGTTCTCCTGATTACCACTTGTAGGGTAACTCCGGGTTGCATCACCTAAACACTCTACGTACGGAATACTAGGAAGCTTGCAAAAATTGTGAGTATACTAGACCCCATTTTACTTTTACATATTTGGGTGCAATACATGCACTATATCAATTCACACGAACATGCTTATTCATAAATCACAAAACAGTCTTTATACATGCTCTTTGTGCTAAACTTGAAATCATGCATGCTTATACTTGAATCCTCATACTCAGTCGTTAACTTTGATCAAGCCTCCCTTAACATGTATATCGCTGTAGGTGTAACGCACTGTCCTTATTCATGAGGTCATGTTAAGTTAAACACATACGGTTTATTCATTGCTATGATTAGATTACGCTTGCGGTAAACTTTGGGTTGACTAGTATATTCATATGCTCGTATATTACATGTTAGCCTCGAGGATAGACATTGATGCATAAGTATTCGTTTCAAACTTTATACTATGTTATTTATTCAAACTTGTATGCTCGCCAATGCCTTGTGTATTGAACTATACTTTAACATGTATTGCAGGTTGATATTGATGATGAAACTCATGGAATCAAATAGGACGACTTAGATACTCACCTAGAATGCATTAGAAAGTTGTTGTATTTGTATTTCATTTTTCATGTTGTTGTATTCAAATTTGAAACTATGTACTTGCCATTAATCAATGAAATGAAATCTTGTTACTTAAATTACTTGTCATATTTTAGCGTTATGAAGTCTTGAGCAATCTCGTTCGTTCCGCCCGATGTTTACACCATCGGTTGGGGTGTGACACAATGCAACTGTAACAAGAAATTAAAGAGATAAGATCCAGAAAGATCAAACAAAAGCGTATAACTCCAACCTAATCAGATTGGTTAGTTTGCCCTGTAATCTTCAAGGATTACAGAGACTAACGCAAATCTGAGCAAACACCTCCAAGTGTACCAAACCCTAGTTAGGATTTATCTTCAAACTTGGAAAATACACCTCCAAATACACAGATCTAAACAGATCTGAACCACAAGTCTTCAACACCAGTTTCCAAGAACAGAAACCCTTACCACAAGCAATAAAGGAAAACAAATCAAATACAATAATCACAGCGGAATACAAGATCGATCAACAACAAGAGCTATATAGCTCTGATACCAAGTTGTAAACTATGGTATGAAGATTGTTGGTGCATAATGTCTATTGCCTACGTCTAGGATGTATCTGTAATGTTTATGAAGTTTACACATTAATGTTTAAATGTGAAAATATAAGTTTAATATGTTTTAACACTATGTTTGGTACGAAACAGTATATATTTCGTACGAGTGAGTCACTCGTACGAAATACAGATTCGTACGAAATATAGTTGTTTGTTTTGCACTCACTTTGGTACGAGTCATGTCGACCTATAAATAAGGAAGTGTTGTGTTAGAGCTAGTTAGTGATTTGTCAATTGGTACGGCGAAGCTCTGCCAGTTTGTTTACTTGTGTCTGTATTTGAACGTCATTAATACATTGGAAGCAGTTAAACAGTAAGTACTATCTTGTTTGTCATGTCTACCTCTCTAGCAATGAATTCCGCCTCTGCTAGTTGAGCGAGATCAGGTCGATTGCTCATTTCGGGAGCTCGATCCCCGTTCACAAGTGGTATCAGAGCCATGAGATCTGATCTACAGATAGACAACAAGTACTTACAAGTTACTAAGTTTTCAGACTTGGATATATCTTCATCTTCATCATTTTTCTGATCTATTCTGGATTTTGGACAAATTTCGAACGAATTCATGGACAAAATGGACTAGGATTTTAGTAATTCAAGTTAATCTTCAATCTAATCAATCCAAATCATAATTGGACTTAAAATTAAACTAAATCATGTTGAAATCGATAAAATTTGGTCAGTTTGAAGTTTGAATCATTTCGTACGAGTTTCGCACGAAATAAATCTGACTTAATTTTTGTACGAATCAGCTCAAAAATTCATACGGATAAGTGCGAAATATTTCAAAATACAATTTTTCAATTCGTACAAGAATTCATCCGCACAAATTTTTCATTCGTACAAAATGGTATATTTTGTATGAAATGATGTTTTTGTGATAAAATCTAAACCATACAAAAAAATTGTTTCGTGCAATACATTTGTTTCGTACGAAACATCTTGACCGCACTAAAATTTTATTAATCTGATCATTTTGTTTTCGAGAAGCGTGTTCTTAATTTTTCACCGGAAAAATGTCTGAGGAATTTTACAATGCGTTCGCCACATCAGTCGTTACCACTGCAGCAGCCCAAAACATCAATCTAGAGAATGAAATGGGGACAATGACAAAACCTCCAAAGCTTATGAATCTATAAGACTTTGATAGTTGGAGTGAGAGGTTTATGAACTGGGTTCAAGCTAACCACTTTACTTGCTGGTTGGCAATCGAAGCAAAATATATTGCACCAGTTGGTGAAAATGGGCTTGAAAAGACCCTTGCTCAATTCTCTGATGTTGAACGTGAAAGGTTTATCAACAAAGAAGACATCTTGGCTTTACTGCAACATGATGATGATGCACAATCTTTGTGGAATGCTCTTCGACTCAAATTTCAAGGAAGTGCTAAACTCCGCAAAAGCAAAAGGGCGTTATTAAGCAAAGAATTTGATGTATTCACACTGATCAAAGGAGAAATGGTAAAGCAGCTGAGTGAGCGATATTGTCATCTAGTGGTTCATATGAAGAGAATGGGAATTGTAAAGACAAATGAAGAGCTTGTTGACAACTTAGCTGATTCTCTACCACAAGGTGAATGGTCGACTTACTTAACCATCTTAAAGAATGGAGTTGCATACATCAATTTCTCACTGACTCGCTTTATCGAAAGGTTAGAAGGTCATGAATTAGAGATGCAAAAGATGGCTAAAAACAAGACTGTGCAAGTGCAACAAGATGTTAATATTTATTTCAAAACCAGTTCTGCTGCTCAAATCCAAGCGCCAAAGATTCAAACTGCTTTCAGTGCACTAGTTCACCAAGCACACCTCCAATTCAGACAAGTGGTTTCCAATCATTCCCAACAGTTGATCCAAATACACCTTCAAGTCAACAATCTTCTTTTAGATCAAATCAATCTCAGAACAATCAAACCACTCCATCATCCAATGCAAATCAAAGAGTTCTGCAATGCAACGTTGCCGTTGATTTTCAGAACGCACAAAATTTTGATGAAAAGACAACAAAACAACATATGTCTCTACTTGCTTCAGTTCTTGAGTCATATGACAGTCTTGTTGCTGGAAAGATCAGAAATTCTGAAATGACACGTGAAGACTAAGATCAAATTGATCCAGTTGAAATGGAGTTGATAGATATAAAATGGTGTATGGCTTCAATCGTTCGACGTGCACAGAGATTTATGGAAATCATTGGTAAAGAAAATTTGGGAGGTTTGGATGGGAAACTTGGATTTGATAAATCCAAAGTTACTTGTTTCAAGTGTCGGGAGAAAGGTCACTTTAAAAGAGAATGTCCAAACTGAGAGGTTCATGGAAATCATAATCCTTTCGCCGATGACTATTATAAAAGAGCGATCTACCACCGACCGCAACCAAGAACAAGAATCGTGCCGATTGAAGATAAGCAACCTGAAACTAAAGATAAGGCTTTGGTTGTTACACAAGAAGATGAAGGGTTTAATTGGAACAAGTTTATTTCGAAAGGAGAAAGTTTGGCATTGGTGGCTGAAATTATTGAGGAACAGGAAGAAGAATCGGAGGCATCCTTTGATGAAGGACCTGATGATGACTATTATTACTATCATACTTCATCAGAGGAGGAGGAGCTTTTGAATGGTCCATTCAAACATCTTTTGCCTAACGATGTTTTAAAAACTTTTGCAGGATATTTCGCACCGAACCAACATTCAACAGATGAAGAGCAAAAGACACTGGTTGAAGATGTCGAAAAAAACGAATTGCTGAAAGAAGACATCAAAGCGTGAATGGCCAATGGAAATGAGGTAAACAAGTCATCTGAGAATGAAAAAACTTGTTCAAAGTGTGATGAACAATGTGGTGAGTGTCTTGTAAAGGAAAAAAGATTTGCTGAATTGCAAAGTTTAGCAGACAGTTTGTCAAGCGATTACAAATCCACAAAGGAAGCTTATGACAAATTGAGTGCGTCTGTTAAACAATATAATAAAGCACTCAAAGAAAATGACGCAACACTTATGATGCTTAAAGAAACAGTGATGGATAAAGAAATGGCAATTAATATTCATCTAAACACTATTGCTGAGCTCAAAAGTGAGCTTGAGAAAATGAGAACCGAAACAGAACGAGTTAACAAATTGTTAATTAGTTATTCCACAAGCTCATACGCCATAGATCACATTTTACCAAAAATCAAAAATACTGAGGAAACTAAAAATGGTGAAACAAAAAGTGGTAGTTATGATCGAGTTCCTCCACCCATGTGGAACAGTTATGCTTGCAAAAATCCATCTGGGGTGGAAAAGGCGCTAAATCTTAAATTGAAAACCGAACAGCCGCCTGTGGATATCAATGTAACTTACACTAAAAATGATGGTGAATGTGACTCTGAAGTGGTAAATAATGTGGTTGAGAAAGTGTTAAAAATGAATCTGAAGTGTCTGAGCCTGAACAATCTGAGAAGTCAAAGTCTTATGATATATCAGAAAATAGTTTAAATGATGATCCCAATGTCATAGTTTATAAAACGAAAGGGTCTGATAAACTATTTTTGGATGAGGATTTTCCAATCAAGAATGTGAAAAAGGATTGTGTAGATAAAATGTTCAAGCTAATGGAGGTAAGTCATGATGATTTAGATAAACATGATGCATCTTTCTATTTTAAATCAAAAACTGACAACCGACCCTACTATCAAAAACATGGAGATTATCCGGAAAACAAACGAGCAGGGTTGGGTTTCCAAAGCAATATAAAACTAACAAGTTCCATAAATTGAACTTTACAAAGAAAATCATTTTGTTTTGGAACAACAACCGAGAAAGAAAAAGAGGTCATCGGAACTCAATCAAATGATGATTTTCTTAAAGAAAAAGAGAAACAAAAACAAAAATAGGTTTTGGATACCTCTGTTCATAAGGACAACAGGACATGCTTTAAATGCAAGAAAGTTGTACATATCGCACGATACTGTTCACAAGAAAGTTCAAAACCAGTTTCTTCTCCGAAAAAGTTCACTAAGGATGAGAAGCAAAAAGCACCCATGTTTATGCCGAAACAAATTCTTAAAAGAAAGAATGAATCTCATCAAAATGTTAAACCAATTATTCAACCTCAATATGTATTGGAAATTGGTGAAACATCACACAAAATTCAACAAAAAGATTCAAAGTTTTATGTTAAAAGGGCTAAACCATTAACACAGAAATGGGTTGCTAAAATTGTTAAAACCAAATCATCCAAGGTTGAACACAAACCTTCTGTTCCAAATAAAATTGAGCTTAAAAAGATTCAAAAGAACAAAGTGGGTCCAAAATTCGATATTCCAAACCCAACCAAGACCAAACAGGCTTCGGTTTCTTTATTTAAATAAGATTTATTAATCATGTGTGCAGGGGCTCCAATGTTCGATATTGTCAAAATGGATCATGGATAGTGGAGCGTCTCGTCACATGACAGGAATGATTGCATTGCTCAGTGATGTTACAGCTATTCGTGGAGGATATGTAGGATTTGCTGGAACATAGGGAGGTAGAATTGTCGGAGAAAGGATTCTCTTGAATGGAGTTGTATCGTTTGATAAAGTGAACTATATCGCTGAACTTGAGAACAATCTGCTTAGTATCTCGCAAATTTGTGACAAGAAGTTCATGACACATTTCAATGATAAAGAATGTCTAATTCTAAAACCCGGTTTCAAGATTCCAGAAGAATGGATTTTGATGCGAGCTCCGAGAGAAAATGATTTATATGTTCTTGACATGAGCATCGCTTCTACCACGTCAAAGAAAGTTCAATGCTTTGTTTCCAAAGCTACCGAGAAAGAGTCAATTTTATGGCATAGAAAAATGGGGCACATTCATCTTCGAACGACCAGATATCATGTATCCAACATGCCTGTGCTCCCGTTATCAGTCTAATCCAAAAGAGTCACACCTGCTTATCGTCAAACGTATAATGAGATATCTGAAGGGTTTTCCAAGCACCGGCTTGTGGTACCCTAGACATGATGATTTTAATCTTGCAGGATACTCGGATTCTGATTTCGGATGCTGAAAACTGAATGCAAAGTCTACAACGGCCGGCTGCCAGTTCTTCGGAACTCGTTTGGTAATTTGGCAATGCAAGAAACAAACCGCAGTCGCTCTCTCTACTTGTGAGGCTGAATACGTCTCGGCATCCAGTTGCTATGCTCAGATTCTCTGGATACAGCAACAGATGAGAGATTTCGGTTGCAATTTCTTGATACGCCTATATAATCAGGCCGCGATCGATATCACAAAAAACTCATGCCAACACTCACGTACTAAACATATCGAGATTCGACATCACTTTATCCGTAATTGCTACGAGAAAAAGTTGGTGCGAATTGAGAAAATCCACAATGATGACCAAAAAGCAGATTTTTATACCAAAGCTTTTGATAAAACAAAGTTTAAAAATTTGTTAAAGCTAAATGGTTTAAAAAATGTGATCTCAGGGGATGTGTTTGAGGTTAAGTTTGAGGATGATGACGACTTAATGTGAATTTGTCATCGGTTAAACATTTTCTATACATTCTTTCTTATAACTTCTTAAAAATCCAAAAATATGTTTTTGATTTTAGGGGGAGAATGTTTGAAGAAAATACAAAAACATTAAAAAAGGCAAAAAGAGTTTTGCGTAAAAAGAGTGATCATAGTAAATCAAAAATGATAGTCACAGTATGCTAAAGAACTGTTATGGTTTTAAAAAGTAATTAAGCAAGTCTTACTATGGATATGCCAATAGACTTCACTTGTTCAGTAAATTGTATTAGAGATGTAAACCTAAAACACAAAACTGATTAACTTGTGGGTTAACATCTCTCGTATATATGGACTTAGTACTCCGAAATTTCGTTTGAGAGAATGCCAGATTCTGCGATACTTGGTCTTTATATTTGATTGATATCTGGGGTATTATTCGAGTTCTTCTGATTTTGCGGAAGCAATGGCCTAGAACTCATATAATACTTTTGCATTATTTACCCAAAAGCTGCATGCAAATATGGTTATGTCTTAAGCAATTATGACATTTGCAATACAAAAGATTCCTTTATGGAACACCACCTAAAGACGAGCCTTCATCTCTCTGTCTGTACGGTAGTACTAACCTGAGCTCTCAAGGTCTCGTATTCACCCTATATACAGATATCAATTCGATATATTCACCTGTAAAATGACAATCTGGGAATCTCGATACGGGAGTATATTCTGAGATAGGAAACACAATTATTTCATGTTTCTAATAATACATTAACATATCTTGAAACAGTTGAGAAATGAGAAGAGGTTTAAATGGACAAATATATTGGCAATCTAGGTAAATTTGTTTAAAAGCTTAAAGGGTGTTTCTAGATCAACGATACTGATGACTTATATATATGCTTGAAATGATCCTCTAAAAACGCAAAATTCACAAAAATGTTATTCTTTGAAAAATATTTCAAAACTCAAAAAGATTTTCAGTTTTCTTAGCTTGATAGTCTTATTTTTGTTTACCGATGATAAAAACACTGACGGTTGGATTCATAGCAACATCTTGCTGAGGAAAGCTTGAAATCATGGGTTGGGAGCTAATTTTTTGCAAAAAAATTACTTGAAAGTCAAGAAAGTTCATTAATTTGAAACTTTACATGTTAAAACAAATCTGTTTGGTTAAACATGGTCAATCAAGGTCATTTACTTGGACTTGGAAGGCAAATTGGATAACCAGGGTCATTAACTTGGACTTGGTTAGTCAAGTGGATTTTTGAAACAGATAAAATTACTGATAAAAATGAAAAACACAAAAAATAAAATTGAAAAGTTTAAAGATTTTTAGTGTTAATTCGCACAAAACAGAAATTCATGCGGAGATCTTCATTTCAGTACGAAACAAGAGTAACTTTTGTGTGATTTAGTATGTTTCGTACGAAACAAGTCGAGTATAAATACTCTGTGTTTCCCACAGAAATGAGTTTTCTATTCTCTCTGTACTGTTGAGCGATTAGGGAACTTTTGTGCGAATTTACTCTAAAATCTTCATTTCTTGGTATTTGTGCTTGTGATTTACATTGTTGAGGTTGATTGGCACACCTCTATCAATGGGCAAGGTAATTTCGTCAAAATCATACTGTTATAATGCCAAAATTTGTACGAATCGGTGTAAAACTTAGATCTAGGAAAATTGGACCGGTAAAACTTAAAATTGATCACAAAATCGTTAAAATCGGCTCTAATAACCTGAAAATTGACTATCAATTTGTTAAAATCAACAAGTTTTAGGTTTGGATTATACTTGGACAATTTTGGGACGACGATGGGTTTTTGTACGAAGGAAGTTGTCTTGCATGAAAATTTTGTTTTAATAATTGAAGGATATTTCGTACGAAACAGAATTTCATACAAATAAGTTTTGTTCAAAAATCAATTGAATGAATAATTCGTACGAAAAAGATGGTTCGTATGAAATAAAGTTTGAAATTAAAATGTTAAATTTGCAAAGAATTTTGTACGAAGAAAGTGAATCGTATGAATAACATGCATTTCAAACTTTAATTTTTGGATAAGTTTGTGTTTCGTACGAAACAGAGGTTTTGTACGAATCAGTGAAGGAAATTTTGAAAGTTCAAAGTTTTCTAACGGTTGATTGTTATTTTTGTGTACAGGCCAAGAAATCCGCGTTTTCTCTAGTGAACAATATATGTTGTATCACAGATGCTTCAATTCTAGAGATAGCAGCGTATCGAGATATTTTGGATTTTCTCACACGGATTAGAGTGACTAAAGCTTTAACGGATAGACATACGGCATATCTTTCGCATGTGGAATATTTCTGGAATGCCGCTGAGTATAGTATTGATGATAACGCAATTATTTCAGCAGTAAAGATTGATGATGTCGATATTCTAGTGAAGATTACCAAGGAGTTAATTCGGAAGGTTTTGGAGTTTAAGGATAACAAAGACGATCCGACAGGTTTCTAGAATACATCGTAAAAGGACGCTTTTATAGGATGGGGTATACAGGATTTGTGAATGCTGCACAGTACAAGAAAGGAAACCTGAGTGCGCCTTTCAGATATCTTGCATATGTTATAACTCACGGTTTGGGTCATAGGAAAGGTGGTTTCGATGATTTAGTGGATTATCAGATGTGTATGATTACTGCTTTAGTGTTGAATCTTCCATACAACTTTTCAAAGGTAATATTCACTCAGATGATTCAGAATATTCAGAAGGAAAAGTTTTTGCAGTATCCAAGATTCATTCAGATGATGTTAGACTTTTTGCATCCTGATTTGAAGAAATCTCTGAACGATGTCCTCAGGCTTGAACATATGGAGGTTCCGACGTTACGAAAGATGAATGTGCATCTAAAGTCTGCTCCTGTAGCTAAACCGATGTTTGGTGCTATTCTCGATAAAGATTACATTTAACCTGCACCAGGAAAGTGGAGAAAGGATGAAAGTGGTGACGATGAAGAGGAGGTTAAATCATTATCGTTGTTTGTTGCAAAAAGAAGTCCATGCTTTGTGAAGGATGGAGAAAAAGGTGGGAAAGTGACATATAAGGGAAAAAAGAGAAAAACTACGTCTGCTGCTGGAAGTTCAGAGTTAAGAGATGAACCAGAAGTTGAGGAAACAGTTGAAGTGATGGCTGAAGAGATTGAACGACAAGCTTTTGGAGCTGATAAAGTAGCTGAAGAAGTACTTTCATCAAGTACCGATTCAGAAGATAGAAGAGCGGGAGAAAAGAAAAGAGCTGAAAAATTAGCGAAGAAACGTCAAGCTGAACTGAAATGCAAAGCATAGGAACGCAAGAAAAAAGCAACAGGCGAGGATAACACAACTTATGTTCCGTCTTGTAACATCCGTAAAAAAAAACGGTTTTCAAAACCCGCTTCGTTTATTAATCGAATAACCAGTTACAATTTTTTTGTTGCATATTTATTGCTCAAACCAATTTTAAATGATACATAATTAATATATAAATTAGAATCTTAAAACATAATTGTTAAATAACAAAAAAATAACGAATTCAAAAAAAGTGGAGACACCGGGTTTCGAACCCGGGTCACCCACTAACTTATACACACACAAGTTTTCACCACTCCGCCACACGCACTAGTTGTGTGATTTCTGAAACAAAAAAACTCCTATACAAAAACTCGCAGAGTCACCGGTTTGAACCAAGTCTGTAACCGCCGAAACTGACTCAATCATCGAATCCGGCGGTTGACTCTGAAATCAAGTAAGTGTAATTAACGATTAACGTCAGTTATAACCGAAACCTTAAAGCCTTTCATTCAAAATCGTGGAAATCATAACCGAAAAATTTAAATCAAAGTGAAGACCGCCACTGCCTATAAATACTAACTACAAGCGCACACTTCCAATCGTTCACGAAATCACTCTGCTCAAAACCTTTGTTCTGTTCGTCGGAATTCCCTTCAGTCGCCGGAATTTGTCTGCATTTCGCCGGAATTTGGTCACCGGAAAACCGAAACCTTGCTTCCAGTTGGTATAAACCCCTAAACTTTCTTATATCTTATGTTTAATACGTTCTAAATTTTTATGCAACCCAGAATCTGTTAAAACATTTTAACAAATCAGATTGCGGTTTCTGGGTTCAAGTGTATGAAGAAGATGAATTGAGATAGCATATAAATATAATAAAAACCGGAATAATAACCGGGTTAGACACACAGTCCAGTGGTGGACTGTGTGCAATTTTAAAACACTAGTCATGAGTTCGATTCGCGTATGTGTCCGGTTCCAACGCCATTAAAACGTTTTTTTTCTAACAGAACTCTCACAGTTGATTGTTAAATATAATATAAAACGTATAATAGATGGCAGCCCAAGGTGCCAAACAAATCAAAGGCACAAGTTCGATCCCCGCTATGACCAGCCGGTCAGACGATTTTAAAAACATTTTTAATTAAATAAAATTCTGAATAATCCAAATAGTATATAAATATAATTAAAATCAGAAATATTTCGGGTTAGACACGTAGCTCAGTTGGTAGAGCTGCGTGCACGCGTACGGGAGGTCGCAAGTTCGAACCTCACTCAGCGCACATAATAAACACAATCAGACCGGTCAACAGTCAAAGTCAACGGTCAACATTTTTTTATTTATTTATTTAATCAGAAAATTATTTAAAAATACTTAAAAATAATATTTTTTAAAGTTAGAAAATGTCCTTAAACTCACAAAAATAAATCTAGAAATCCTATTAAGGTTATGAATTAAAATTATTAATCTGAAATAAAATCCATTTATTTACCGAACCATTATGTTATTATTTAGGTTAGTTTCTCTCGTGGTTAAATCCAAATTCGTGCGCATTCATCATCAATCCAAGAAAACGCAACCACTGTGAGTGAATTCTTACAAATTTCCCCTTTTTATTCATGTTTTGGGGTGTATCATGTGTCGCTTAAATTAATTCGCTTATTCAAACTCGTGCTATACCATTATATGATCTAAACATAGAATGTAAATATTGTTTGTTGTGATGTATTACATATTGTCAAGTTGTATGCAAATTATTTATTAGGCCCATCAGTTCCTCGTGGGAGATGAGTTGAACAACGCGTGCCTCAAAAACATTCATTAGGACCATCAGTTCGTTGAACAACGCGTGCCTCAAAACTCATTCATTAGGCCCATCAGTTCCTCGTGGGAGACGAGTTGAACAACGCGTGCCTCAAAACAATCATTTGTTGTATGTGTGTGCAATATTTAATATTAGGTGTTTTGTGAATCAATTTACATCTACATTTACTCATATGTGGTTATGCACTTTATTTTATAATCAATACAATAAACACGTTTAAATGTTTTCATAGGATTCACTCGCCATCTTTTTGTTGACCCAAAAACCATTTTTACACATGATACAGGTGGACAGGATGAAGCAAGGAACACATAGGAAATTGCCTTAGAAGAAAAATAATGAAGTCTAGAAAGATGTATAGAACATGTTGTACTTGTATGATTTGATTGTATGATCTCCTTTAAATTGTAATAATAAGTATGAAACATTTTAATAAATGTCATGAGCTTTGATGAAAACCCAATCATGCCCCGATCACCTTTTTCCGCTGCGGGTCGGGGTGTGACAGATTGGTATCAGAGCTTTTAACTATAGGGATATAGGATAGGTTATTAGACCCTTAGAGCCTATACTATAGTTGATTAGATTTTAATTGTTTATGTGGTTACATGCAAACTCATGATGTTTATTTGTTTCGTATTTATTACATACACGAATGCATGCAAACACTTCCAATATTATATTTTGTGATACTTAATGAATCATACTTATAGTCGAACATAACATGCTTACATATAAAATCATCGCGCATATTTCAATGTTCACATATTCAAATCATCCTACTTCCATTATTCAAGATTTTGTTACATTTTTCATTTTTTCAATCTCATCAAAGTGAGTTCTACGACGGGCATGTAGTAACTGTAAGGGTACGAGTACCGGTAGTCGGAACGTCCTGTCTAGGTTGGCATTCGTATAAATCCAATATAACGGACCAGTTTTCCTACCTGGGGACTAACGATGAGAGTACAAAGGACCTATTAGGCCAAAGCATGCCACACAAAACGTCGTTCGAACTAACCCCACTTTGAGGTGTCACCGTGTCCACACCTGGATACATTCCGAATATCATACGTTACATACATATTTCTCGATTTTCTCCGGGTTTTAGTGTACGTAACCAGGCTAACACATGCGAACCATATGAAAAACCCGGTAATCATGGGGGCCCACATGATTACGAAGGTGAAGTATAGCGGCATGCAAGGCCCAATTACGAGCAAAGCCCAAGACATCCTATGGATGTAGTAGATTTATTATTCTATATTTATTTTATGAATGTTCATTCCTAAATACGACACATGACCCCTAAAACGTCCAACTCATACTCTTGAAACGTATTCCTTGTAGATGTCTTCTAGTCTCGCTCGTAGGAAGATGAGATCAGGAAAAGCCCGCGAGCGCATGGCTGCCCAAATCCTCAACAAATGGCTGCCGTAATACCCAACATTGTAGTTCAAGTTTAACAAGCCCTTACCGCTAATTCCGTCAACCCAATCAATCAAGAAGATCAAAATGTTATCAACCCTCCCCCAAATATCACTAAATGCACCTTCAAGCATTTCAAATCCTGCGATCCTCCAAAATACGAAGGGACTGAAGGTGTCACCGCTCTCCACCGTTGGTTTGAGGAAATGGAAAACACTTTTCTAAATTGCGATTGCCCCGATGATCGCAAGGTGCGATATGCTACTGGTCGTTTGCTTGGAATAACACTTACATAGTGGAATACAGAGATGGCCAAACGAGGTACTGAGAATGTTATGACTTTGACTTGGGAAGTGCTGAAAGAGATCATGACAAGACGTTTCTGTCCAAGAAGCGAAATCAAGAAATTAGAGGATGAGTTCTATTCTTTGAAACAAAAAGAGGGCGACCACACCACATACAATAAGAGATTTCTCGAGTTGAATCAGATGGTCCCCAACTTGTTCACTCCTCTCTACCGTTTGATCGAGCACTACATTCGAGATCTTCCTTCAAAAATTCAAGACCCTATAATAAGTACCACACCTGCAACTTTGGAAGCAGCAATGGAGTTAGCTACAGAGCTCACCGAAAACCGCATACGTAATAAAGACTTCACGGAGGAGAAGAAGAAGGATAAAACATCAACCGAAACCCCAAACTCCACCCAAACCGAATCCTCTTCTCAAACCACTTCTAAGAGAAAACGAGATGGACAAATCTTCGCTGTCACCCAACACAACTAACCAACTTCACAAGTTGTACCCCTCCAAGCTATCCCAATCACTCAAGTAGCACCCAACTCAACTTACCCAAATAAGAAACCTTACTTTGGACCTCACCCTCAATGCAACACCTGTTTTTATCACCATCCATCTACCTTACCTTGTCGACTATGTGCGAATTGTGGACGATATGGTCATTTAAGCAAGGTTTGCCGCACCTCTCAAAACCAAACCTCACCCCCTACTCAAAACATGATCCAAACATATCAACAACCTCAATACCCCATGTTTCCATATGTTCGAGCTTGTTTTAATTGTGGCGACCCTACCCATTTTAGAAACACGTGCCCTCGATTGGTTAACATCATAAACGCCCAAGCTCAAGCAAACTCAGTTAACCAAGTAAATCAAGCAAACCCAGCTCCACCGCCAGCAAGAGGAAGAGCTTACAACATCAACGCCAATCCTGTTGAAGATAATAACGGCCCAAACGAACCACCCAACTAGTCTTCCCTCACCAAAAATCAGGACTCAACTCCAACCGTCTAGTTTTTATGTTTTCTCTATGTTATCTCAATCTTTACGTATCTCAATTTTAAATTTGAAATTTATGTATCCAAGAATCTTAATGCGAATTACTATTTCAAGCTTTGTTTTGTACTCATTGATTTAACATTCGTATCATCATACATCTCGACGTATCTCAATCTCATCATTCAAAGAAGTTGGGTTGTGTCTCACTTTTACCTAGAATAACCCCTTCACCATAACAAACGAGAGAGGTACTGTCATCATTCAATCATGTATACTTTCAGATTTGAGACTCAAGTTTTGGTTGTTGTGTTTGTTTATGTTTTAGAGTCACATAGAACTAATCATAATTTACTGATAAAGCCAATGAAAATTTGACAAGAATATGGTGGATACGCCGCTGGTACTTCCTATATATAAGTATTCTTGCCAAAGGATCAGAGGCATTGTCAGGGGGTTATGAGAAGTTCCATGTAGGTTTTAGTGGTAGAAGTTTTGTTTTAGGATATAACCTTATCTTTCCAAACGTATCGATTCTCTCAAAACTCTTATGCATAAAATCATGCTTAGTCAATCAACTCTGTTTATCCATGTTCCGCGTTCTTATACTTTAGGCATCAAAAAGCGATTCCTGTAGCCGGGTATTCAACCCTTACTAGGAACGTTACCGCCTCAAATAAGATTTAAACTCTCACCCTCTTCTAACTATGTAATTGTCAAATTAAAACATCCTCCCTTCAAGTCAAATATACAGCTACTACTTAAATTTCGGGACGAAATTTCTAAAAGTAGGGGATACTGTAACATCCGTAAAAAAAAACGGGTTTTCAAAACCCGCTTCGTTTATTAATCGAATAACCAGTTATAATTTTTTTGTTGCATATTTATTACTTAAACCAATTTTAAACGATACATAATTAATATATAAATTAGTATCTTAAAACATAATTGTTAAATAACAAAAAAAATAACGAATTAAAAAAAAAGTGGAGACGCCGGGTTCGAACCCGGGTCACCCACTAACTTATACACACACAAGTTTTCACCACTCCGCCACACGCACTAGTTGTGTGATTTCTGAAACAAAAAAACTCTTATACAAAAACTCTCAGAGTCACCGGTTTGAACCAAGTCTGTAACCGCCGAAACTGACTCAATCATCGAATCCGGCGGTTGACTCCGGAATCAAGTAAGTGTAATTGACGATTAACGTCAGTTATAACCGAAACCTTAAAGCCTTTCATTCAAAATCGTGGAAATCATAACCGAAAAATTTAAATCAAAGTGAAGACCGCCACTGCCTATAAATACTAACTACAAGCGCACACTTCCAATCGTTCACGAAATCACTCTGCTCAAAACCTTTGTTCTGTTCGCCGGAATTCCCTTCAGTCGCCGGAATTTGTCTTCATTTCGCCGGAATTTGGTCACCGGAAAACCGAAACCTTGCTTCCAGTTGGTATAAACCCCTAAACTTTCTTATATCTTATGTTTAATACGTTCTAAATTTTTATGCAACCCAGAATCTGTTAAACATTTTAACAAATCAGATTGCGGTTTCTGGGTTCAAGTGTATGAAGAAGATGAATTGAGATAGCATATAAATATAATAAAAACTGGAATAATAACCGGGTTAGACACACAGTCCAGTGGTGGACTGTGTGCAATTTTAAAACACTAGTCATGAGTTCGATTCGCGTATGTGTCCGGTTCCAACGTCATTAAAACGTTTTTTTTTCTAACAGAACTCTCACAGTTGATTGTTAAATATAATATAAAACGTATAATAGATGGGTTAGACACCCAGCCCAACTGGTTGGGCTGGGTGCCAAACAAATCAAAGGCACAAGTTCGATCCCCGCTATGACCAGCCGGTCAGACGATTTTAAAAACATTTTTAATTAAATAAAATTCTGAATAATCCAAATAGTATATAAATATAATTAAAATCAGAAATATTTCGGGTTAGACACGTAGCTCAGTTGGTAGAGCTGCGTGCACGCGTACGGGAGGTCACAAGTTCGAACCTCACTCAGCGCACATAATAAACACAATCAGACCGGTCAACGGTCAAAGTCAACGGTCAATATTTTTTATTTATTTATTTAATCAGAAAATTATTTAAAAATACTTAAAAATAATATTTTTAAAGTTAGAAAATGTCCTTAAACTCACAAAAATAAATCTAGAAATCCTATTAAGGTTATGAATTAAAATTATTAATCTGAAATAAAATCCATTTATTTACCGAACCATTATGTTATTATTTAGGTTAGTTTCTCTCGTGGTTAAATCCAAATTCGTGCGCATTCATCATCAATCCAAGAAAACGCAACCACTGTGAGTGAATTCTTACAAATTCCCCTTTTTATTCATGTTTTGGGGTGTATCATGTGTCGCTTAAATTAATTCGCTTATTCAAACTCGTGCTATACCATTATATGATCTAAACATAGAATGTAAATATTGTTTGTTGTGATGTATTACATATTGTCAAGTTGTATGCAAATTATTTATTAGGCCCATCAGTTCCTCGTGGGAGACGAGTTGAACAACGCGTGCCTCAAAAACATTCATTAGGACCATCAGTTCGTTGAACAACGCGTGCCTCAAAACTCATTCATTAGGCCCATCAGTTCCTCGTGGGAGATGAGTTGAACAACGCGTGCCTCAAAACAACCATTTGTTGTATGTGTGTGCAATATTTAATATTATGTGTTTTGTGAATCAATTTACATCTACATTTACTCATATGTGGTTATGCACTTTATTTTATAATCAATACAATAAACACGTTTAAATGTTTTCATAGGATTCACTCGCCAACTTTTTGTTGACCCAAAAACCATTTTTACACATGATACAGGTGGACAGGATGAAGCAAGGAACACATAGGAAATTGCCTTAGAAGAAAAATAATGAAGTCTAGAAAGATGTATAGAACATGTTGTACTTGTATGATTTGATTGTATGATCTCCTTTAAATTGTAATAATAAGTATGAAACATTTTAATAAATGTCATGAGCTTTGATGAAAACCCAATCATGCCCCGATCACCTTTTTCCGCTGCGGGTCGGGGTGTGACACGTCTGAATCTGATACTGAATCTGCTTTTCGAACTCCAAAGAAAAAGCAAAGAAGAATGAAGCGGTCTGCAGCTCGAATATCTCCATGTGTTATTCAGAAGGAAACTGGTGCTGAAACGATTATTGAAGAAAATGTGGAGGAACCATCACATAATATTCCGTCTCCACCACAACATATGCATCTAGAACCAACTCAGCAACAATCTGAACCAGAGATACCTCCTCAACAACAATCAGTTCCTGAGCCAGAACCAGATCAACAACAACCAACAACGCAACAACCTGAACCAAAGCCAGTTCAAATCAATTCCTAAGCCAGAGCTAGTTCAGCAACCACCGCCACAACAGTCTGCTCAACAACATTCCCAACCATCTCGTGCGCAAAAATCTCATCCTACACAACAGCCATTTGAATCCCAATCGTTTTTTGATGAGATTGGTTTAGATGATTTACCAGGAGGAGTTGAATTTCGGTTTGATGATCCAAGAGTTGACGACTTGCAAAAACAGGTTACGATGAATGCGGTGCGTATAGCTGAGTTGCAAGAGCAGATAAATGAGTTAACGGCTATAAAACTTGAAATGTTGGAGAGGATCGGAGGTTTAATTGTTGACAAACAACAGTTAGAAGCAATGTTAGCAAGTATTGTTTTTGAAAACGAAAGATTGAGTTTACGAATGGCAGAATACGAGGAAGAACGTTTGAGAAATGATAGAAGAATGGATGCGTTTGAGAAGATTCTGGAAAAGAAGTTGGGTTTGAGTATATCTGCGGAAATTGATGAAATAGAACGAGCAGAAGCGAGGGAAAGAGTTGCAGAAAGAGAACGTTTATCTAAACAGCAATCTGATGCGCAAGGTAAATGAAAGGGAAAAATAGTGGAGGAATCCGTGATTGATTATGCTGTGCCAGAAGCTGAATCTGAGCCAGTACAATGTTAGGATATTGTGGTGTATGAAGAACCAAAAAAGTTTATTCTGATAGGAAGGCCAACTGATGTGGATATAGCTTCACTTGATATTACTCAACGACATCGAGATTGGTTGATAAAGAAAAAGACGGAAAAAGAAAGTAAAGAAACAGCTAAAGAAAGTAAAAAGGAAGCAGAAGTAGAGGATGCTGAAGATGTTGATGTTGATGTTAAGGATTCCAGTAGTTCAGATGATGATAATGATGATGACAATGTTGGAGGGTCGGGTATTCGTGTAATTGATTCGAATGTTAATGAATTAGTTGATCTTTCTGAGTACTTTGATGATTCCGCGAACCAAACTACTGAAGAGGAAAAGAGGAACAAAGCTGATGAGTCAGTGGATGCTCAGCAAGCAGGAATTTTCACAGAAAATGTTACATCTTCTGTCCTGTTGTGCCAAAGCCGTTTGTATTATATCTTGAGCATGATGTTGAAGAAGGGGAGTTTGTTCATAGTTATTCGAAAGACGAAATAGCAGCAATGCTCGGTATTAGTGAAGAGAAGTTTGATTTTGATTTTGATTTTGAAGACGAACTTAATAAGATAGATGTTTTTGAACCAAATGCTTATGTTTTCGAAGACATAGAGGATGCAAACATGTATGATAACGTTGTCGTGGAAAGTGATTCTGATGACGACGCTAATGTTGCCAATCAGGGTACAGATGATTTCCCAACGTTTTCTGATCTATTTACAGCAGAAAGTTCTGAGAAGTTGCAAAGGAAAGTATCTGAAGCTGCAAAAGAAGGAACAATTCCTCAGAAAATGACTAAAGCTGAAATTGTTGAACAAAGGAAGAAATGGTTTCGGGTGAGTCCAACTGAGCGTAAATTCAAAAGACCCCTAGCATTCTTTAGGAGAGATGCTGATATATCACTAGGGGATATTATAAGCTGGGGTTGATCGAAGAGTTGGATGTCTATGCGATCAAAAGGGAGTTTGGTATTCAGTATTTCCGATATCTCAGCGAAATCAAGTCTTTGCCTTACTGGGATGTTAAAGAATTGGTGCAAACAAAGATGATTAATCTCAAAATGAAATTTCATGATCAGAGGCTTTGGAAGTTGATCAAGCTGGAGGCTTTACATGGATTTATTAACTTGAAACCACTTTCCTAGACGCAGCACAAAGATAGATCCAGTGACGAAAGAAAAAGATGTAACGCTCGTCGTAAAAAGGCCGAAAGTAATGAAAAATATGCCTATGTTACAGATGGAGCAGGATTTTTATACGATCTTCAAGTGGTGGCATTATGATTCGAATACAGGAGAGGCTGTTATATGTGTGCACCCAGATGAAGACTCGTGGAAGATTACAAAGGAATTAACCGAAGCCGTCATAGCGAACAGACGATTATATGGTCTATGGCGAGGCATTCGAGTACTAGACCCAATGTGGCTAGTAAACGGTTCGAAGAAAGATATAGAATGTTTATTCTATAGTAAGATAAGTTTCGAAGAAAAGGATCAAGAACAAGCGCTTCAATTTCAAAAGATCGTTAATGTGTGCTTTGCAAATGGTATTCATTCTGGATCAGATTGGAAAACAACTTGGAGAAAGCTTGAGAAGAAAGAGTCAAAGAAAAAGGAAGAAAAGAAGCTCGGATCGCAGAACATACAAGAATAGCATCTTTAAGGAGCTTTCAGTTTTTGAAACGACATCCTCTGACTGATCAAACGCCAATTGCTTTTGAGGAGCGTTGAAAGCCTATAAAGAGATTCTTTGGGAGTTAAAGTCAAATCCAATTGAAGATTTTGAAGATTATCCAGACTACGGAAACATCCAAGGGGGAGTTTGTTGGTGCACAATGTCTATTGCCTACGTCTAGGATGTATCTGTAATGTTTATGAAGTTTACACGTTAATGTTTAAATGTGAAAATATAAGTTTTATACGTTTTAACATTATGTTTCGTACGAAACAGTATATATTTCGTACGAGTGAGTCACTCGTACGAAATACAGATTCGTACGAAATATAGTTGTTTGTTTTGCACGCACTTCGGTACGAGTCATGTCGACTATAATAGGGAAGTGTCGTGTTAGAGCTAGTTAGTGATTTGTCAATTGGAACGGCGAAGCTCTGCCAGTTTGTTTACTTGCGTCTGTATTTGACCGTCATTAATACATCGGAAGCCGTTAAACAGTAAGTACTATCTTGTTTGTCATGTCTACCTCTCTAGCAATGAATTCCGCCTCTGCTAGTTGAGCGAGATCAGGTCGATTGCTCATTTCGGGAGCTCGATCCCCGTTCACAAAGATCAATCAAACAAACACAAGAAATAGCTACAAAACGGTGAAAAAATCTTAGTTAACCAACTCAAAGATTTACCCCCAATACCAACTGATCTTACAAACTATAAGATCATCAAACAATATAGAATACTGATAAAGTCCAAATGATCATCCACTAATGATCATTAATAACAGAAGATCAGTCTCTCTATAATCACATATGAGAGACTACAACAAGATCGTCAACAGACTAACAACAAACCCTAACAAAACTTAACAATTATAGAGAGAATGTGTGAACTGAGTTTATGAGAATGAATTCTCACAACTGATGAATCGCTTTTATATGCAGCATAAAGAAAGTTATATGCAGGTCCAAATGTATTGCAAGAGATGATTGCAGTCGATCATAACTTTCAATATGTCAACAAACTTTAACAATAATTATAACAATTGATCAAAGAGACTGGGCCCAACAATAATAACGTAGAAGCCCAATAGAACAAGTCCTGAGCCATATGAACAACATAAGTTAGAAGCCCATATGAATGACTGTTCCAATACAACATTTCAACAATATCTAAAAATTTAAAACACCGTGTGTTAATTTAATTGTTAAGCAAATTTTAGAAAAAGAAAACTGTGTTTAACATAAGTCAAACCTATAAAACAACCAACCACCTTCTTGCACGCATATTGGGCTTTGCTAATTGCGTGAATGATTAGAATATCAAGGAAGATATGAAAAGAAAAAGCTTCTTTCTACAGTGAGTTGTTTGTTTGATGCTCGAGTCTATGAGAGGAAGAGAACGTAACGATATTTAGGAGCGAAAGATAAATGCATAACAGTGGGCATGTTAAACCTTTTATAATAATTAATTAATAGAATATAAAACAACTCATATGCAATGGTGAGCTGCAAGATCTCCCATGAAATAACATTAGCCTTCATCTTACTACTTCTAGTTTCTCTTTCCCTCATTTTATTTTCCCTTCCTCGTGTTCCATAATTGGACTTGACCCAAAAAAGAAAAAAAGAAAAAACAAGTAACATAAAGAAAGTATAGTAAAACCTTTATAAATTAATAATGTTTGGATCAAATATTTTATTAATGTAGCAAAATATTATTATATCGATAAATTAATAATTTATTAATTTAAAAAGATACGTAGGACCTTTCAATTTTCACCTCTAATGTACATTCACAAATTATTTGAATTTGTCACGTTCATTATTTCTTAATACAAAAAGTTAGTTCATAGTACCAAAAAATAAATTTAAAGAAAAACAAGTTTCAATTCACATTTATTCTCCATGTAGAGTACAATAAAAATTATCTTACAAAAGCAAGTTTCAACGCATATTATTTTTCTCTAGACAATCTTAGAATTTGAAATATTATAGTAATTATTAATTTAGAATTTCGTTGGGAACAATATATATATATATATATATATATATATATATATATATATATATATATATATATATAGGGATTTCAAAAAGGTTATTATCTTATTATTTTATCATTTGGGTCCAATTTTGTACTCGTCCAAGTTGAGACTGGATAAATTATTAATTTATCGAGCTTCTTAATTTATCGAGTATTAATTTGTAAAGGTTTTATTGTAGTTTGTTCTTTTCTGAATTCATTTATTACTTGGTTTTTCCCATGGAGTGATTAACTCAGATTCTTGTGTGTACCAATTAATCAACTGGAGACAGAATAAACGATTGTTAAATTAGCGACAAATAACCATTTTGAATTTTCGTTGCAAACCTTGTCTCTAAGTAGAGAACTATAAATCTGTCACCACTTTGGATTGCCAAAATAAGGAGATCCAGATAAAATTATGTATAGGATTGTGATGTTGATTACAACGATTGTATCTAATTTGTCATCGTTTGGAATTAGGAGATCCAGATAAAGATTATGTATAGGATTGTGACTTTGATTACAACGATTGTTTCTAATTTGTCATCCTTTAGAATTAGATTTGTCTATATAAGACTAAATGGTGTGCGGGTTATGGTTGGGACATTATACGTCACGTGGGAACATGAATAAAATGCTACACCATCCCATTTCTTGATCCACCATGGTTTGCATGGATTAAACCATGACAATCATGGTCCTTCTTTCCATTTTTCAAAAAATCATTTCCTTTTGCTTTAGACAAAGGTAAATTAAAATAAATAACGGGATAGTAGTTTGTGTCATGACCATACCCTTGGGTTAGTGGTTTTTTATGGTGGATTATAGGTGGGTGACATAGCGCTGATGTGAAGGGTCATAGTAGTAATGAGGGTCATGACCACACCCTATAGCCTAGGTTATCACCCGTGAATACTCACGGGTTTGGATATATAATTTTTATTAAACACGATTGTGTGTGTGTATATATATATACACATATATATACTAGTCATTTAACCGTGCGATGCGACGGGAGTGGCGATTTATAATAGGATACTCGTTTACCGTTAGTTTATCAGTTGTCTCGTGATATATTGTATAGTACTTAAGTTAGTTTTCTTATTCGTGATATGTTGGCACTTGTTTTTTGTTAGTTTATCAATTCTTTGGTAGTATACTTTTCCTCATTTTTTAGTTGTAGCTTCAGCGTGATCGATATACAAGACAACATTTGATGTGTAAACTCCGCGTTGTTTAAAATCTTTGGCGAGATGTACCAACACCTTCGTATTTTGTCTTGAAATCCCTCTTGATAACGCCACTTAAAGTTGTCCATGGAAAATACAGAATCTGGTAAATAAACACCAACGTGCGGAATTGTTTGACCTTGAGCTTTATTAATCGTCACGGAAAAGCTTAGTCGAATTGGAAAATGTTTTCTTTTCAGCTTGAATGGGAACATGTCATATTCAGGAAGGGTTAGAGGGATTCTTGGCAAAAATACTTGTTTACCGGCATGTTGATCGACTACAATTTCTGCATCAATAACATTTCGCATGAAGCCTTACATATCAACTGCGTGCCATTATACATGCCATGTGATGGATCGATATTCCGTAACAATATTATTGGGCATCCAATTTTTAAACGAAGCTTATGAGGTGGCAAACCACTAACATTTAGCGAGTTTAAGAACTCGGTCGGATAGAAGTTGTGTTGATCGTCTCCAGCTTTGTCAAAACTATAATACACTTTTTCCTCCCCTTGAAAAATATCAATCATTTGATTATTAATCTCGTCAACACAATCATTTTAGTGGACAATATTGCTCAAGAGATTATATAATCTGAAGAATATACATTATCTTCAATTGATGGAAAGATGACATTGATTAATTCTTTTATAGAGTTTTCTCTATTATTGCACTGAATTGTCATGTCATCGGGTATGCGGATATAGTTTCCTTCAATTGGTTCTTCAGTTCCAAAGAGGTGACATTCGTAGGCTGGGTCTATAATTTGTGCTCGAGTGCCACGTTTAATAACCGGCAACATCTGTTTGAAGTCACCTCCCAAACCATTATCTTCCCACCAAATGGGTGACTAACACCTATAATGTCCTGCAATGTACGATCAACTGCCTCTATCGCCTGTCATTTAGCCATCGACGCTTCATCCCATATCATTATTTTGGCTGACCGAATTAGTTTAGCGGCCCACTCTGTTTTTTGATATTGCACATTGCATTATTTTCAAGATTAATAGGAATCTAGAATCTCGAGTGAGCCGTTCTACCTCCTTGCACATTATTTGCCGCAGCACCTGATGAAGCTGTTACGAGAGCAATAAGACCACATGACCGAATTTCAGCAAGCAAGGCATTGTACAAATTTTTTTTCCAGTTTCACCCGGACCATCAATAAAGAAGACGTGTGGAAGATCATTATCAACATGCATCATGATCTCATCAAACACGTATTTTTTGGTCCAGATTAAGTGAATCTTTGGAACTCAAGTGTTCAGGTTCCAAAACAATCTCATACTCCTCTTGTAACTCACGATAACCTACATCCTGTAAGTGAACATCATCTGTTATCTTAGGAAGGTCGAATTCATTGATATTTTTACCCATGGATTGTAGAAAGACACTAATTTTGGTAAGAACCATATTTTGAACTCGTTCGATACTTTGACAGTGTAACTGGTGATCTTCAGAAAGTGAATCAAAGTGGTCATTCCATAACTTTCGAATATCTCCAGGTTGACAAAAAATCATTATGGTCGCATATAACCTTCTAGAGCATTGGGAAACTAGAATATAGAGGCTTCTTGGAGACATTGTGATAGATATTCATCGTCTTCCATTAAGCCTAACTCAAGAGGTGCTTTTCGAAATGTCTCACACCTTTGACCATTAACTATGCAAAGATGTTCAAAAGAAGTAGGCCCTTTGACATTTGACAAAAGTAGGCGTAAGTAGTACCTTTCTCCTTCGGCTGGATTAGCGGAAACGTTACGACATCTTTGTTTTTTACCGAAATGACGATTCCAACAACGTGTGCTTCCATTCCACGTGAAGTGTTTTGGAAGTAGGTTAATCTTGATCCTCCAAGTGGACCTACATTATTTCTCTTCTCATTAACCCACAACATCCCCACACTTGCTTATCATTATGTTTGTGGATATAAGCCAAATATGATATTCATCATTTTGCAAAAATTTGAGCAATATTTTCCTAGCTTAGCAAAATTATGCCCAAAAATCATGTTTTTACCAAATGACTTAGCTTCTATAACCACAACCATTCAAAACCCATCACCTTCATCTCACCATAACAACTACAAGCAAGTGTGTAATCAGAGATAACATACACTTACAATTCTACAATGCATCATCAATAATGTAAGAAAATGCATACCTTTGCTTTGTAGAGGATAATAATACTAAGAACTTCAAGATTAATCAAAACCCACCAAGAACCCCCAAAATTTTCAGACCCAAATGTCTAAAATCGACCACCCAAACGTTGGATTCTTCAAAATGCAAGAACAAATTCAGAATCCTAGTGAAATTCTAGTCAAGATTGACCCAAAAATCACTCGATTTGATGAACATATGATGAAATGGTGAAGTGTTGAAGTAGTGTTCTTGAAAGGGTTTTAGGAAGAAGAAGGAAGGAATGTGTGGCTAGGGTTCTTGCAGAAAGTGTGTGGTTTTAAGTTAAAATCATTTTCTTTCTTTCTTTTACGGTGGACCCACGCCTAGTGGCCACCATAAGCTACGGTGGTCACTGATATTTCTGTGCACCGTAAGACAGAAGCTTAGCACCGTAAGCAAATATAAAGGGCCACCGTAAGCTACGACGGGGGCCGTAACCTACAGTGGCATCTGGCCTTTTTGTTTGAATTTTTTTAATTAATTTTTTAAATTTTTAGACTTGAATATTATGCTACCCCCTCAAAAAACCCGTGTTGTCCTCAACTTTATGTTAGAGAAATTCATAAGAATTTTCCCCACACTTGTTTCAAACACAAGTTAAAACGAGTATGGACAATTACTTGAAAATAATCTAACTAAACTACTAAACTAAATATTTACACTACCAAACCTGTGCCTCTTATGCTTATTCCGCATCCAACGGGCGTAAAATGTAGCCCACCTTGTCAAGCTCGAGATTTTTGATATCATTTCCTTCCAAGTACGATTTGAGCCAGTGCCCATTCACCATTTGCTTCGTGTTAGTATGAACATCTTCGATATCTATATCTCCAAACCTACCCACTCTTGTGATTACATAGGGACCCATCCATTTACTTTTCAACTTTCCCGTGAACAACTTCAACCTTGAGTTGTACAACCAAACCTTTTGACCCACTTCAAAAGTTCGTTTTCTAATCTTCGCATCATGGACCTTTTTAAGCTTATCTTTATACGCCGCCGCACACTCATACGCTTCATCTCAGATTTCTTCTATCTCACTCAACTGAAGCTTTCGAATTCTACCCGCTTCATCATAATTCACATTCACTGTTTTAATCGCCCAATGTGCCTGATGAGCTAACTGCATCGGTAAATGACATCCTATCCCATACACTAACCGGTAAGGAGTTTTACCAATAGGAGTTTTATAAGCCATTCGGTATGCCCACAATGCATCATCCAACTTACTTGACCAATCTTTTCTATCCGTTCGCACCGTCTTCATTATTTTTTTTGATTTGACGGTTGGACACTTCAACTTGTCCACTTGTTTGCGGATGATACGGCGTAGCGACTTGGTGATTCACATTGTACCGCTTCAACAATTTCCTGAAGTTAAATTCTTAAAATGAGAGCCACCATCACTAATTATAACCCTCGGGATCCCAAACCGAGCAAAAATTATTCGATTGCACAAACTTGCATACTACCGAATGATCGTTGGTTCTTGCTGGTATGGCTTCAATTTCGATACATAGTCCGCTACGACCAAAATACACAAGAACCCATTCGAACTCGGAGAAGGACCCATAAAATCTATACCCCATACATCAAATATCTCAACTACCAAAATGGGTTGTAATGGCATCTCATCCCGTTTCGAAATACTTCCCATTTTTTGGCAATCTAAACAGTTCCAGGCAAACTTACATGCATCCTTGAAAATTGTCGGCCAATAAAACCCACATGTAAGTACCCAATATCCTGTCTGATGACCACTAAAGTGCCCCCCACAAACGGATGAATGAGCATGGGTCAAGATTTCTAACACCTCCGTTTCAGGCACACATCTTCGAATCACTTGATCGGGCCCAATTTTGAAAGGGTCTAGTTCATGCTATATATATTGTTTAACTTGAACCATAAACTGTTGCCTTCTTCTCTTTGTCCAATGATTAGGAACAACACCCGTAGCCAAGTAATTCACATAGTGGGCGTACCACGGTGCAGCAGAAGTAGACACAGCCAACAGTTGTCCATCGGGAAACCGTTCATTAATTTCACTAGCATCGTCGACCCCCTCCAACGGAATTCGGGATAAATGATCTGCCACTACATTGTCACTTCCTTTCTTATACCGAATTTCTAAGTTAAATTCTTGTAATAAAAGCACCCAACGAATCAAATGGGGCTTTGCATCTTTCTTCTCCATCAAGTAACGAACTGCACTATGGTCCGAATACACAACCACCTTGCTTCCCCATATGTATGACCGAAACTTGTTGAAGGCATACACCACTGCTAACAATTCCTTTTCGGCTGTGGTGTAATTCAGTTGCGCCTCGGACAATGTCTTGCTTGCATAATAAATTGCCATCGGCTTTTTATCAACTCTTTGACCTAAAACCGCTCCAATAGTTGTATCACTCGCATCAGGGATAATCTCAAATGGCTTTGACCAATCCGGCGGTTGCAAAATGGGAGCTTTCACCAACTGTTACTTCAAGACATTAAAGGCTTGCAAACATTCATTAGTAAAATAAAAAGGAACATCTTTTAGTAACAAACTACATAAAGACTTAGTAATAGAACTAAAACCTTTAATAGATCGCCGGTAAAATCCCGCATGTCCCAAAAATGACCTTACACCTTTAACATTTTTAGGTGGAGGCAAAGATGATATTACCTGAATTTTTGCCTTATCCACCTCCATCCCCCTTCGAAACAACATGACCCAACACAATGCCCTCTTGGACCATGAAATGACTTTTCTCCCAACTTAGCACCAATTTTTTCTCAACACACCTTTTTAAAAATCTTTCTAACTCGTCGAGACAAGACTCAAAACTTGTGCCAAAACGGAGAAATCATCCATGAATACCTCAAGTGACTCCCCAACTATGTCCGAAAAAATACTCATCATACATCGTTGGAAAGTCGCCGGGGCATTACACAAACCGAATGGCATTCGCCGAAAAGCAAAAGTGCCATACGGACAAGTGAAAGTAGTCTTGTGTTGGTCATCTGGGTGAATGGCAATTAGGTTGTACCCCGAATATCCATCTAAAAAGCAATAGTATTTTTGACCCGATAATTTTCAATAATTTGGTAAATAAAAGGTAATGGAAAATGGTCCTTAGATGTCGCAGCATTCAATTTCCGGTAATCGATACAAACACGCCACCCATGACCGGTCGGGTGGCGATTGTTCACCATGTTCGTCTTTGATTACTTGACTGCCGGCCTTTTTAGGCACCACTTGGGTAGGACTTACCCAAGCACTATCTGAAATGGGATAGATTATACCTGTATCTAACCACTTAATTACCTCCTTTTTTACCACTTCTTGAGTTGGTTTTGCGTCTTCTGTCGTAATGATTTTATACATGACAATTGATGGACTAATTCCTTTCAAATCAGCAATCGTCTACCCAATAGCCACCTTATTCGCTTTCAGCACCTTCAACAATTCTTGCTCTTGAGCTGTCTCCAAGTTAGAGGCAATAATAACTGGTAAAGTGTCATTATCCCCTAAAAATGCATACTTCAAATGGCCCAGCAAGTCTTTCAACACCAACTTCGGTGGCTCCTCTAATGATGGCTTCGTGTCCGAATCAATCTCTACCGGTAAGCTCTCGAATTGATGGGTCCATGGCTGTCGACCCTCTTTAACCGCCATAGCATCTTGCTCTTTCTCCTCCATCCTTAGCGCACATGCATGTACCTGCTCAAAAAAATCACAAACACAAAACATCTACACAATCTTCCTAATAGTTGTGCGGCTCACATCCATCACCTAAATCTGCCATAAAACACTCATCAACACCAATAGAGTTAGAAGTGTTAGTAAAAACATTCAATCTCATTTTTCTATTACCAAACATCATTTCGACCGTACCAAGTCGACAATCAATCACGGCATGAGCGATGCTCAAAAATGGCCAACCCAAAATGACATTTTGTTGTTGTTTTGGGTCCGCGGATGAGTAATCTAAGACCAAAAAGTCTACTGGTAATAAAACTCATCAACCTTCACTATGACATCTTGCACCATCCCTCGGGGTAACTTATGAGAAAAATCGGCTAGAACCACCATTGTCTCAACCCGAGCTAACAGACCAAAGTCATATTTGTCATATAAGCCCCCAGTAAAATACTTACTCCGACTCTAAGATCTAATAACGCCTTTGACATTGGAAAAATTCCGACTTGAAAGTTTATTAATGGCGTTCCCGGATCTTGGATTTTAGGAGGAAGGTCTCGTTTAAGTACCGCACTTACCTATCCGGATAAGTCAACCCGCTTAGGCAATGTCTTTGTTCTTTTGTTCTTTTGTATGCATAATTCTTTTAAAAATTTTACATAAGCGGGTACTTGTTTGATTGCGTCGAGTAAAGGAAGATTTACTTTGACTTGCTTGAAAACATCCCATAATTTCTCTTTTGGAGGACCCCTTGTTGAAATAAAATTTTTCTTACCCGGGTCAACTAAAGCTGATGGAAATGGGACTTGATTTGGTCCCCCTTCCTCATTTTTATCTTTTAAAATTTCACCCAACACAGGTTTTTGAATTACCTTTTCAACATTAGGGCCCTTAGACACAATTGATGGTGAGATTTCATCCAACTTTCATTTCCCGTACTGTCTTCAACCACCCCATCAACCAAACCCAGTGACAAATTTGCCTTCAATTCTTTACCACTTCTTAAGACACTAACATAGTTAATAGGAATATACGTGAAGAACTATGAGAAGGATTTACCTTAGTGTCGCTAGGAAGTTGACATTCACCTTTTTTTCAACTCCGCCACCTCAGTTGCAAGTTGACCCATTTGAGTGGTCAATGTTTGAATGCTCTTATCACGAACCTCATCCTTTTGCATCCGAACTTCATCAAGTTGATTTCTTCTTTGCAATCTTGTTGTATCATCCGGAGCATATCCATAACTTCATTCCCACTCGATGAAGTTTGACCCGTGATACCACCTTGGCCACCCGATTGTTGAAATTGTCCTTGGTAGCTTTGACGATTTCCACCTCTAAAATTACCTTGATTGTATTGTTGGCGTGGAATGAAATTTCTTTGAGCTACTTGGAAATTTGGATTGGCTTGGTTCGCCGGGTTCCCATAACAAAAATAGGGGTGGTTCCTTAACCCAGGGTGGTATGTGTTCGAGTTCATGTTAAAATTACGATCACCCCCTTAAATAGCATTCACCTCTTCTACTTGACCTTCGACCACACCCACCAAACACACATCCGCCGAATGCCCCAATTCATTACAATTTGTACAAACGTCATACTTGATTAGTTGCGTGTACCCCTCCATCATCTGCCGCATAAACTTGAGGTGTTGTAATAACATGCCTTGCCCTTCTTGAAGATTGTGCTTTTATCTTAGATGTGCCGCAATTTGATCCAAAAATGCCCAATCATCTTGCTCAAAATTTGTACCAAACATACCATTTGTAATCGACATTAAGTCACGAGCATCTTCCAAACTTAACCCCTAATGAAAAGCATTCAATAACTCTCAAAGTGCAATGCCAGGGTGAAGACAATTTTTCAACATCATATTAAACCTCTCGAATGCTTCATGAAACATCTCACCCGGTTGTTGTTGAAAACTTCTCAAACTCTGCCTAGCCTCATTAGTCTTTTGGGCCATGAAAAATTCTTCCAAGAACCTTTGTTGCATGTCGGCCTATGTATATATTGATGCGGATGGTAAAGAGTGAAACCATCTTTTAGCCTTGTCTTCCAAAGAAAATTGGAAGAGTACCAACTTAATATCATCCGAAGAAAAACCTTGCCCTCCAATAGTGTTGCAAATAGAATCATATGTCTCCAAATGGAAGTACGGTTCCTCCGTTGCTAGCCCCTTGTACTTCGGCAAACTTTGAAGTGCGGTTGTTCTAACCTCAAATTTCCTTCATCCGGGTGATGAGGAATCACCATCGGAGAACGATTATTAGTGATAACGGGCCTAAAATGCGCTTCAATCCCCCTCACCACCTCTCGGTGATGTCTTCGCGGAGCACCCAATGGTACTCTCGGTCGACCCGGTTGGCCTTGCCTTGGTCCTTGAGGTGCAAACTGTTGTTGATATTGAGGTTGTTGCATTGGTGGTTGTTGCATCGACCTTTGAAATTGAGGTTGTTGATGTTAAAGTTGAACTTGTTGTAGAGGCATTGGCCGTTGAAACTATGGCCCTTGCGGACGAACCTGTTGTACCCCCGTTGGTTGCCTAACCACTTCTTGAATTTGTTCCACTTGTTGTCTTTGTTGGTAAGCCATTCCTCCTTGAGGTCCCAAATTACCTCCATTTCCTCCATAGTAATACCCCTCTTCTTCATATCCTCCAAACTCTTCCTCATACCCATCATCAAATCCATCTCCTCCTACACTCGAAGATTGCACAAACTGAGAAGATGGATAATGAAAACCCGGTTGGTTTTGTTGTTAAAGTGTAGAAGTAGTATGGACAATGGTCGAACTTAGTGGAAATTGATTTGTTAAATGGTTGTTGGGTGGAGGATGATTGAGCGGAAGTTGGGAAAAAGGATGAAAAGGGTGGAACACTTGATGTTGGGCTAGATATAGGAACGAGTCCGGTTTGGGTAGTTGTGGATGATGTGGTGTTGGTTGGGATGACTTCATGTGTTGAAGTAGGATGGGTAGTAGAAATTGGTGAAGGTGTGGATGGTGTGATTTGACACGTAGATGGAGGTAATGGATCCATTGTGTTAACCGGTGAAATTGGTGTTGTAGGTGTTGTTGGTGAACCACTGATTTTATTTTCTCATAGTAAAACCCTGTTTCTTCGCAAAGTTCGTTCAATCTCATGACCAAATGCCAAGGTTGATAGCTTGTGAGAGCCTCTAGTATGCATGCACCTGTAAATACCTACACACTAACACAACCAGTGTAAACCTGGAAAATAACAAACTAAACTATATCAAAGATAACACACGTTGCGCACTACTCCCCGGTAACGGCGCCAAAATTTGGCGTGAGGTCGTAGTCTCAAGCAAATTTAATCCAAAGACTACTAATAGTTAGCGGTAAGTGGGTATCGAACACAAGGAATTTGTGAATACGTGTTATCTAAGTTTCAACTAAAATAACTAGTTTATCTAAAATGCAATAAAATGAATTCAAGATTTTGAGTGTTTTGGTTTTAAAACTAAATTTAGCTAAAGAAGTTACACTTCAAATATTGGTTGTTAAAGTAGATTAGGAGAAAGTAATCATCCTAGGTTTCCGGTTTCAATTAACATTCGTGTCTAAATCCAACAAGAAAGAATCACATAGACATGATTCATGTATGATTATTTGTTTGTGATGAAAGGGAACTAAGTACTCGGATTATAAAAATGTGAGGTTGTTACCCAATGACCAATTAACCAATATCCAACCCTAACCCTCCTGTGATATCTAGATTGTCAACGACACCAAGAACGTACGATTTAGGCTAAGATTAAAATATCAAATTAATAGCTTACAAACAAACAATCATACACCATAATAAACTACAAACATAGAAAGTCTATTATTCTAGAAATATGGATAAAAACACAAATGTTTCAAGCAAACCTTCAACCTAGGATGATCACAACGAGTTTAGCCACTCATGGTCATGCAAATCATCACACCATCCAATTCCATATTCATGCGAATCATCAACATAAAACAAATGTTAGAAATTGTTCTTGAACCAAGTAGCACACTCCAATTCGCCTCTAGAACTACTGCAAAACGTTTCCAATTATTGATAACCCAAAAGACTCTTGAAAACCACTTTAAAAAGGGCAGTTACACTTTTCTCGCAGGTCACCACTGTAAGCTACGGTGCCTACCGTAGCCTACGGTGGTCTTCATGTTCTTACGGCCTCAATCCTCTGGCTTACGGTGATAAAATTTGGAATCAGACATAACCGTAAGCTACGGCCCCTGCCATAGCCTACGGTGGTTCCAGTTTTTTCTCACTTTGTTCTCTTATCAACTTTCTATTTTTTTCATCTTCACTTGGCCAAATACAAGCTCCCATCAAAGAACATTAAAATCACTTATTTATGCTCTTCGGTACCTACAAAGCCATACACACCGTAGTTATCACATTCCAATAGTTAACCACATTAAGTGTGAGATATTGATCTTTTTAAAGCACTTGAGGGTTGTCCAATGGACCACCCGTCACCATGCTAAAATCAAAGCATTTTCAAAAATCAATTTTAAAGCAATTAAAAATATTTTGGTTATATGTAAAGAAAAATTTAAAGATTTATAAATTAACTTTACACATTTAAATTTATATAAGTATTATTTCTAATTACAACTATATAAAGATATTAATTACAAAACAAACCAATAAATAAACATTGTTATACCTATGTTTATAGCAGTTAAAAGTTACAAAACAAACCAATAAAAGCGAGAAAGCTTACAACAATGCAAGACCCAGAAGTAGAAAAGCAGAGAAACCATGCAAGACCTAGATGTAAAGAGCCGAGAAACAATGCAAGGTATTGACATTCTGAAACAAAGTAAAAAAAAGAACTTGTTAGGTTGATCCTTTGAAATATTAATTGATGGAAGATTTTGATATGGATTTAGTTAGACTGAGATTAACTTACAGTTGTAGGTTTAAATATTCTTTTGCTTTAGTTGCTCATTCCATGAAGCTATTCTCAGTTGTAGAGCCGAGAAACAATGCACTCTGGACTATGATGTGGAGTGATTGTAGAGTCTTACAGATTTATAGAGCTCCAAGCATGCTTTACCTCCCACCAGTCACTGTTTGCTTTACAACTGTAATAGCAAGTGTAAAAGCAACTGTAAAAGAAAAACTTATAGGTTAAGTAGTAAAACATCTAAAAGACAAAAGTGAAAAATCAAAAGATTCTCTGACTTGGGGAGTTGGTATTTGAAAAGGTTAGTATTTCACAGCTGTTAAAGTAAGCCTGGTACTCAAAAGATTAACCTAGAATATGTCAATTTAAGGTAGATTGTAACTAAAAGGTTTGGTATTGAAAAGGGCTCTATACATGACAGGTGTAAGAAAAGTTGACTATAACATCAGTGGTTAGTGAGTAAGTGGTTGAATCAGTGGTTTTGCTATACAACTACTGTTGGTGTGTTAGCAATGGTTTGTCAACAGTGGTTTGCATCAGTGATTCTTGATCAGTGGATAGGATTACAAGGACTGATACTTATTTTCTTATAAGTTTAAGGGGGCCTTTATGTCAAGTTTGCTTTAATTCATAACAGTTGAGAGATTGTTTTCATTGTCATGCTTTCGTATTTATGATTACTTGCATATGACTCACACTCTCCCCCTCAGCCTATGATCACTGAGTTGTTCGTACAGAATTTAAGAAAGATAGGTTAGATTGATAATCGATAAAAGTGGTCAAATAGAGCAGTATATGCACTATTCTATTTATACTACAATCCTAACCATTGAGCATCTTATTATGATGTCAGCATGAAAGTGACACTTAACAAAAATAACATCTAACATCTACTAAGCTAACCACTACTATACACTAAACATTACAAGAACAGATGATGCCAAAACTAAACTTTATTCGTGATCTTGATTTCTCATCAATGATTCCCTTATTTGGCCTTTGAACTGAAGTTCAAAGTCTAGGGCAATCATGTCTTCTACATCCCTTTCAAGTTCAAGATTCAGCAAGTCTTGGAGATCAGCTGCATCCAGACCATATGCATCCTCTATTTTTATCTTTTGAACTCTACCATCTGACCTGAGCAATGTCAATTCATGGTTGTCTTTGTTAGACTTCCATTTTATTATTTTTGAGTCAGGTGGTTTTCTTAGGAATAGGGTTATTTGTGATGTTTGGTGAAGTAGGTCTGCGTACAAGTGTTGAGAGTGAGGCTCTAAGTTTATCCCTAGCAGCATCTGTGTGAAACAAAATTTGGTTCTTTAATCCCTCTTTTTTCAATTCTTCATACATCCTTTGATCTTCTTCTTCTACCTACTTTTGCCTCTTTCTTGATTCAAGGCAATGGTGGATAAGCTGGTGGTTGAAGTTAATCTTGTAGGAGCAACGGTCTGTTTAAGAGCATAGGTTGTTTGATCATAGATTGGCTTTCTTGGAATAGAAGGATCCTTTTTTCTTAATTTTCCAGCCTTCTATAGGTATCTACCACTTTAGATTCTGCCATCTAGCAATCTGCCTTGTTGTTCCATATAAAGCATCAACAAACTCGGGTTTCATTCTTTTAATTTTGAGAGCATGGTCTTGGCTTTCAATTTTGGTCTTTTTCTAAACTGGAGGAGTAGGCTTCTTTGAAGGATATTTGAGCATAGAATGAGTTCTTTCAATTTCTTCTTTAAGCTTATTAGCCGACCAACCTTTAGATTGTGCCCTTGTTGCTTTGTAAGGCTTATGCTTCAAGACATGATCAAGATAATCTTCTTTCAGTTCTGGATCATCAGTGGTTGGCTTTTCAGCCATAGACTTACTCAGCTCCTTAGTAAATTCTTTAATGCTTCTGACTTTGCCTTGTTGGTATTGCAATGAGATTTGTAAAGCCTTGTCATCTTTATCTTTTGATTTTTCTTTTGCAATGTATTCAGCCTGTTTAGCCTTCAGCTTAAGATATTCATCCAAGTTCCTAGGCTTTCTATACCCCAACAAGGAAGGAAATTCTCTTTTTGTTGGATCTTCTATTTTCTTGAAAGCTTCAATCTCACATTTAACTGCAAAAATTTCCAATGGGTTTAATGCACCCATAGGAAGGAATGAGGAGGATAGGTGCATGATTGGAAATGGGGGAAATGGAGTTTCAGAGTGTGGAGGTGATGAGGATGGTTGTGATATGGATTGTGATGAGGTGGGAAGTGGTGATTGGTTGTCTTCATCATCATCAACAACAAAAGTTTTTATTTTGCGTTGGAATTTAATTTTGGGAGAAGGTGGATGTGTGGGAATTCGGGATGGTGTGGGCAGTGGTTCAGTTGTGGTTGGGAAGGTGATCACGGCAATGGTTTGAACAACAATTGTTGGAACAGCTGTTGTGGTTTGAACAACATCTATTGGAACAACTGTTGTTCAAGCATTTGCTGTCATAACATCTGCTGTGGGTAGAATGACAGAGGATACATTTGTAGGAGCTGTAGCAGTGGTTGTAGAAGAGATGGGAGTTACTTGTCTTGCTTTTCTAGCAGACCTTCTTTGCCTTGAAATTCCAACATCTTCCTTTTCCATTTGCTTAGCCTTTTCTTTTTTTATGAGTCTCACAACTTTTTCTTTGAGTGTATCTTGTCTTTGCTGCTTTGCATTTGCAATCCTTTCAGCTTCTTTGTGTAATGAGTCATCAATTTCTGTACCCAAAATTGTTTCGAATACTTCAGCAGTTGTTGTAATTGCTAGCTGTTGTTTCACCTGAGGTTTGACTTTTGAGTTAGGCTGCAACTTCCGCATTGAATCTTTCTCCCCCTTTTTGGCATCATCTTCTTTGTCATCTTGAAGAATGATCACCGTGGCAGAGCCAGTAGTTTTGAGAAGATGGTCTTGATGGCTTTGATGTCAGCTTGTGTATCTTTATAGCGAGCCTCGACCATATTTCAGATCAATTTCATATGGGTTCCATGCTGAATATCGGCCAGTTGTCACTGAGCAAGGATGATTGGTGGAACAACCTTCCATAGCTCATCAGCATTTTGTGTGGGAGATGGTTGAGGTTGGGAGTTTTGTAAGACCTGCTTCGTCATGGTTTTGAGGTCATCTATAGATTATTCCGGGGAAGACAACCTCTCCATCAATTCGTTATATCGTAATTCATCACGTAATTTAATAGGATCATCTAAATTCCTACCAGTGGTAGTTGTATTTGGATCATCTACAGGAGTAAACTCCATAGTATCAGAACCAAGTGCCCCTTGTTCTTGGTTCTGGGGACTTCCAATTGGCTCAGAGAATACAACTGTAGCCTCCGTAGTTGTTGCCATCAAGGAAGTCTTAATTATGTAACCACTATCCAACTGAGCCACTATTGTAGCAGTAGTTGTAGTAGTTGCTTCACTTGACCTACCACCAAGAGTTACATGTAACTCTAACTCTTGGGGTGCAACCTCCTCAATTGCCTGTGGGCTAGCAGATAGAGTTGTCTCAGGCTCAGTCAAATGTGGAGGTTGACTCTCTTTAACGGGTGAGTGAGAGGGACTGATGAGTATCTAAGTTTTCTCTATTGCCTCAGGCAAAGGTATAAATGTGGGTGGAATTAGAGTAGTGGGTAAGGGAGTAGAAAGAGACATAGCCCTGGGAGAGGGGCTGGAGAAAAAATGCTCAAGTGAAACATCTGCCTCATAATGTGGTGTCCCTGTGCTTACTACTTGTTCCTTTTGTGAGGACCAAGAGGAACTTGTGATGGTGGATATTTTTGAACCATTTGTTGTGAGGAAGTATCAGCAGTGGTTATAAGTGACTTTTGTGATGTCACAGGTAAGACATCTGGGATCTCATCTTCCAGAGCTACCTTTTTGGGGTGTTTGGTGGGCTTGGTAGATTTGGTTGGTTTCTTTTTTGGGTTTAACTGGTGGGGGTTGCACAACACTGGTTGTAGTGTTGTGGTCACGAGGAGCAGTGGGCTCAACAATAGAGGAAGGAGCAGTGGTTGTAGAAGTTGTCGAAATCTGCTCAGTCTCTGTTGCTTTAGTTTTCAACACCTTAGGTTTTTGAGTTGAGAGTCTTGTAAAAGTTTCATGTTTGAGGCTACCAACTTCACAGATGACACGTTGTTTAAAATCAAACTCAGAAACTTGTTTTTGTAAATAGATACTAAAAAACCTAGGGTGTATCAGAAAAGCTTTACCCTTTTTAATATTGTTAAAATTAGCAACCAGATCAGAAAACAATACCTGAGAAAAGTTAAACCTTGATTTGGTTAAAATAGCATAACCTAGGTATTGAATATTCAAAGGTATTTCGTTGAAAGCGGTTGTTTTTGCTGACATGCATAGTAAAAGGGTGTGAAAAAAGAATTTCATGTCAACGGGAAATTCCGTTTGTAAATGGTAATACCTAAAAGCTGACCTTCATATCCACGCTCTATGAATTCTGCATGTAAATCTTTCTTTGAGAAAGATGTGGGGTCATCTAGGTCATTATGACTGAAAGTGGTGGAGATAGTAGAAGGTGAGATTTGGACAAGTGACTGTCCAATTTTTGAGGTGATGGAAATGGCTTTTTGTTCTAAACTTGAAGTTCAGCATCTGCCCAAAACTAGCGGAGGGTGTCTTTGTATGATGATGTTTGTAGAACATCAATCATGGAGTGAAACCCAATATTATTGCTGGTTTTGTCGAATATTGGAAGGTAGTTATGGGGAGTTTTGATGATAAGATTCATGGTGAATAAGTGAGTATTTAGGGTTTGAAAGAAGAAGAGTGTAATGGAGAAGTTTGAGGAGGATTTTTTGGTTTTGAAATTGAAACGGCAAGTGGAAATTCTATTTGGATGAAATAGGGTTTATAAAGGAAAAAGCGAATGCTGACGTGGCAGCGGTTTCCAAAAGATCTGATGGCTAACATCTGTGCACGTGTAAACTCTGATAGATAATGGATGACAGTTGTTTGGAAACCTCTTCTAAAGACCAGCAGTAGTTCTGAACAGAGGAATGATCAGTGGAATTTACACTGTTAGAGGATAGAATACAATTGGATGGGGGAAAACAGTGGTTTCACCAATAGTGGAAGTAGAACCGAGGATACACTTTCAGCAATGGATAGATTTTTATGCCAAGCAGAGGTTTGGAGAAATAGTGGTTGTGAACAGACTTCAGAGATTTATTGAAAATTTTCAATTTTAGCAATTTTTAAGGATAGATTTTTGATTTTCTGAAAACATTTTGATGCTAGTTACACATGGAGAACAAAAATTTATCTTTATTCCATGTTTCGCATACCAATCCTAGAGATCCGACTTTCAAAAGTAGATGTATCTAATGCTTTTGTTAGAACATCTGCCAGTTGATCTTTAGTTGAAGAAAGTAACAATTATGTTGGTCAAATAAGGTCAAATAAAGTCAAACTACTGATGAGCCAACGTCTGATGGAATAAAGCCAAACCTCTAATAGAGTAATAACATCAGATGTTAGACAAAGACTGATGATGTTGCTAACCTCTGATTGAGTAATAACATCAGATATTAGGCAATCACTGTTGGTGGTAGATAACCACTGTTGAGCATAACATCAGTGGTTAGTGAGTCAGTGGTTGAATCAGTGGTTTTGCTATACAGCTACTGTTGGTGTGTTAGTAGTGGTTTGTCATAAGTGGTTTGCATCAGTGGTTTCTGATAAGTGATTGAATTCGAACACCTAAAAAATCATTGTCTTAAGTAATGAAGGTTGTTAAAGACAGGTGTATGAAAAGTTGACAATATTGAGAATGGTTCAAATGACAAGTGTAAGAAAAGTTTACTATTGAGAATGGTTCAAATGAAGTTAGATTCTAACTACGGATTATTATTTGTATCTTGTTAGGATTTGAGTTTGAAACTGTTTATGAAAGTTCTAAAAATGGTAAATGAAAGAAGATTTCAGATGAACTTGCAGCAGAATAAATGAACTTTAATTCATAAGAGTTGAGAGATTGTTTTCATTGTCATGCTTTCATAATTATGATTACTTGCATATGACTCACAATCTCCCCTCAGCCTAAGATCACTGATTTGTTGGTACGGAATGTAAGGAAGATAGGTTAGATTGATTATCGATGAAAGTGATAAAAAAGAACAGTACATGCACTGTTCTATTTGTACTACAATCCTAACCACTGAGCATCTTATTATGAGGTCAGGATGAAAGTGACACTTAACAAAAATAACAAGCTAGTAACATCTGCTAAGCTAATCACTGCTATACACTAAAAATTACAAGGACTGATAGAAAACACTGATGATACATCCTTTGTTAGTCTTTAGCAGAGCTTTGCATTGACAAACCTTTAGCTTTGATCTTCAGCAGAGCTTTGTCTTGGCAGACCTTTTAGCTCTAGTCTTTAGCAGAGCTTTTCCTTGGCAGACCTTCAGCTTTAGTCTTCAGTAGAGCTTTTTCCAACAGAGTTTAGCTATGGCAGACCATGGACATTTAGTCTTTAGCAGGCTTGACTTGGGCATATGTTACATTATTATTTGGATCAGAGGTTGTAGCATATTTTGGCTTTCTATCATCTGTTCTTTTGTAGGGTTCAATTCCAACAATCTCCCCCTAGAACAGAAAATGCCAAAACACAAGTTATGTGCAGCAACCCGCCATATTTAAGGGGAAGAAGGGTGCTTCTCTCCATGGGGCTTACAAAACACAGGTTATGTGCAGCAGCCCACCATATTTAACATAAAAAGTGTTTTTATATGTTAAATAAGGCGGGCTGCCACCAATAACCTGTGTTTTGTATGCCATAGGAGAGAACCACCTATCTCCCCCCTAAAAAGCAAAGAAAACATATCACGCATTTTAAACCTTCTTTCAATTTGTCTTTATCATAATCAGACGTGCTAGACTCAGACGCTGATCTAATCTGTCAAGCAATAACGATTAATATTATTGTTATTTCTTGAGATATAGTTTACAAAATCATTTTAGTGGAAGTGCACCTATCGCTTACCGTATAAACTTGTTGCGGCTGCGCTTGCTGCGACGTTGTGGCTGCACTGGTGTGAACGGGGGATCGGCTCCTCCGATGAGCAACCGATCTGATCTAACTCAACTAGCAGAGGCGGAATTCGTTGCTAGAGAGGATGACAAACGAACAAGAAGGATCTTACTGTTTAACTGCTCTGAATTGTATTAATTGACGTGCAAGTACAGACGCGAGTAAACAAATCAGCAGGGCTTCGCCGTACCAATTGAACTAACACTCATTAGCTCTGACACAACACTCCTCTATTTAGAGGTCAATATGACTCGCACTGGAGTGTGTGGAACAGAGACTTGACTCGTGCGAGTGACTGCCTCGTACGAGTGACAGAGTGTCACTCGTACGAGCCAAGTACTTCACTCGTAAGAGTATATTACAACTCATATAAACAATTAATAACATATATACAAATGACGCTTAAGCTCTAAATACAATATTGACAAATTCTAGACGTAGGCAATAGACACAATGCACCAACAAATTCCCCCTAAAATAAAAAACATATATTTGGATTTTTAGAGTTTTTAAGAAAGAATATACATAAAATTCGTCAAACCGATGAGTTATCATGTCAAGTCGTCGTCATCCTCAAACTCAACTTCGTGTATATCCCCTAATGTTAGATTTGGTAAACCATTTAATTTTAAAAGATTTTTAAATCTTGTTCGATTAAAGGCTTTGGTATAAAAATTTGCTTTTTGGTCATCAGTGTAGATTTTTTCAATTCTAACCAACTTTTTCTCATAGCAATCACGGATGAAGTGGTGTCGAATCACAATATGTTTGGTTAAAGAATGTTGACATGAGTTTTTAGTGATGTCGATCGCATCCTGGTTATCTACATATTTTGGCGTATCAAGAAATTGAAGTCCGAAGTCTCTCATCTGCTTTGAATCCAGAGAATCTGGGCACAATAGCTGGATGCTGAAACGTATTCAACCTCACAGGTAGAGAGAGCGACTGCGGTCTGTTTCTTGCATTGCCATGTTACCAAACGGGTTCCGAAGAACTGGCAACCAGCCATCATAGATTTGGTGTTGAGTTTGCAGCAACCGAAATTAGAATCCGAGTAACCCGCAAGATTGAATTCGTCATGTCTAGGGTACTACAAGCCGGTGCTTGGAAATCCCTTCAAATATCTCATGATACGTTTGACGACGAGCAAGTGCGAATCTCTTGGATTGGACTGATAACGGGCTCACAGGTATGTTGGATACATGATATCTGGTCGAGAAGCAGTGAGATACATCAAGGATCCGATCATGGAGCGGTATAAAGTCTCGTCAACTTTGCCTCCAGTAAGATCTGGACAAATGCCGTGATTAGGAGCTAATGGGGTTGATGCTAGCTTAGCTCTTGCCATATAGAATTTCTCCAATATGTCATGAACATACTTCGTCTGATGGATGAAGATACCATCAGGCAACTGATCTACCTGAAGTCCTAGAAAGAACTTCATCTTCCCCATCCCGCTCATTTCAAATTTGCGCTTCATGACTTCTTCAAAGTTTTTACACAACTTGTCATTTGTAGATCCGAAGATGATATCATCCACATATATCGGTACGATAATCAAATGCTTATCTACTTCCTTTGTAAAGAGGGTAGAATCTACAGTTCCTCTGATAAAGCCATTGTCTGTAAGATGTCGTGACAACGTTTCATACCAAGCTCTCGGGGCTTGATGTAGACCATATACGGCTTTGTTCACAAGGTAGACTGCATTGGATCGACGAAACCCGGTGGTTGGCTGACATACACCTCCACTTTTACTTTTCTGTACAGGAAAGCAATTTTGACATCTAACTGGTACAACTTGAACCCTTTACATGAGGCAAAGGCCAAGAATATGTGGATTGCTTCAAGACGGGCGACCGGGGCATAGACTTCGGTGTAATCTATCCCTTCCTGCTGATAGAAACCCTGAACCACAAGTCGAGCTTTGTTGCGCACTACAATCCCTCTATCATCCCGCTTTCACTTGAAGACCCATCTAGTGTTTATCTTTTTGTGATGATCGGGTAGGTCAACAAGCTTACAGACTCCCAGTTTCTGGAATTGAAGCAACTCTTCTTGTATCGCATCCACCCAGCTTTCTTCCTTTAACGCGTCTTTCCAGTTCCCCAGCTCAACCTGAAAACAAAACAACTATTAGAAAGTATGGTTTGAAGTGGAGCAATACGAGTATAGAAACAGCTTAGATCCTTGTTGATATGATTGCGAGTTTGCACTCCCGATTGTAAGCTGCCTATAATATTCTCCAAAGGATGATATGAAAGCGTCCTCGGCATCACTTCATTTGGAACATCTACTTGCGTTTGCAAATTTGTGATAACTTCATCCACAACTGGTACAGATGATGAAGCTTCATTCCTGAGGTTTGATTGATCAGCCTGTATGTTCAAGAAGCTTTCAATCTGCTCAGATCCTTCATCGGAACTGGATCCACCATCGTTGAAAGTCAGTTCCCGATCAGAGTCAGCATTTGGCTGTTGCATGGCAGATGATTTGGCAGTGTGGACAATGGGTACAGGGATAGAGTCTTGAAGAGTAGTGCTCAGACCTACATAAGACGTGGTAGACACAGGAAGTGACGGGGAAATCACCAACGGTCTGGTAACTTGCTCTTGATTAGATATTTGATGCTGTTGAAAGAGCATAACAAGTTCTTCTTCTGATGGCATATCTGGCAGGTCAAAAGAGTTCCACAAACTATCGTAGTTAAACAGCCACTGATCCCCAGGTTTCTACGTTGGCGTAGTATATCTTTGACAATCCACATGCTGCGCAAGATTAACCTAGTTCAGACTCGGCAAAAAGACACGTTTTTGAGGAGTCGCATAACCTACGAAGAATCCTTCTAAGGATTTGGCACCAAATTACCAGCCGGGTCCAATACAGTACACGGTGATCCAAATGGATCCAGAAATGCAAGGTTGGGCTTTCGCTGATTTAGTAACTCGAAACACGTCTTGTTTTGAGGCTTAACTGTTAACACATGATTCAAGGTGTAACACGCTGACGCGACTGCTTCACTCCAGAAACTAATTGGCAATTTTGAATTGGCTAGCATAGTTCTGGCAGTCTCAATCAGTGTGCGATTCTTTCGTTCAACAACTCCATTTTGTTGTGGAGTATAAGGAGCACTGAATTTATGAAGAATCCCCTTTTCATTGCAGAATTCGAGCATCCGCTTGTTCTTGAACTTTGTACCATTGTCACTACAGATTCTCTTGATTGGCAAATGATACAGGTTTTTGAGTTTTCTGAAGAGGATCATTAGAGTCTCAAATGTTTCCTCTTTGCTCTCCAGAAAGAAAACCCATGAGAATCTTGAATAATCATCTGTAATGACAAGGCTATATAGATCACCAGAAATGGATTTGATATTTACTGGTCCAAAAAGATCCATATTTAGCCTCTCTAGTGGTAGCTTTATAGAATTCAGCAACTTTCATGGGTGCGATTTCTTGTGCGGCTTCCCCTTTTTACAGCTCAAGCAATAATCGGATAATTGAAAATTATTCAAATTAACACCCTCCACTAGGTCGTTATGCACAAGGTAATTCATCTTTCGCAGATGAATGTGCCCCATTTTTCTATGCCAATGTATCGACTCTTTCTCGGTAGCTTTGGAAACAAAGCATTGAACTTTCTTCAATGTTGTTGATGCGACACTCATATCTAGAACATACAAGTCATTTTCTCTCGGTGCACGCATCAGAATCCATTCCTCTGGAATCTTGAAACCCGGTTTTAAGATCAAGCATTCTTTATCATTGAAATGCGTCGTGAATTTCTTGTCACAAATCTGCGAAATACTGAGTAGATTATTCTCGAGTTCCGTGATGTAGTTCACTTTATCAAACGATACTACTCCGTTCATGAGAATTCCTTCACCGACAATCCTTCATCCTTGCGTTCCGGTAAAACCTACATACCCTCCGCGGATAGCTTTAACATCGTGTAACAACGCAAGCATCCATGTCGTGTGCCTGGAAGCTCCACTATCCATTATCCATTTAGACATTATCGATCGTGGGACTCCCTACACACATGCGAAAGAAACTATTTAAACAAAGAAACCCAAGCCTGTTTGGTCTTGGGTGGGTTCGGAATGTTGAATTTCGGACCTACTTTGTTTTTAACATTCTTTTTAAGCTCGGTTTTATTTGGAACAGGCGGTTTTGGTTCTACCTTGGACGGTTTCACTTTTGCCACCCATTTTTGCGTTTTCAGATTTGCCTTTTTAGCATAAATTTAGAATCCATTTGTCGAGATTTAGGTGATGTTTCACCAATTTCAAATTTTGAATGACGTTGAAGAATTGGTTTAACATTTTTGTAGGATTCATTGGTTCTTTTTAGGATTTGCTTTGCCGCAACCATAGGTGATTTCTGTTTCTCGTCCTTGGTGAACTTTTTAGAATGAAAAACAGGTTTTGGAGATTCTTGTGAACAATATCTTGCAATGTGCCCAACATTTTGACATTTGTAACAAGTACTACTGTCCTTTCGAACAGAAGACTCCAAAACTTGTTCCCTATTATGTTTCTCTTTCTTACATCATTCGATTGTGTTCCGGTGATTTCTTTTTCCTTCTCTGTTGTTGTCCCAAAAAAATTGATTTTCTTTGTAAAGTTTAGTTTTTGGGATTTGTTGTTCATTCGGTGCTTTTGGAAACCTAACCCTGCCCTCTTATTTTCAGGATAATCTATGTTTTTATGATAATAGGGTCGGTTGTCACTTTTTGATTTAGAGTAGAAAGATGCATCTTGTTTATTTAAATCAGCATGACTTACCTCCACAAGCTTGAACAATTTATCAACACGATCCAGATTCACGTTCTGGATGGGAAAAACCTCATCAGAAAATAGTTTATCTGTTCCTTTCATTTTGTAAACTATGACGTTTGGATCATTAGTCAAACTACTTTCCGATGGTTCAGCATTAGACTCAAGACTTTTCAGATTCACTTTTTAGAACATTTTCTACCACAGTTTTAACTACCTGAGAGCCACATTCAGTATCTGAAGTTGTGTAAGTTACGTCGATGTTTGTAGGCAACTCATTCGATTGTTTAGTTTTTAGTTTTAGACTGAGTTCCTGTTCCACCCCTACTGGTTTTTTACATGCATAACTATTCCACATAGGGGGTGGAACTCCATCGTAACTCGCACTTTTGTTTTCAACCTTTTCTGATTCTTCTTTGTTATAAATTTTAGGTAAAATGTGATCAATGACCTAAGAGCTTGTTGAATAACTAATTAACAGTTTGTTAGCCCGTGCAGTTTCAATTCTTACCTTCTCAAGCTCACTCTTTAGCTCAGCGATAGTGTTTACGTGAATATTAATGGCCATTTGCTTGTCCATTACTGTCGCTTTGAGCATCAAATGTGTTGCGTCACTTTCTCTGAGTGCTTTTATGTATTGTTTAACAGAGTTACTTAATTTGTCGTATGCTTCTTTAGTTGATTTGTAATCACTGTACAAATTATTTCTTAAACTTTTGAGCTCAGTATATCGTGTGTCTTTTACAACACATTCATTGCATGGCTCAGCACATTTCAGACACGGTTTTTCAACCACAAACTCACTCTTAGACTCATTTACCTCATTGACGTTTGCCATGCATGCCTTGCTGATGTCATCCGACAACCTCTCCATCCTTTTTATCAACTTTCTATTCAACATCGGCTTCTTTTGTTCTACGCAAGATGATTGATGACTTGGTGCAATATAACCTGCAAAAGTTTTTAACATATCGTTAGACAGGAGGTGTTTAAATGCACTATTCAAAAGTTCCTCCTCTTCTGATGATGTGTGATAATAATCATCTTTTGGTGCCTCCTCAAAAGCTGCCTCCGATTCTTCTTCAGGTTCTTCAATTATCTCAGCAACCAAAGCCAAACATTCATTCTTGGAGATATATTTGTTCCAATTAAAGCCCTCATCTTCTTGATTAACCACTAGCGCCTTGTCTTTGGTCTCTGGCTGTTTATCTTCGATCTGCACCATGCGAGTTCTTGGTTGGGGACGGTGGTAAATAGCCTTCTTGTAATAATCATCGGCAAATGGTTCTGGTTCCCTTGAGTTTCTCTGTTAGGGCATTCACGCTTAAAGTGACCCTTTTCCCGACACTTAAAACAAGTTACTTTAGATTTGTCGAATCCTAGTTTTCCATCCAAACCTCCCAAGTTCTCTTCTCCCGTAATTTCCATGAAGCGTTGTGCGCGTCAAACGATAGATGCCATGCACCACTTGATGTCAATTAACTCCATTTCAACCGGATCTATCTGGTCATAGTCCTCTCTGGTCATTTCAGAATTTCCAATCCTTCCTGCTACAAGACTATCATAGGATTCGAGAACCGATGCTAATAGAGACATATGTTGCTTCGCGGTTTTCTCATCGAAGTTTTGTGCATTATGGAAATCCACTGCAATATTGCACTGAAGAACCCTTTGAGTAGGATTTGACTGACTATTCTGGTTGATTTGAGGAGTGCTTGATACGTGTGACGACTGTGGGCTTTGAGTCGTGTGAGGATTAACTGTAGCAAATGATTGAAAACCATTGTTTAAGTTTGATGGTGAGCTTGGCGTGCTATAAGCGCTGAAGGCGGTCTGGATCTTCAGAGACTGAATTTGAGTAGCAGAACTGTTCTTGAAGTACAGATTAACATCTTGTTGAACTTGGACAGTCTTGTTCTTCGCCATCTTTTGCATTTCAAGTTCATGTCCCTCCAATCTTTCAATGAAACATGGTAATGAAAAATTACCATACTTGGTTCCATTCTTCAATATGGTCAAATACGTAGACCATTCGCCTTACGGTAAAGAATCAGCCAACTTATCAACAAGTTCTTCGTTGGTCTTGATGATTCCCATTCTCTTCATTTGCACCACCAAATGACAGTATCTTTCGATCAATTGTTTTACTATCTCTTCTTTAATCAGCGTAAAGATATCAAACTCTTTACTTAATAACGCCCGTTTACTCTTTCAAAGCTGAGCACTTCCCTGGAACTTCAAACGAAGAGCATTCCACAATGATTGTGCATCATCATCGTGTTGTAATAACGCCAGAATATCTTCTTTGATAGATTGTTGCAGAATATTCATAATTTTCTTTTCGTTTATGAACCTTTCCCTTTCAACATCTAAGAGTTGAGCCAGAGTCTTTTCAAGACCATTTTCACCTACAGGAGCTTGATATTTAACTTCGATAGCAAACCAGCAAGTAAAGTGATTTGCCTAGACCCAATTCATGAACCGTTCGCTCCAACTGTCGAAGTCTTCTAGGTTCATTAACTTTGGCGGTTTGGTCATGGTACCCATTTTGTTTTCAAGATTCATGTTTTGAGCCGCTGTGGTTGTGACTGCAGATGTAGCGAATGCGTTGTAAAATTCGTCTGATATTTTCTGTAAATATTCAAAAACACACTTTTCGAACAAACTGATTAGTGTGGAAAAATTCTTTCATGCGGATACCAAAACAATTCGTGCGACTAAGATCAGTTCATACGAAACAGAAATTTGTACGGACAAGATGACAAACACAAGTAACTAGTGCGAACAAGAAAGTCACTCGTACGGTGTGAAATTTCACTCATACAAACGAGATGCTCGTACGAATGTGTAACTAGTGTGAATCACACTTGTAAATTTTGAAACTTGTAAGTTTTAAAGAAATTCTGATTACTTGTTCGTACGAATGGTCTAAATTGTACGAAAAGTTGTTCGTATGAGTGGTCTCTCTACTCGTCCGAAACAACTAAGTCTCCAAACAGATAAATTTTACCGATTTTAACATGATTAAGCTCGATTTTAGATCTGAAATTGTTAAGGATTGTTTAGAATTGATTTTAACGGAATATCCTTGAATCCTAGTCCAATTTGTCCATAATTTCATCCAAATCCGAGATCTGTTTGGGAGAAATGTAGAAGTAGAAAGCTACAACAGTGAATTTGATCTGAAACAGTTGGTAGCCTGCAGAACTTGACGTTTGTCAGTCGATCAGACCTCAAGGCTCTGATACCACTTGTGAATGGGGAATCGGCTCCTCTGATGAGCAACCAGTCTGATTTAACTCAGCTCGCAGAGGCAGATTTCATTGCTAGAGAGGATGATTAACGAACAAGAAAGATCTTACTGTTTAACTGCTCTGAATTGTATTAATTGACGTGCAAGTACAGACGCGAGTAAACAAATCAACAGGGCTTCGCCGTACCAACTGAACTAACACTACTTAGCTCTAACACAACACTCCTCTATTTATAGGTTGACATGACTCGCACTGGAGTGTGTGGAATAGAGACCTGAATCGTACGAGTGACAAAGTGTCACTCGTACAAGCCAAGTACTTCACTCGTACGAGTATATTACAACTCATATAGAACAATTAATAACATATATACAAATGCCGTTTAAGCCCTAAATACAATATCGACACATCCTAGACATAGGCAATAGACATAATGCATCAACAACTAGCTGTGGCGTTGCGGCTGCACTGGCTGTGGCGTTTCATATACGTGTAAACAAAGAGGGGTCAAGATTTATGAATGGATCAAGATTCAAGTTTTGTTTTATCGCAAGTAAAAAACTGACCAAAGTGTATCTGTTTAGCATAAAAACAGTGGTCTATACTGAAACCAAACAAATCATCAGAGGATATAATTAAGGGAGGCAAAATGGGCCAGACGGCTAGTTAGGTTTGACTCAGAGCAGATCATGTCCAAATTACTAACAAACCTTTACAATCAGCCCAAGAAGCTTGTTAGGAGAAGCTCTGATGGTGTTATTGTAGCGTAAGCAACTGCAATCCCTGCCTAAAATACACATATTATTATAACCCTATATCAACCCAATTAAAAGGAAAAAAATTAAATCACAATTAGAGTTAGGATCCATACCACTACCAGAGGTATGTAAGAAGCACATTTAAGTATGAGCTGCCGAGTTAATATAGAGCTGCTATTAGTTTGGTGGAAATAAGAAACTTTAACCTTCTACTGCTTTCAAAAAGTTTGATAGCTGATTAGCTGTTTTGGTACCTCTAAAGACTCAACTACACTTTCAAGCATTTCACTAGGTTCAAACCTTCTCAAAGCTACAAAAACTAAAAAAGTCACATGAAAACAACGTTTTACTTTCTTTTTGTTTTGTTAAAACGAAATTTACAGCAAAACGTATTATATACCTGCTTCTTGGGCTTTTCTTGAAGATAGATCTAGATCATCCCCTGCTCTTGACGCAATCACCTTCATAAATTCTCTAAATTGGTCTCTTCATCTTTCACAATAACCAAATTCGTGTGTGATGTGATGTGAAAAGAAACATGGGCTTTGTGTGTGATGTGAAAAGAAACATGGGCTTCTCAAAATCCCCTGCTCTTGACGCAATCACCACAAACACTCAAGAAATTGGGGTTTCTCCGTATGTGATGTGAAAACTCTAAGTTCCAGAGAGAATGAACTGAATCTGAAAAAAGAAACATGGGATTCTCAAAATCCCGAGTCTATCAGAATGGATAAACTGAGATGGAAATCAAAACCCCTAGAATATCATACATGTGAATAGGCATCAGCAAGGGAATTGATGTTTTTCTTAAATGATTTACCAATGAATCGAGAGAGAGGGAGCAGATGCAGATCTGATTCACATGGGATTTGAGAGAGAGACGGAAGAGAAGAGGAGTGTTTGAATTTTGAAATGTTGGTTTGATTTGATGTCTGGGCGCGTGTTTGAGGTGTATGGGATGAGCGGGATTCAAATTTTGAATGAAATATTTGGCCGCCCAAAATTTCAGCATAATGAGCTTGTACATTATGCATTAAAAGAAATTTAAGTAAAATGGCATTAATATATTATAGATATAGATATATATATTTAAAAAATGAATAATGTGTGATGAATAAGGTATATTAATTAAATGTTAAAGTCTTCAAAATTTAAAATACTTATCAAATATAAGACAAAAAAACATGATCATATTAGTTTATATGATTATTAAAAGAAGATTATTAAAAGAATTTAAATTACTTGAACACCAACTTCTTGTTTAACATAAGCAATATGTGGTTCTAGAGGACGAATCAAAGCTTCTTGTGAAGTAAAAGCTGGCATAAGAAACTTTGACTCAAAAATCATGTAATACAATAAAGTGGTCATCTTTGATTGACATGTTTTGTTTGATACGATCCCGTCTACTAGTGATTGATGTAAATATTTTAATCGATTTTTTCATACGTACAAACTATTTATGATTAGGAACAAAATTTATGTAGCTCTTCCTCGGTTATAATAACCGGGTATGTAGGTAACTGACCCCAACCAAGCTCTGTCTTTTGTAATGCCGCTCGTGAAGGACAAAATATACATTAAATAATTCATAAAAAGCTTTTGAATACATATGCATATACAGTTTTACCACACGGGTTGCTCATTTAATTTACATAAACTATAAATGTGTAAAAAAAGAAATACAAAGCAAACTATATGTATAAATATACTAGTAGGGAACCCGTACGTTGCGGCAGAGTCAACGATACGCGATGAAAAAACGATACGAATCAAGATTACCCATTTAGTTTCACAATGGGATCTCAAGCCATCAAACAAAGTCTTTATCACCAAATATGAGCCAACCGTAATAGATAACACATAAACATGTTTGATATTCAAAGAAAACTAGTTAAACTAAATGCGGGTTCCCTTGAGAATTCAGTTAAATTACCTACGCATTACGGCGGGAATTCAGTTGTAAACAAAGAGAATTGGTTGGTATAGACTCGTTTAATTACGATAACAATATGGTAGTTGGTATATCATTATGGTGTCAATACGGTAACACTCGCAACATCTACTTTTTTATAAAATTTTCAAAAATTTGAATATACATGTTAGTATACTTAAAAGGCAAAGACAACAATTACAAATGGTAATTAAAAAAAGGTGAGAAAGTTATGTTTTTGTAAATATTTGCACAAAGTGGTGTTAATATAAGAAGCGAAAAGAAAATCCCAGAAGTATAATATAGAAGAATTCAATTAATTTTATGTGGATAAAGAAATAAAGATTTTATAAGAAGCAACAATTATCTCTACATATCTTTTGTCAGCGTCACCTAGCCTTAACAAAGGATTCCATTTAGATCAAGAGCTAATATAGATAGCCAAGTCACGCATCTTCTACCAATCACCAAATGTCTTAATAAAGAAATGTGTTTAACCTTTTTTCCTCAAAACTCTATCTATTTTTTTAAGAACAAATAACAAACTGACCAGCAAGTAGGTAGTAGCTTGGTGGAGCACCAAAATACCGAACAAAGAAACACCAAATATAGCACCCAATCAATCACAACATATCAGAGATCAAAACAATGCCAAATGTTCCAATCCTCACATCTAATCTTCATCTGCATGTTAACCATATAAGGGACATTTCTTTTACACCATGTGGAGCTTTATCCAGGACTACACCTTGTTGTTGAAGACACCATCACTTCTGGCTAACTAACGAGACCTAGTGGTGTTGTTGCCATAACAATGAGAGACATAAGTTTATCAACTAAAAGCCCAAAACCACACACCACAACCACAATCCCCGCCACCGCCATTGCCGGTGGCCATCGGTAAAGCTCCGATTGATCTTTTCTCAAAATCAAAACTCACACTCACATCTTCGTTTACCAGCTACGGTTTCGCGTGACCACCACCCTTGTCACTGTCTTCACCCACCACCGAAGGTTCATAAATACAGCTAAGACTCAGATCTGGTCGCCAGTGCCTTCACCCTTCCGTTCTTCACTCCTGTTGTTTTTTCTCGCGTTGGGGATTTCAACGACGTGCTTCTTAGTTTATAATCACCGACTTCCTCCCTTGCCCTATTTTTTATTTTGGGTTTTTCAAATCGAACTGTGGGACAGGAGGTCTCTTTTGCAGAGGTGGTTAATTTAAGAGAAGGGTTGTATGCAAGTGAAGAGCCATATGTGAAAAGAAAGTACTGTGCCAGAACTTGGAAATGCCATATATCAAACAACTGATCTTACCAATAAGAAAACATTTCAATAGTACAGAATTGTGGTGAGCATAGTGATGTGTTCTACATAAGCTATAAATACTTGTAGAAAACAGAGCTACAGTAAAACTCACACACAACAAAGAAGTTGATATTTAATATTTATTGTAATGTAATATTTATTGTAATTGTAATGTAATTGTCATGTAATTATTGTAATGTAATGTAAAACATAAATGATTGGAACAATAAGCTAAGGGATAGTCTAAAACTTGAAATCAATACGCATTGATAAGGGCCTGAACAGTTGTATCATGTATCATACAGAATATGTACAAGCATCCTTTCTCGCGGCAGGTCTTGGATGCAGACTGCCGAAATAGATTGCTGGTATACCTAGATGCAACCAAAATTTATAAAATTAACATGAATCATCTAGAATATGTACATGCATCATTTTGGTTTGGGTCGGGTCAGGACGGGTTCATATCTGGATGGGTTTTGAGTCAAAATGGGGACTTCAAAAATATTATTTAGTTTGGGTTAGAACAGACAGATTAAACAATGATTATTTTGGGTACCAAACACTCAAACACAGCTCCCAATGGCAACAACACAGTGAACACAAAAAGGATGAAGTCTAAACTAAATGATGATAAAAAGTTGATTCATAACACTGAATTGATGTGTGTATTTGTTATGTTTCATTACAAAGAAGGGTATTCTATTTATACACAAAAAACGTAATCTATTTATAGAAGACAGCAGCTGATTGCTAGCTGTCTTGATTGTTGCTGTCGATTGCTGTTGATCTGCTGGAGATTGATTGCTGTTGATCTGCTGGAGATTGATTGCTGTTGATCTGCTGGAGATCTGCTGGATATGTGGCTGTTGATTAGCTGCCGCTTCCTTCAAGGTTAGACCTTCCTTTCTAACACTCCCCCTCAAGTTGAATAGTTGGATTTCCAAAATTCAACTTGCCCAAACAATCATTGAGAATTTTCCCGTTAACTGCTTTTGTTAGAATGTCAGCAAGCTGATCCTTTGATCGAACGAATGGTAGTTCAATCGTACCATCTTCCAATTTTTCTTTGATGAAATTCCTATCAACTTCCACGTGTTTTGTTCGATCATGTTGAACTGGGTTTTCTGAAATCTGAATTGCAGCTTTATTATCACACATAATCTTACTTGTTTCTTTGGGCGGAAAACCAATCTCAGCTAAGAGTCTCCGCATCCACATGGCTTCTGTTAAACCTCGAGTTATGCCTCTAAATTCAGCTTCTGCACTTGAAAGAGCAACCACTTTTTGTTTTTTACTCCTCCAAGTGACAAGATTCCCACCAACTAGAGCGAAGTAGCCTGCTGTTGACCTCCGACTTCCCTTATCTCCTGCGCAGTCTGCATCAGTATAGATTTGAACATTTAGGTGTCCATGTGATTGAAACAGGACTCCATGACCCACTGTTCCTTTGAGATATCTAATAATTCTCCAAACTGCTTCCATATGTGACTGTTGAGGTTGGTGCATGAACTGACTTACTACCCCTACAGCATAGGCGATGTCTGGACGAGTGTGTGAGAGATATATTAGTTTTCCCACCAGCCATTGGTATCTTTCTTTATTTGCTAATTTTGCTCCTTCTTCCATGTAAAGCTTTTGGTTTACACTCATAGGAGTATCTGCCGGTTTGCAATCGATCATTCCAATTTCTGCCAACAGGTCTAAGACATACTTCTTTTGACTAATGAAGATTCCTTGTTTCGACCTTAGTACTTCAATACCGAGGAAATACTTAAGTCTGCCCAAATCTTTCATTTCAAATTCAGCAAACAAGTTTTCTTTGAGTTTTACCATTTCTTCTTTATCGTTCCCTGTAATGATCATATCATCTACATAGATAATTAGACAGGTTACGAATTTTCCTCTTTTTTTGAGAAACAAAGTATGATCGGCATTACTTTGTTTATATCCAAACTTTTTCATAGCTACCGTAAATCTGCCAAACCAGGCCCGGGGAGACTGCTTCAAACCATAAAGGGATTTCTTCAGACGGCAAACTTCTCCAGTTTTGAAATCTTTTGTGAATCCTGGAGGAGCATCCATAAATACCTCTTCGTCTAGGTCCCCGTGTAAGAAGGCATTTTTTACATCAAACTGTTGAAGTGGCCACCCTTCATTTGCAGCTATCGAAAAAAGAACCCTGATTGTGTTCATTTTTGCAACTGGGGAGAATGTTTCAGCATAGTCAATCCCATGTGTCTGAGTATACCCCTTTGCTACCAGTCGGGCTTTATATCTTTCAATTGTACCATCTGGTTTATACTTAATCGTATAGACCCAACGACACCCCACGGATTTCTTTCCCAACGGAAGAGTACACTTTTCCCATGTATTGTTCTTGGTTAGGGCTTCCATTTCTGTGTTCATTGCTTCCTTCCATGTTTAGATTTTAAGGCTTGATCCACGTTTGTAGGAGTTTCTTCGGAATAAACAGATGAGATAAATGCTTTGCCTTCCTTAGTGAAGTTTCCATCGGCCACACTAGCTATAGGATAACTAGATCTTCTTGGTTCTTTTTCAGGAGAATACCGTTTCGGAGGAACCCTCTGTTTGTTCTAGGGGGTAACACATATCTCGATGGTGGTTCTTCTTGTCTGGATTCATCTGCCTGCAAATTTTCAGTTTGTTCTGTGGCAGTTTCATGGTTAGAAGCATTGGTGTCCTCAAAGTCATTAGAAACTTCAAAAATACCACCAGACTGAATAGGATGAGTATCACTTACCTCGGACACCAGGTTAGGAGGAACATTAGGACCGTCAGTGGCACTGAGATTGGGTTCTGGTGACTCTGTGGTTGGTGACTCTGTAGTTGGTACATAGGGAACATATTTCAACCAGCTTAGTGTGTCTAAACATTCCTTCTCCCCTGACCACTGAGTTGGGAATTGTAGTAATACTCGGTTTCAAGAAAGTCACAGTTTATTGTGGTGAACATATGACGTGTTTTGGATTATAACATCTGTATCCCTTTTGATTCATTCCATACCCGACAAAGACACATTTTACAGCACAAGGGTCAAGTTTGGTTTGATCTGATTTAGGTATGTGAACAAAGGAAGTACATCCAAAGATTCGTGGTTGAAGGGTGAGAACTGAGGGTAGTTTGAAGAATTTTGAAAGGGTGTGTAACGGAGTGTTAAGCTTTAGGATTTTTGTTGGGAGTCGGTTGAGAAGATAGGTAGCAGTAGCAAGGGCTTCAGGCCAAAAATATTTCGGGACCTGGGATTCAATCAGGAGAGCTCGTGTCATTTCTAGCAAAATGGATTTTTCCTTTCGGCGACACCGTTTTGTTCTGGGGTGTTTGGGCATGTAGTTTGGTGGATTATTCCCTTGTCTTGGAAAAAGGATTTAAACAAGGTATTAACAAACTCACCGCCATTATCAGATCGGAATATTTGGATGTTTGTTTGAAATTGGGTTTGAATCATGGCGTAAAACATAGTGAATTTTTCAAATACTTCGGATTTGTTTTTCAAAAAATAAACCAGGTCATTCGGGTACAATCATCAACGAACATCACAAAGTACCGAAGGTTTTGCCCCCCAAGAACTGGGGCAGGACCCCATACGTCAGAATGGATTAATGAAAATGGCAAAGCAGCCTTAGTGTTATTGGGTTTAAAAGTTTTTCTATGGCTTTTTGCTAAAACACATGTTTCACAATGTGACATAGAATTAACTGGAAATAGTTTCGGAAATAAAATATGCGAATAACTTGCAGAAGGATGACCTAATCTTCGGTGCCATAGCCAAGCTTCCCTTCCGATGTCCCATGAGTCAGCATCACAGCACCACTTTGAGTCACCTCATCCACATAGTACAACCCTTGATTTTCAGTGCCACGCCCAATGATCACTCCCGTCCTGATATCCTGTAAAATACAAAACGTAGGGTACATTAGGACAATACAGTTGAGTTCCTTCGTGACATGGCTGATGGAAAGCAGCTTATGTGATAACGAAGGAACATAAAGGCAATTAGAGATTTTTATTGTGGGTGAAATCTCAATAGTTCCTCCCGATTTTACATCCATTATTCCTCCGTTTGCCGTTTGAATATGTGTTTTTTCTGGTTTGGTTGTTGAAATAATATCCGATAGCTCATAAGTCATCGTATCGGTTGCGCCACAATCAAAAATCCATAGTTTTTGTTTTTGATGTTCGTGGGCCATATTGGCTTCTCCCTTATTTCCAGGGACTATATGTGTAATATTTTTTTTTAAATTCGACCGAGGGACTATATGTGTTCGTGCATTATCTTCTTCTTCTTCACTTATGTATGACTTAGGGTTTGAGGGTTGCGCCCCAAACCCTTTACCTGTTGTTTCTTCTTCATCTGCTTTGGCCACTCCACCGAAGCCCGATCTGTTCCGGCTTTCATCTTTGGGAGCATCTCGGTTACCGGCGCCGGATGACTTTCCTTTTTCTGTAGTCTTTGTGCCTCTCTTCTGACCATCAGACCACCATTCCGGATATCCGACGAGTTTGAAACATTGTTCCGGGTATGTTTCATCATCCCGCAATGATCACACTTGAGGTGAGATTTGTCGTCTTTACTTGTTCCGATTCTTTTTTCACCGGCTCGTCGGTAACCCTTTGACGCAAGCCCTAGTACGTCAATTTCAGAGGCCATTAGACCCACTGTGATACCCTGTGTGTCATTGAGAGGTGCTCCCAGAATATTCTGGTGAGCGGCCTCCTTGCGGACAGTAGAGTACACAGTTTCTACGGTTGGAAGGGGCTCTAACCGGAGTATTTTCCTTTTTATAGGATCATATTTCCGGTTGAGAGCGTTTAGAAACTGGAACAGTTTCTGTTCCGACCTGATTTTGTGATACGCTTGGATATCGGCTGGGCAGGTCATAGGGTTTGGGTCAATCCGATCAATTTCTCCCCATACTCCTTGTAGTATAATCCACAATTCTTCTAGGGAGAGATTGTTCTGTTTGATTTCATTCGCCTTGACATGTAGGTTGAAAGTTTGGAGCTTGTCACGCCCACTGCTATATGTTATAGCTAGGGCATCCCACAGCGATTTTGCTGTTGGGAATTCGGTTAGATTGCTGGCAAGGGTTGGTTCGATGTTCTGTATGAGCCATGAGAAGACGACTAGGTCGTCTTGTTCCCATTGCTCATATTGCTCGCTGGTTTGGTTTGGTGGGTTGGTTGATAGATGATTTAGAAAGGCTTTTGATTTACCGCCTATGGCTACCCTCATCATCCGGGTCCATAAGGCGTAATTCTGACTGTTGAGCTTGAGGTTTATTTGAAGGTTATCGGATAGTTTTGGGTTTCGGTTTTGTGGGTTAAGGCCATTCTTGAGCAGATTGGCGATTTGAATGGATAAATCTTCTCCCAAGTTACCGGCTTCGGCCATGGCAGCTTGGTTGAGAGGATGATTTGGTTTTGGGTGAGCAAGGTAGATGATGAACAGGTCAAGAACGACACTGCTCTGATACCATGATAAAAAGTTGATTCATAACACTGAATTGATGTGTGTATTTGTTATGTTTCATTACAAAGAAGGGTATTCTATTTATACACAAAAAACGTAATCTATTTATAGAAGACAGCAGCTGATTGCTAGCTGTCTTGATTGTTGCTATCGATTGCTGTTGATCTGCTGGAGATTGATTGCTGTTGATCTGCTGGAGATTGATTGCTATTGATCTGCTGGAGATCTGCTGGATATGTGGCTGTTGATTAGCTGCCGCTTCCTTCAAGGTTAGACCTTCCTTTCTAACAAATGAAACGCAACAGAAACTAGTCATCAATTTTTAACTAAATTTTATAGTTGAAGCTCCTACCTCAATTGAGTTACCATTACCAAAAGATGGTGCAACATCTTATCAAGATTTGGATCAAGACTTGAAAACTTTAGTGATAAATTAAAGCTATGTTTTGTTGTTGTTGATGCATAATGTCTATCTCTTACGTCTTTGGGTCATGTCTGTGTCTGTAATAGGGCGTTAATTGTTAGATTTTGAAGTTGTATGTTTAACTTCATACGAAGTTATTGTTCACTTCGTACGAAAGTAGCCAGGTTATCTTCATACCAAGATAAACCAACTTTGTATGAATGTAGACTCTCACCTTGCACGAAGTGACTTGTCACTGTATAGGTGTGCTAGGGTCTTGAGTCCATAGCGGTTTTGTTGACTGATAAAGCGAAGCCCTGTCAAATTTATCTCAGACTCTAAACGTTGATCAGATTAATGAAATATTGAGATTTAAACAGGAAATCTTGAACTTGTCACTAGTTTAAAATGAATTTCGCACATATTGAACTAAGTTAAACAAATTAGGACCTAAACTTATTGGACGAGCAGATCCTCATAGCTGGATTAGTGTCAGCTCTAACATGATAGTTGATAAAAAAATATCTAGCAAATCTTTAAATAAAGGAATCATTCATGGAAGTGCTCTTAACATGATTGGAAGTATTACAACGGTCGAGGCTGCGAATTGGTACACCAGGTCTTTTGATGTTAAAGCAAGATCCCTCTTGCATAGAAAACATTTATATCGACTCATCATAGAAGTTTCTTAGCACATAATCAAAGTCATTACCATGTGCTAATTCAGCAAGTAAAATTAAAAAAAAAACATGTAAAATTAAAGGAAAGATAGCAAAAAATTTCGTGCCTATTTCGTGTCAGTAGCATAAGAGAATAGTAATATACAATCAAAATTATATTTTTTTATTAGAGCTTAATATATACAAAAGATTTTCACCTCTAGGTCTCCTTGCTCAATAAGGTTTCCATTTGATAACAACACAGGGTACGATGACCTGTCAGCACGACAAGTATATTTTGCTGTAATATCAGGACCATCCTAAAAAAGTAAACAAAACAAATTCAAAATTAAGAAAGAGAGAAGAAATAATAGAATACAAATCAACAATCATTTCAAATAAGGAACCTGATAAAATGTCATCTTTTAGAAATCTTCTGCTTCACATTGTGTGTATATTATAAACCTTCTGCTCCACCAGATTAACAGCTCGTTAATGCACAACATATATACTTATAAAGTAGCATGTGTTTTAGTAAGATAATTTGTAATATTTTAGAAATATTTCTTTAGGTGCGCCCATTTTCGAATCTTGAAATGACCTTGCAACGGGAACCGTCCATACCAAAGGGAACGTCACCTTGATTGCAGACCATTGCTGCAAGTACACTAGCACGCGTAACACAATTTAATTAAGAAAACAAAAAAAAACCCTACCCAAAAGAAAGAATAAATATCCTGAAAACTACATAAACTAATTTACCTGAAGTAATAACTTGTTTTGTGAAATAAGATATACATTAAGTGCTAAGTACAATGATATGCATAAAATGCAACATATAAATTATATCAACAAAGCGTAAAAATTAAACTCTTTTTATGTAACGTTGGAAAATTGCGTTTCTTTGTATAATTTTGATTTTCATGACTAAATGAGCTTAAACTGACAAAAGCAACAAATTAACGGCAAAAACAAACATAAATACAAAGAAAGAGGAATTGACACACCATGCCTAACCTGTAAACTACACAAGACTAAAACAACAATCCAGAAGACAAGCATGGCGACACGCCACCAAGACATGGGGCCGTGCCCTACTACAGAATGTGTTCAGAGTCCATGCAGATCAAGACAAACGAAGCAGACAATAGACACGTAGTCGTGGTCAACTCCCAGATATGTGGAATCTCCCAATGGACCCTACAAAGCTGACCACGGGGTCGTGCCTACTATCACACGGCCCCGTGTGTGCATACGAACTAACACTGATCATTAAATGAAGACAGAGAAAGAAGGGCACAGGACAGTGTGAGGAGTCTGATTCCAACTATAAATAGAGATGTCTGGCTCACTTCAAACTCATCCCTTGGCAAACCACTTCTCTCCCACTTACCACCACTTCACCACCACTCCAACACCATCATCTACCACATTCCTCCATCATCCACCTGTAGAGTGGGTGTAGTAGTCTCGGGATCCAAGATTGATCGTAAGAATTCTTGATAAATAAAGGCCATGCTTGGCTAATCTCTTACATCACTTGGTGAAGACAAATATTTTATGTAGTACTATTGATTCCAAGCTTTGGCTACTTTTTATTTGGGTTTGTATTAATGACTTTAATAACTAGTTTTTTTTATATTAAAGGCGAACTTTACTAATCATTTCTTCATGTTTTGCTGATTCAGTCATTCATGTTTTTATGGTCCATATAAAGTGCGTTAAGTGCCTGTGTAATAACACTTTTTGTGATAAGTGCTGGATTTCCAATTGTTAAAGTCTAGGGTCTAAAGTGTAAACTTGTAATCTAGTAAAGATCTGTCCTAATATCTATCCGAAGTTATCATGTTCCGAATTTATATTTATGTTTTGGTTTATCTGGATTTAGGGAATGTATTTCCCTAGTCCGAGTTTAATAGGTTTTCAGAATATCTTTGTGGTTTCCGAGTTTAAGATGTTTTGGGCCTTTGGGCCAGGTCTATATTGTTTATCTGGAACATGTGTGTTCCGGATGTGTCTTGTATTTATACATTAGTGGAATGAGTGACAAGACAACTATTCTTTTGTGTAAAGTTTCTTTTGCAAGCAAATCCTAATCATGTGTGTGGTGGCTGCTACCGTATGTGTGACATCATATTTAAGAATACTCTATGTTTTCTCAGGATCTTCTTCTTCTACACTTTCTTGTCCAAATCCCTACGGTGGTTGTCGCGTGGTGGATTCCTCACACCACGTGTTCGTGTTTGAGCGAGATCCGTGATCGAGAGAAGATTAGGAGACCTTACAACTGGTATCAGAGAAGGCTCTGTATAGACAGTGCTCATACTACTGTAGGTTTTTGGTTTTGAAGGTTTAGAGTGAGAAAGTCTGATTTTGATAGTGTTTTGGTGTTTGTTTGTTGAGATTTTGTGGTTTTCATCATTTGTGATTGGTTTTTCTGATTATTGGTGATGGATTTTGACTAGGATAGTGTTTTTAGGTTAGATTCTCATCCAGCTTTTTACAAAGGTTTTTGAAGAACTTGCTGCGTTTTTTAAAGTTGGTGAAATTTTCTGGGTTTGATCTTATAAATTTTTGTCCGAGTTATTGTTTTTGTTTGTGTTACTAGATTATTATTGATCTTGTGTGAAGTCACACTTGGGAGATATTCGGAAGCAGGTTACCATTATTTTCGGAGTACCTTGTCCAGATTACTGATTATATAGTTATCGGATTATTGGTTTTTTTGTATATTCCAGATTTGTGGAGTATTTTCGATTTTATTGGGATTCCGAATTTACGGGTTTTAGCTTTGATATTCTGGTTTTGCTTAAGTTCCAGACTTCTGTTTTGTTTTAAATTGATTCCGAGTTTGCGTATTTCTGGGTTATAATTCTTGTTTTGTTAGTTTCCGAGTTTAAAGACTTAGTTTGTGGTTCGAGTTTGTGTGTTTAGAATTAGGTTATTGATCCGGGTTTCTCTACTCTGATATTCTCTAGGCTATTTACTCTAAATTTCCAAGTTAACGTTCTTTTTCCGAACCTTTGGACTTAGAAACTTTTTCAAGGAACACCTACTGTTTAAAATTTTTGTTCTATCAATCATATTCAAAATGGCAAACAATTTGACTGTAACATCTCGCTTTTTCGTACTTTCCTTAATTAGGAAGTATCTATTTTTGGAAACTTGCATTCGAATTTCATTTCCCAATTTCATAATCCAAGACTTGAATCATAATAAAACTTATACTTGATACACTTGTCTTTCATGCATTCAATCGTTTAATATGTGTTTACATACAAATCCATACTTGTTATACGTGCAAATACTCATACGTGCATACTTGAAACTCAAAATATACTTACACATACGTTAAACACTTAAAAACATATAAGTTTCTAGAATAAAATAATGGAATTATCAAACTCTAGGGGTCAAACTACAAATTTGGGAAAATTCTGCTGGGCCGCACGACCATGCTCAAGATCCGCACGGTCATGCTCATGAGCCGCACGACCATGCTCACGATCCGCACGGTCATGCTCATGACCCGCACGACCATGCTCATGACTCGCACGATAGTGCTCATGACCAGTTAGTGAAGATTCATGACCCGCATGACCATGCTCATGTCTCGCATGGTCATGCTCATGGCTCGCACGATCATGCTCATGATTGGCACGACCGTGCCAAATGACCAAGTCTTGCAGAATCTTTCAAAATGCGGAATTTTGGCTCCATTTCCCTTCTTCGAACCCCCAACCACCACCAATTTCATTAATTACCTAAACCCTAATTCCCCAATATAAATAGAAGCCTCCTTCTCCTCTTAAATCACATCTCAATCTTCTCATTCTTCTCTCTAAAGCTCTAAGAGCTCTCTTCTTCTAGAGATTCAAGGTTTCAAAAGTGAGTTCTAACTCACATTTTCCCTCCTTTGAAACTTTTCTTCTTCTTCTTCACACTTGAAACATCTTTGGGAATACTTCCATAGGTTTTCCATGGAAAACCAACTGGGAATATCACCCTATTTAAGGTCCCAAGTGTAAGAACCTTCTTCTTTTAATAGGGTTTAACCCACAAGTGTTGTATCCTTCCAAGTTTATGCTTGAGTTGGTAGTGTGTGATCACTTGGAAGCCTTGGCTATCCTACCATCGATCCACCACCTCACTTGATGATTTGTTTATTTTTTCATCTTTACTTTATTGTTTAAACTTACTCATGACCATCCTTGTCGTCCTTGTGACGACTTGTGCATTGGTGAACTATACGAAAGAGGTTTTAAAAGGTAGGTTATTCTCCAACCTCCATGCATCACTTCTATGAACTTCCATGATATTTACTATTTACTTGTTACGTATGCTATATAATATATATGTATATATATATATTCGCTAACCAAACTCTTAATGGTAATCAAATGATTGCCCGTCATGGTACTAGGTTACATCACCTACGTACTTAATCTTTCGTTACGATTCTAATGGGTAACCTAACCCATTAAAACACATCAACGCGAATGGGTCTTATAGTGTCAAAAACGAGTATTAAGTCTAGATGATTATTTTCTCGTATAACATACTTTAGTATATTTAAATTCCTAAATCCTTTGTTATCCTCCGAATACTTACCAACCTATGTTTACCTCTGTAGGTCCACCTACGGGGTGTTAAACCAGTTCCTTGTTCATATGACACACACACAAGTGCGGAATCCAAGTGTGCATGCAACCAAAGCAAAGTAAAGAACACGGGTTAACCAAAGATTCACTATCTTGATTAATGATTGAGAACAAGTACAAACATATACACACAATGCTCGTATGACTCAAACAAACTTGTTGTGTTCTTGTGTCTTCATCTTCAGAGATAACCAACTCAAAGGGTAACAAGTTCTCTGCGCTGACCAACTAGCTTACCAGGCAACCCCCAACTAAGAGGTACATGTCTGCTTATATAGTGTCCGTCTAGATTCGTACGAAAACAAGTAACACACTAGTTACTCAAGTATTTTGTACGAATCATGTGATTCGTACGAATTCTTTGACTGGCACAGAATCCATTTTTCTGGAGAACGTGTGTAGACATGTCATCTACAAGACTTATCAGTACGCACACATGCAACTTATTAACACAGACAAGCTAAGATGTCATACTAGATCAAGATAGAAGGATATCTCGATCTATTCGACACGACCAAACCTATACAGACACTTGAGCAAAGACTGTACAATTACAACTATAATTAAGAACAAGCGACAGACACAAAACTGTATCAACAAACTCCCCCTTGGATGTTGCTTGGTCTTCGGTCTTTGGTCTTCAGACTTTGGTCTTAACATAGAATGGTTTGGAGTATCAACAAACTCCCCCTGAAGATCTGCTATCCATTGATAGATCTGCTATCTAATGATTAGAGTATCAGGTCTTCGAACTTCTAAGAAACTTCAAATCTTTCTTGCTTCCTCTGCTGACTTGTCAGATTTCTTCGTTGTTGGTCTTTGTTTATGTTCTTTTTTGTATCAATCTGAAACTCATAGACAAATATAATTAGAACACAAATTTCTCAGGGAATACACATGAAAAACTTATCATAAATTCTTCGTATGATTGTATTCCCTTAACGAGATACACACACTCGTATGAATTCCAGTAGCAGACTTGAGAAAAACAAGTGACCAAGTCAAATCAAATGACTAGGTTCATTCGTATGAGATACACACACTCAAACGAATTTCAGATTTTGGATTTCTTTTGATGGATTCTTGTTGCAAGATATTACTTTTATGAAGTTGCAATATCAAACCAATGGTTTTCTAGCGTATCTTGGTAGAAATTCTTGATTATCAACTTTGGCTAACTTTCAAAAAGTAACTACATAAGAAACTAAGTAAACTAGACATAAAATCAAAATATATAGATAAACAATATATCTATTGAACAATCTTTTTCGATTTTCAAGGTAAAGGAATCATACCAGCATTTTAATCTTTGTCAAAGACGGTATTAGGTTTTCAAAATTAAACAGATAAGTATTTAACTATGATTCGATTGATGGGATTTGGTATGATACTTATGAGATCGATGATATCGATGAGATTGATATTCAAATATTTCTTCTTAGAGTGTATTTATTTTACCCGGTATTGTTGTCCACGTAAGCTCAGACTTATCAGATGTAATCATGATTAGGAGATATGATTAAGGTATGAATTTATACTTACTAGCCGGTGTTCAACCACATCACGACACATTCCCGTATCAAGATATGCACGAGAGAAAATCTTACCGGTGAGTATGCTGCTTTATCATCTGTTTTGACGTATATGAATGATGTGAGATACTCACTTATTTTTTATTGAAAACAAGCCCTTTGTGATTTAATCACTTATTGATGAGGAACTTAATTTTCATATGCATGCAGGGCACAGGAGTAAGTCCGTGAACAGGTTAGTACCATCGTACCGACAAAGAGACGAACTTAGCTCCAGCATAAATCTGTGATATTTTATCACTTATTTTGGGGATGTGATATTTTTATCACTTATTTGACGGTCGTATGCTGGATGTACACATATGTATGATATCATGGAAGTTCTAGACTTGCGCCACCATTATTTTTCGGCAAAAGATTCAACCATGATACCCAGATGATAAGCCAGCATAAAGACCATATATCTCAGAACCTTGGCACTCTATCAAACGAAATTTCGGTACCAAGACCATATGCCAATGAATGGTTCCCACCTGGTGTTCTGTCTGTTAGGTTTATATTAACCTGCACATTTTAGTCTGATTGTGAGCCTACCGATACATCATAAGTAAGAGCTACTTATCAATCTTCATTCTATGCTTTTAACCAATTTCTGACCGATTTACCGGTGAATTTCATCATCTTCAATTATCCAAGAAACTCATTTTTATTTTTCTAATGTTTTTGTATTTTTCTGAATTTTCACCCCCTTAGACAAAGAAGGCAAATAAAAGACATATTTTTGTATTTTCTTGAAATTTACTCCCCTTAAAATATAAACTGAAATTTTTTTTGTAGTTTTAGATTTTTTAGAAAAGTATATACAAAAATAGTGAGCCATGGTTGAGTTACTCGGGTTTCACCTTGATGCCATTGACCAAAAGTAGTTTATCAAAACATGATTTATCAAAGGCTTTGGTGAAAAGGTCGGTACGTTGGTGATCAGCGTGGATTTTAACAACATCGATAAGTCTCTTTTCATAACAATCTCGTATGAAATGATACTTAATTTCAATGTGTTTTGTTTTTGAATGCTGTACAGGATTTCGAATGATCTGTAAAGCTGCTTCATTATCAACAAAAATAGGAGTAGTAAGAAATTCAAAACCGTAGTCGCGCATTTTTTGTTGAATCCATAGAACTTGAGAGCAGCAACTAGAAGCTGAAATATACTCAGCCTCACATGTTGATGTAGCTATACAAGTCTGCTTTTTGCATTGCCACGTGACTAGGCGATTTCCCAAGAACTAACATCCCGATGTTGTTGACTTTGCATCGATTTTGCAGCTGCCATGATCAGAATCATTGAATGCTGTCGGATCAAAGTTATCATCCTTAGGGTACCATAGACCAGTGTCAGGGCGACCCTTTTCACAGCCATCAAATGAGAAACCTTCGGACTAGACTGATAGCGTGCCAGAAGGCATGCTGGGTACATTATGTCGGGTCTTGAAGCAATAAGATACATGAGAGATCCAATCATAGCACGATAGAGAGATGGTTCTACATGTTCACCCATTCCGTCTGGAGTAATCCCATGATTTTGAGCTAATGGAGTTCCCAAAGGCTTTGAGTCATCCATCTGAAATCATTTGAGAATATCTCCGACGTACTTGGTTTGATGGATAAAAATCCCTTCCTTTGATTGCTGAACCTGCAAACCAAAAAGAAATTCATTTCTCCCATAGCGCTTATCTCGAACTTCTCCTGCATAACCTGTTCGAATTCTTTGCACATTTGAGTGTTAGTAGACCCAAATATAATATCATCAACATAAACCTGTACTAGCAGCAAGCCTCGTCCTGTTCCTTGATGATGAGAGTACAGTCGATCAGGCCTCGTCGAAAACCATTCTTCAACAGATAGGTAGACAACGTTTCAAACCAAGCCCTCGGAGCTTGATGAAGACCATATAACGCCTTGTTTAGAAGCTAAACCTTGTCAGGATGGAGTGGATCTTCAAAACCTGGTGGTTGCTCAACATATACCTCTTCTTCTACCACACCATGAAGAAATGCACTCTTCACATCCATCTGATAAACGGTGAACTTCTTGAAGGACGCATAAGCCTAAAAGATTCTTATGGCCTCAAGTCGTGCAACCCGTGCATAAACTTCATTGTAATCGATCCCTTCGACCTGATTAAAACCTTGAACAACTAATCGCGCTTTGTTTCTCACAACAACACCTCGGTCATCCTTCTTGCACTTGTACACCCATCGTGTACTAATCTTTTTGTAGCCGTCAGGCCTGTCAAGCAATTTCCAGACGCCTAACTTCTGAAATTGCTGAAGTTCTTTCTGCATGGCTTCAACCCATGAGTCTTCTTTCATTGCCTCCTTCCAAGATTTTGGTTCTACTTGGCACACATAGCAGGCAAAAGACCAATCATTCAGACCACCAGATTCCCTGATTTCCGAATACAATCCAGCATTCTGGTTGTTTCGAAGCTGATTACGAGTCTGCACACCACTCTGGACATCTCCAATAATATTCTGCTGAGGATGGATATTATGAATACGAGTTTCTGGCACATCAAGAACTTGAGAATTTATACCCAAATTGTTGATATTCAGATCAACAGTTACATCGAGAGCTGGATTTGATGATGTTGTAGATGCCTGACCTTCAGTTGTTCCTTGAGGTTGAATATTTGACGTACCATCTGAAATTCCAGGAACCGCACTAGAGGCAGCTTCATTTGCATCATGAAACTCATCATCTTCTGATGAAACATTATAATCCACAGCGTCTTCGAATTCCTCATTTTGAACAAGATTGTTAACCGAAGTCGACACTTGAGGATTAACAATAATTGGTCGAACTAATGATGAGTCTACTGCAGTATCACTTTCCAATAACATCTGAGCAGCAGCTGTTGCATCATCAAAAGTTAGCGATTAAAGGAGTTAAACAGCCCATCATAGTCAAACATCCAAGGAGCACCTGGAGCTCTTACAGCTTCTGTATATCTCTGAACCTTGACTTCACCCCATTCTTCAATCTTCTTCGAAGACAAATTCCACACCTGGAATATTGGAGTAGCATATCCAAGAAAGAAACCTTCGATAGCCTTGGGACCAAACTTTCCATGTGGGTCGATCATAGTGCATGGAGCTCCAAAAGGTCTAAGAAAGAAATATCCGGTTTCCTTTTATGTAACAACTCAAAGCATGTCTTCCCATGTCTCTTCACCGTCAAAACTCTATTCATCGTGTAGCACGCAGTAGCAACAACTTCTCCCTAAAATTGAACCGGAAGTTCTGATTCTACTAACATGGTTCTTGCAGTTTCAATGAGAGTTCTATTCTTCCTCTCAGCGACGCCATTTTGTTGTGGAGTGTACCGAGAACTGTACTCATGTAGAATACCCTTTGAGTTACAGTACTCGTCCATAACTTGATTCTTGAATTCCGTGCCATTGTCGCTTCTGATTCTCTTTACCTTCAGATTGTATAGATTTTCTAACAGAGTCAGAGATTCTTGAGGATAGTAGGAACTTCACTCTTGTGTGCCAGCATGTTTACCCATGAGAATCTGGAATAGTCATCAGTAACTACCAGACAATAAGAATCACCAAAGGTTGTCTTGTGTTTCATAGGTCCAAAGAGGCCCATATGAAGACATTCCAGTGGCATATTTATAGTGTTGATCTTCTTCACGGGATGGGACTTTCTCGCTTGCTTCCCTTTCTGACATGATACACAAACGTCTTGAAGATGAAATTTCTTCACTGGTACACCATTCACTAGATTGTTCTTCACCAAATAGTTCATTTTCCTCAGGTGAATATGTCCCATACGTCTGTGCCAGGATGTGATTCCTTCTCGGTGGCTTTGGAGACAAAACTTGTGACTTGTGCAGATGTTGTAATAGCTTGGCTCATATCAAGAATATACAAATCATTAATTCTTGGAGCCGACAGGAGAATCCATTCCTTGGGGATCTTGAATCCAGGCTTCAGCACATAACATCCGGTATCATCAAAATGTACCGTGAACTTCTTGTTGCAGATTTGAGAAACGCTAAGAAGATTGTGATCAATTTGCCGCACATAATTGATCTTGTCGAAGCTCACAACACCATTGGAGACCATTCCTTCTCCAGTGATGTATCCACCTTTGTCACCAGCAAAAGCAACATAAACACCCCTAATACTTTTCACATCATACAGGAGCTGCAAGTCGCCCGTCATGTGCCTTGATTCTCCACTGTCAACAATCTAATGACTTTTTACAGTTCCTCCTGGAACACCCTGCATTACACAAACAAGATTCCAAGCCTTGGTGATCTTGGGTCGTCCCTTATCATCGAGAAATGTAATCTCAATTTCTTGATGATTAACAAACTGAGAAACTCCTTTTGAACCATTTCCGGTCTTATGTTTCCAAGATCCTTGTTTATTACCAGATTTACTATTATTTATAGTTTTAACGGTGTCTGGTTTTATTGACTTTGAAGATCTTTGATCCTTTTTCGAAGAATCCGATTTTAAAGCTTTCTCAACTGCTTTTACTTGTTTACGTTTTTGTTTCTCTTTTTGATCTTTATTAATTTGTTTATCTTGTGTCGAAGAAATAGATTTACGTTTGCAAGTTGGTTCATGAGGGGTTTTCTCTATACATCTTGATTTGACTGGATTTTGACAATCCTTTATAATGTGGCCAAATTCTCTACATTTGAAACATGTTCTCTTTCCAACAAAACTAGGAGATCGTGTTTTCCGGCTTGATGTTGAATTTGTGGATCCTGAGGTACTGGGTTCATTTTCATTACATCCATCAGTGTGTTGGGTGTAATTGTTTTGACTATTTCTTTTCAAAATCTTAACTTTCTTTACAAAATCAACATTAGATTTTCCTTGAAAAGTTTCGACTTTAAAGGTACCTTTAGAACTTATAAGTTTAACAGTTTTAGCCTTTTTCTGGTAACAAGAGCCTTTTGCTTCAACCTTCGGTTGAGAAGTTGTGGGCTTTTCAACTCGCTTCCATTCTTTTTCTTTTGAAGTGGATAATGGTTATGTTTTGGTGGGCTTTTTCTTCGCTAAAGGTTTGGTTTTTGACTTTTCAAACACCTGATCTATAGAGATTAGATTTACATTTTTAATTGGAAAATCTTTGTTTGAATAGATTTTCTTATCTCCAACCAATGTATACAACACATTATCTACTTCTTATGTAGACACACTTGTCTTCACAGATTTCTTAGGAACAGTCTCTTGATTCTCAACAGATTGAGTACTAGGAGTAGCAGAAGATTCTACTCTTTTCCTTTCATCAAGAGGCTGATCCTGATTATCATTTCTTGATTCATCATCTGATGTATCATCCTCTTCTTCTTCAGACGATGAACTTTCTGGCTTGCTTGGTTCTTGAGAGGAATTGCCTAGTTTGAACCCTAACCCTGCTGCGAATTCCTCAGGATTCAAAGTATAGAGGGTTCAAAACGAGGCATCTCCTCTTCATCAGGCATTTTAGTATAGTTGTGTTTCATTGGGGGTGGACACGACTCATACCCTAGTTAGCGCCAAATTCGCCTCTTTGCATTTTGATAGTTCAACAACTAAATTCTGATTATGACTGTTGACGGTTTCATATTTTATTTTCAATTCAACACAGTCATTGCAAACAGTAGGAGGTTCAGAATTTACCTGTTTCGAAGAACCTTCAACATTTGCCATAAAGGCAGTGTGATGAGGAAAAGCTGCAATATCTGTAGAGTGTGTCTCTGTCTCTTTCACCCCAGCTTCTGCATTCCTCGTCATACCTAACATCTCAGCTTCACTCAGTAACTTTTCAACCTCAACTTCACTTCCTTTCTTCTCACTAGAATCAGATACATAACCATCTGAACTAGAACATTCTTCATCAGTACTATCAGCATCCCAAGATGTATCATCATTATTTGGAGTATTGATGTTGTGATCATGCTTAATTTGATCCACGATCCTTGCATAGCATGCAGTTCTTCTGTTGTTCTCTGTTCCCAACTGTACTAACCAATCGCATCCTTCATCAGACTGAACTACCAAAGCTCTGTGCGTGTTTGAAGGTCTTGATTGATTGGTGTTGTTAGAGTTGCCAACAGCTACTATTCTTCTTTCGTTGTTGTATTGTGCTGTGTTGAATGGTTGAGACTGATTACGAAAGGGGTTGTGATTTCCTTCCTTGCTGGGTCTTGTGCATTCCCGCTTAAAGTGACCTCTTTCTCCATAGTTGAAGCAAGTAACGGAGGTTTTGTCAAAGCCGTATTTTGAATCCTTCTTGCTTTCCAAACTGGTTCTACCCGTTCTTCTCATATAATCCTTCGCTCCTCACATAGCAATTGCAAATGCCCACTTGATGTCCATCAGCTCCATTTCATCTTGGTCAATTTGTTCATAGTCTTCGTTTGTCAAATTGATGTTACCTATTTGACCTGCAACTAAACCACAATAAGAACTGACCATGGTATTTAAAAGTTCCGCATGTTCCTGTGCAACTTCTGCGTTGATTTTGGAGAGATTTGACGTGTCAAGTTTGACAGTGTTGGGATTTGCCGATTGACTGTTGTTTTCATAGAAAGCTTGTTGAGGAGCTTGCTGTGGAGCTTTATGCTCTAAATCCCTTGGCTGTCGAAGGAAGGCTTTCGGATCAAAAGTTTGTCCATAGGTTTGATTGCTCGAACCTGTAGACTGATTGATTGAACTGGTTGGGGTAGGAAAGGGTTCACGTTTGACACAAACGCGGTTTGCAGCTTCGGTTGCTGGCTTGAGCTTGTACCTGCATTTATACCTCCAAAATACATCTCAGGGTTTTGTGGAGCAGAGACTCCTTGTGCCTTCCGGAGTTCTTCTTCATTCTTGTTCTCCAGTTTCTGCACAAATTCATAAATACTAATTGAGTCCAAAACACCTGTATGCTTTAAAAGATCAATAAATTGACCCCATTTTGGTGGTAAAGCATCAGCAAATCGCATCACAATTTCTTGTGGTACTGCTAACACTTTATACGAGTACATTTTGCTAAGAAGATGATAAAACCGAGTGGTCATATCATTCAAGGTTTCGTTCTCCATGAACATGAAACCTTCAAACTCTTTCTTGAGCAAATCATGCCGAATCTTCCTGATAGCAGCGTTACCTTCACCTCTTGCTTCCAAAGTGTCCCACAAATTTTTCGTTGTAGTACAATACACAAACTAGTGATAAATGTCTTTATGCAGAGCTTGTGTGAGGATAACAAATGCCTTTTTCTCTAGATCGTAAGCTTTCTTGTCACTTTCGACTAGATTGGCCAATGATGTTGGATTTGATCCAGCTTCTTCAAGTGCTTCATTATAGGGGGTAGTGAAACACGTCCGTAATTCCGTGTTTTTGACCGAGAACATACGTATGAAAACGACTTTCCATGAAGGATAATCGTTCATGTGATTTAACTTCGGCGGTCGATTATTACTCCCAATTTCACTTTCGCTCATTAGCAGAGTTTGGATGCTTTGATTTTGATTCACAACACACGCCCATTGATTTGCAGAGATCATTGTTGTATGTTGTGGCATCAAGTATTTTACCCATGATGTTGCGGAGCTTTGCGAAGACTCCTGATTTGAGCTTGAACAACTCCAATCCCACGGGTTAGAACTCATTATATTTTCTTGTTTTATGAAAATTTAAAGGTTTAAAGTTTCAAAATTATAATTACCTTTTAAAAATTCACAGATCTGAAAGTATGACAAATTCTTAAAATCACAAAGTTTTGAAAAACACGAAAAATAAACAATACTGTTTCGTGCGAGACAGCTGTTTCGTGCGAAACAGTTGTTAAGACCTGATCAGATGTTTCATGCGAATCAGATGATTCGTGCGGAACAGATGTTTCGTGCGGATCAGATGAATCGCACTAATCTTTTTAGTCTCACAAAATGTTTTGTTCAGCGTTTTTCAGAGGAATCTTTTCAGAAATGGTTTGGTGAGAACTTTCCTTACTTGTGTAGACCTGCTTTTTCGAAATTACCTGTTGCCTTACCCACTTTTAGTTAGAACACAGATTTTTAATCAGTCAACAGTCCAAGTCGATCCAAGTCAGAAAATGTCAACCCTACCAAACTAATCAGATTCAATTTTTTGCAGATTTCTTCTTTGAGGGTGTTCTTCAGAAAAACAATTTTCATAAACTTTTCTGCATGCAGCAGATTTTAACCAAGTTTTAAGCTAGTTATCTATCCAAAACTTAAGTTTTCTGCTGGAGGCTCAAGAACACTTCAGAAATCTTCAAACTAGCTCAGACCCAACTAAGCCCGGTTTTGAACAAGGAAAGAGCAAAGCTCTGATACCACTTGTAGGTCCACCTTCGGATGGTGTTAAACCAGTTCCTTGTTCATATGACACACACACAAGTGTGGAATCCAAGTGTGTATGCAACTAAAGCAAAGTAAAGAACACGAGGTAACCAAAGATTCACTATCTTGATTAATGATTGAGAACAAGTACAAACATATACACATAATGCTCGTATGACTCAAACAAACTTGCTGTGTTCTTGTGTCTTCGTCTTCAGAGATAACCAACTCCAAGGGTAACAAGCTCTCTGGGCTGACCAACTAGCGTACCAGGCAACCCCCAACTAAGAGGTACATGTCTGCTTCTATAGTGTCCGTCTAGATTCGCATGAAAACACGACTCTAGACATACATAACACACTAATTCACACGAGACACATTCCAGAGATTTGGCACGAGACACTGTTTCGTACGAAATGCTTATTTCGTACAAAACAAGTAACACACTAGTTACTCAAGTATTTCATATGAATCATGTGATTTGTACGAATTCTTTGACTCGCACATAATCCATTTTTCTGGAGAGCGTGTGTAGACATGTCGTTTACAAGACTTATTAGTACGCACACATGCAACTGATTAACATAGACAAGCTAAGATGTCATACTAGATCAAGGTAGAAGGATATCTCGATCTATTCGACAAGACCAAACCTATACAGACACTTGAGCAAAGACTGTACAATTACAACTGTAATTAGGAACAAGCGACAGACACAAAACTGTATCAACATCCTCATGTAGGATAGCTTGGTGTTCCTCCAACTCTCCAAGCCCTTCACGGAAGTAACAAGGGAAGCTTAGCAAAACCGTGAGTACACTCGACCCACTTTTCATCTACAACACTTTTGGGTGTAACATGTTTACTTATACCAAAACCACAACATTTAAACTTTATGAAATGCACAAACAATCCTATACACATGAATACTTGATACGCTTACGTGATGCTTATATCTTGGACATTCTTTAAGTGATACTTTAGTCATTAACTTGTTTTAATCCTTCGATTGACATGTATACGCACTTTAGGAAGTAACACATCCGCCTCCATCGTGTAATCTTGAGGCCATGTTAAAAAAATCGTGATTGCGTTAAGGGTTTGATTAGTAGTATTGCATGCCATGTATATGCTCTTGTAGAATCATAGTTGCCATGAGGATTCGTTTAAACTTTATTCGTATATGTATGCTATGCTTAAACTTGTGTACTCGCCTTTGCTCTTGCATTGAATTGTACTTTAAAACATGTTACAGGTTGATCAAGAGGATGCTATGAAATCAAATAGCAAGGACTTAGATACACACATTTAGACGTTTAGGTTAAAGTTGTTGTATCAATTTTGTTGTATTTTTTTGTTTAATTTTTGTATTTGTTTCAATGTTGTATTTTGACAATTATTCTTGAAATGAAATTCGACTTTAAATTAAAAGTTGTCACTATTAGCGTCGTGAGCAATGAGCAATCTCGTTATCGTCTCACTCCAATGTTTCCGCCATCGGTTGGGGTGTGACATTGACCGCGATAGTCCAAAACATTAAGCACAATGCTGAGATGGGGAGTAATGATAAACCTCCGCTTTTAATAAACGTCCCAGAGGAAGGAACGCTTCAAGAGATATGTGAGAGCTAAGGATAGTAAAGTATGGCTATGTATTGTTAAGGGTCATAGAGCAACTCCTATAAGAACTCTAAGTATCAACACTTACTTAGCTCTTACAAAAGACCAAAATAAGTTCTATGAGTGCGAAGAGAAAGCCATACCTTTCGTAAGAAAAACAATTCGAAGGAGTTATGGGAGAGTATGATTGAGCGTTACGAAGGAAATGCTATTTATAAGAAGAGATGTTTAGAGCGATTGAAAACTCGGGTTTGCTGTATTCAAAGCGTTGAAGACTGAATTCCTTGATAAAATGATGAACCGGTTTATCACCTGTTGTGTGAGCTAGATCGAAGTGAAGAAGGTCTTTACTTAGAGATTGAAAAGGTTGAGAAGTTCTTAAACTGCCTTCTTAGAGAATGGAACATGTATACGGATTTTATCAGAGAAAGTGTACTCTACGAGGAACTTACTTTAGAAAGTTGAAGGGATATTCTTGGAACATCGAAGATCAAGCATTTGATTTTGAGAAGATTCAGGATCCTCTATTGTATAAAGTTGCAAAACCAGTAGAAAAGAGTAATAACAGTGGTGTTGGCATTGCATTATACTAAAAAATATTAGACAGGAAGATCATGCAAGTCAACATGCTTTTATAAGCAATAGTGCTAATATCTCAGGGGGTACTGCATACTTAAGTCAGGGAATGTCTTCATCTAGTGGAATTCAGAAGTCACAGGCAACGAGTGTTAACATTCCAATGTTGGATCCAAACTGTTTAAAATTGATTGAAGAAAACATGAGTCTTTTAGCATTTTTAATGACAGCATACGAGAACTTTGCTCTTGGAAAGCTTGTAGAATAATCAAGTCTTGATGAATATTTTGACCAAATAGACCAAGATGAAATGGAGGAACTCGATCTTCAACTCAATATGGTGTTATTGGTTCGAAGAGTGAGGAAATTCCTTCTAAAAACAGGGAAGAAGTTCATAGGTGGTCAAACTAAGACTCGCATGGGTGTAGGTGAAATGCTACAAATGTGGCATCTACGGGCATTATGCACGAGATTGTCGGAAGCCTAAGATGGAGAGGTCTAATAGAGAAAGCAGCTCTCAACAAGGAAGCAACTCAAGACCAAATTCAAGCACAGCCAATGCCTCGACCTCAAATGTTCATACAAACGCTTCAGAGAACCCTACTCCTTTGGCGAACAATGCTTTTTGGTGGTTCAACCTCTACAAGATGTCACCGAGCCTTATGACTGGGGTTTTGCCATGGAAAATCTATCAAGAGCTATAGTGTCACAAACCTTTATGGCTGAAATTATCGAAGATGAAGTGTGTAAAGAGGTTATTGAAGAAGCAAATATGGAAGAACTTGCTGTTGTAGCCGAGGTTTTGGATTAAGAAAGGGAATTGGGTAAAGCTGCTGAGACGTTAAAAAGGACAGAGAATGGAGAAAAAATTGACTGCTTTGAATTCAAGATCTCGACTGTTGAAATGAAGGAGTTTGCGGATGCAAAAGCTCAAAAGTTAGAAGAAAATTTCGTGGAGAAGGAAACTTGTGCATTCATGGCTGGAATTGAGGTAAATTCGACTACTGTAGATAAGCGATGCACTCGATGTGTAGATTTTGTAGCTAAAATTGATAGATACGAACTTCATAATAACAATTTGATTGATGACTTAGAGAAATACAGAGAACTCATTGTAGCTTTGTCTTGTTCGGATAAGGAACACTGAATTAAGATAAAGGCGCTAAAGGATGATGTCTCTAAATTTGAACGACATGTGGCTCAGGCGACTGTTAAAAAACAAGAGTTAAAAATCTGAACTTCAATTAAACCAAAATTTGTATTTTAGAAAAGAACAAAATTATTTTGGAAAAAGGTACTTTGATTTTAGAGTTGCAAAGAAAAATCGAAAAATTCAAATCTCAAGTGATGAATTTTTGCATTAACAGCCAACGTCTCAAAGAAACCGAGGAAGAAATGTTTGGCATCGATTATAGGAAAGTGCCCCCACCGACTAACCATAACTATACATCAATGGAAAGCATTGATCCTGAATTGGCTAGCTTCGTGCCAAGTACCCCTCTAATTGTTGATCCGTTGAGTGAGTCAGAATCTGAGTCTGAAGCTGCATTGGACTCAGAACAATCGAAGATGAGTGAAGCTACCAAGAAAAGTGAGCTAAATTTTGAAAACATTGAGAATTCAATAGTCGATAAAAATTTAGAAATTTTTAATCAAGTTCTAAATGAAAATGTGAAATCAAAACCTCATGGGAAACCTAAAAAGAATTTGAAGAACGTCCCAAAAACTGATTTGTTAAAGGATAAGATTTTAATCAAGAGGTCGAGAAAATTGAACGTGGGTCAAACCCTGAGTTTGTTACTCAAATTTTAAAAATCCCACCTAAAGCTTCATCATCTTCAAGCGGTCAAGAGGAACGTCCTGATAGTGTCGCGAAAGTCATCTGTCGATGGTGCTATATGTGTGGTGAAAAGGGCCACATGGCCGCAAGCTGTCCAATCGACAATGGTAAATCCCTCGTTGATCCTCATCAAAAGAAAACTTTTGTTGCTAAACCACAAAATGACACAAAAACTGTTGAAAAGAAAAATGGTAAAAATCAAAAGGTGAAAAGGCTAAAGTGATTAAACAAGAAACAAAATCCCTTTTAAATCAAAAGGAAAATCACAACCAACCTATGATCGTAGGCAAGAAACATTCGATATATGCGTTGGTCGTGGATTGGAAAGTCCATCAGCAAGACATGATGCTCGTGAGAAAACACCTCATCGACGCCAAAATCATGTTACTTTCCAACCACAAGAGAATGTTCAACGTTCTGGAGGTTCTAATAACGACTATGTTAGACCTTATGCTCAGAATCATTTCGTGAATGAACGAAATGCATCAACCCTGCAATTTCAAAATCAAAGACAACATTCAGATAATCAATCACGACCATTCTCAAGAAATAATGAAGCTCCCATATTTGGTAGGAATTTTGAACCTCCAAGGAATCAAAATTTCTGATACCAAAACTCTGAAAGCCGAGTAAGTGGTCATCCCAACTTCCACCTAAATCAATCACACATGCCGGAGCATATCTTCCAATGTCTGGATAGTACGCTCACTTTGACCATCAGTCTGCGGATGCTAAGCCGTACTAAAGTTTAATCGTGTGCTTAATGATTGTTGGAAACTTTTCCAAAAGTGAGACGTGTATCTAGTATCTCTATCAGATATAATAGATACCGGCACGACGTGTAGGGACACAATTTTATCCACATAAAACTTAGCCAATTTGTCTGAATTTATACATTTCCTTTATTGGTAAGAAATGTGCTAACTTGGTCAGCCTATCCACAATGACCCAAATAGTGTCATTTCCACTTTTGGTCTTAGATAACTTGGTAATCAAGTCCATAGTTACCATTTCCTATTTCCATGTGGGAATTTCCAATTGCTGTAGAAGTCCTGATGGCTTCTGATGTTCGGCCTTAACTTTCGAACACGTCAGACAATTGGCTACATAGATGGCTATGGATTTCTTCAAACCCATCCACCAATAATTCTTCTTCAGATCTTGATACATCTTGTCACCTCACGGGTGAACTGAGTATCTTGAATTGTGCGCTTCTTGGAGGATTAGATCTCTAAGTCCCCCATAGACTGGAACCCAGATTCTTCCATTGAATCTAAGGATTCCATCCTTTCTAGGCGCTAACTGATCCGCAGTTCTCCCTAATCCCTCGTTAGGAATATTAGCCTCTGATAGGGCTTGCTTTTGCACATCTAATAGCTTCTCACCTAAGCTATTTCTGAGCTCAATGCTATTGGCGTTAATCCTTATAGGTTTAACTTGTTCCTTGCGACTTAAGGCATCAGCAACTACATTTTCCTTGCCTGGATGGTAGCGAATCTGGCAATCGTAGTCATTAAGCGTTTCCATCCATCGACGTTTCCGCATGTTCAATTCCTTCTGATTGAATAGATGCTGGAGACTTTTATGGTAGGTGTATATAATACACTTTGTGCCATACAAGTAATGTCTCCACAGTTTTAGTACAAATACAACGACACCCAATTCCAAATCATAGGTGGTGTAATTCCTTCCGTGCACCTTTAATTTTCGTGATGCATAGGCAATCACCTTGCCTTTTTGCATTAGCACACAGCCCATGCCGGTGTGCAAAGCATCACAGTAAACTACAAAATCTTCAACACCCTCTGGTAGAGATAACACAGGAGCATTGCTCAACTTGTGTTTAAGAATCTCAAAAGATTCTTGTTGTTTTGGACTCCAATTATATTTAACATTCTTACGGGTCAAGGTAGTTAAAGGAGTGGTTATTCTTGAAAAGTTCTCAATGAACCTCCTATAGTATCAGCCAATCCTAGGAAGCTACGAATCTCCGATGGGGTCTTGGGCACTTCCCATTTCATTATGGCCTCAATTTTGGCGGAATCCACTTGGATACCATGCTCACTTACCATATGTCCAAGAAATTGAACCTTTCTAAGTCAAAACTCACACTTAGAGAATTTAGCATAAAGTTTCTCTTGCCTTAGCAGTCCTAAGATGCACCAAAGATGTTTCTGGTGATCAGCTTGATTACGAGAATAGATAAGTATGATGTCTATGAAGACAATGACAAACTTATCTAGATATGGCTTGCAGACCCTATTAATGAGATCCATGAATGCTGCAGGTGCATTTGTGAGCCCAAAAGGCATCACCAAAAATTCAAAATGACCATATCTGGTCCTGAAGGTTGTCTTAGGAACATCCTCACTCCTAACCTTCAGCTGGTGATATCCAGATCTCAGATCAATCTTAGAGATGTAACTAGCACCTTGAAGTTGGTCAAATAGATCATCGATCCTAGGAAGAGGATATCTATTCTTGATTGTTAACTTGTTTAGCTCTCGGTAATCAATGTACATTCGCATCGAACCATCTTTCTTCTTTACAAAGAGGATAGAAGCTCCCCAAGGTGAGGAACTAGGCTAAATAAAGCCTTTCTCCAAGAGTTCGTCTAGCTGCGTCCTCAATTCCTTCATTTCCGTTAGTGCTGGCCTATATGGAGCTCTAGCTACGGGTGCTGATCCTGGTATAATATCAATCCTGAACTCCACTTGTCTGTCTGGAGGTAGACCTGGTAATTCTTCTGGGAATACATCGGAATACTCCGAGATAACTGGTAAATCTTCAATATTTGGCTTAGGCTCATTAATAGTAACTTGTGCCAAGTAGATGACACAGCCTCTTCTCAAACACTTGGATGCCTTAAATAATAACACCTTGTCTGGCAGTCCATAGTGTGAGTCTCCTGGGATGGTGATCATTTCACCAGATGGGGTCTTAATCTCGATGAGCTTCTTATCGCAGGCAATGCGGGCTTGGTTATAAGATAACCAATCCATGCCTAAGACAACATCGAACCCCGCCAATTTCATTGGCAGAAGAGAGATAGGGATGGAATGATTCTTAATGGATGTAAAGCATCCATCAAGAATGGAAGTTGTTGTTTCTAAACTTCCCTCAGCAAGTTCTATCTCATAAGTTTTATCTAGAGTTCTTTGGGTAAGTTTAATAGTTTACTAAACTTATGATCAACAAATGATTTATCCGCACCCGAATCAAAAAGAACTCTAGCATGAATATCATTAATGAGTAATCTACCCGTTATGATATTATTGTCATTAACGGCTTCCCTAGCATTCATCTAGAAGGCACGAGCATTCCCTTTCTTGGCCTCTCCAGGCTTTGCATCATTACTTTTGGGGTTCTTGGGGCAGTTAAATTTAATATGCCCCCTTGTATTACAGATGTAGCAGACGGCATTCTTAAGATACTTACATTATAAGGTTTTATGCCCTCGTTTCTTACAGATGCCACATGGTCTAGTTTGTGGATCGATACTACACTATCCCCAATGCTTATGGTTGCAATTTTTACATGTTGGCATTACACCTGACTTATCTTGGTTCCTTTTGAACCCGAATCTCCCTTTATTCTTCTTATTAAACCTTTGGGAGTTGTCGTCTTCTCTCTTCCTTTTCCAGTCAGTTTCATTCTTAACTGACTTTTGCCTCACTAGATCAAGGGTGAGGGAGAGAGATAGGTCAACAGCAGACCTATAGGAAGTAGGCTGAGCAGCCTTTACCATGCCCTTTATCTCGGGCGCTAACCCATTAATAAAACGCGCAATGCGTTTGGGTTCTGGGGTAATCAGATAGGATACTAACCTAGATAAGGAGTTGAAATCGGAAACATATTTCCGACAATCTAGTTTTTCATGGAAAGAGACAAAAAGTCTGTCTCTAATTTCTCCACTTCATGAAGCGGGCAGTATGTTTCCTTAACAAGGTCCACAAATTTGGACCATCCCAAATTATACAGGTGCACTTTACTTGTAGACTGAATCATGGCTTTCCACCAGATTAGGGCATCGCCCCTGAAGGACTGTGATACATACTTGACCACATCCTTATCAGCACAACCACTGATATCTACAATCGTCTCCATCACATCAAGCCATTTCAAGGCTTCCACAACTCATTTCCCCCCGTTAAAGTCTCGGGGCTTACAGGAGATGAAATACTTATAGGTACATCCGTCTTTAACAGAACGGGACCTTTTAGCAAAATCTATTTTCTTTGGTTCACTCTTCGTATTCGAAGAGTGAACGGATCTCTCCTTATGAGCTGAGGATGGGGTAACCGATAATGGTTTAGAGCGAGTAGCACTCGACTCTCTAAGCTTTTCTATGGCCTTTCCCATGGCCTTTTCAACCGCCACGTCAATGTGAACTTGAAAATTATCATTATCGATATCTCTATTTTCGGCTTTGTTGGATTCAACATTCCGGTACCTACTTTGTGCCTCATTCGAGTTAGCCATCTTTAAGCCTTGGTTTCTATATATCAATAAAACTTCATTTATCCATGGTATATCAACCATATTGGCTTTCAACATTGGATATAACATCCATTGCCTATGCTAGTGTGAATAACATCACAACTCTTAGGCTTAACATATCTATATTTGGCCTAGGTCTTAATAGGACCATCAAAGGCAAATTACAATTTGGACATAGTCCATATATTATTGGACAGTGGATCACATGGTCACATCTGTCATTGTCATATAGACAATTATATATAGCTCATAAGCTTGTCACTAATGGACATAATAATTTGGCACGTCGGTCGATCTCTTTAGTCATAATATATAGCATATTAGCCTGTCACTTAGGGCATAATACATATGGCATATCAGCCTGTCACTTAGGAAATAAAATTAGGCACATCGGCCTGTCACATTGGACATAAATTGGGCACATTGGCCTATATCATAACAGATGTAAATTAGGGTTAGCTGGTCTAACTGATTTTGATCGGCTGGAGGTGTGTTGAAGTAATGGTTAGGGCTAAACTCTTCATGGTAAGAATGGTGTGAATGATAGAGCGGTGAAAGTGTTAAGAATTTTGGGAATGTCATGGCGAGTGTCTATGAGAGACAGAGTGTCTCGCTGGTTGCCAAGGAGATGAATCTCCTGATTCTTGGTAGGCATCTGAGTTGTGAAGTTGAGGGGGAATGCGTCCCGATGGTCCTCCCCTCATTGGACCTTTTCCTCTTCCACTTTGTCCTCTCACTCTTGGTGGCATTTTCCTGTTAAAATCAATTCAAAAACAATAAGAATAACTTAATAATGAAATGAGTAATCCTAGGTCAATGCCTAGACTCATAATTCTAAGGAATGTGCTCATGTAAGTTTGAGGTTAAACACAAGAAGGATAGTGTTTAATTCTCTCAAACGTTAGCTCTCATACCAACCTGTCACACCCTGGATTTCCAACCCAAATCCATACACTGGTGGGCCCGGGTGGGGAGTATCATGACGTCAGTTGATAACATCATTGTCAATTAAACACGGCACAATGAAAGTTTTGGAATAAATTTACTATTACAAACCAAATGTTTGAAATAAAATAATATACAGGCTCGTAATAGAAGATCCACAGGCGGATCACAAAATGTACATGGAAAGAATATAAACAGACTTTGGGCAGGTCTAGGATTTGCAAGATCCTCTTATCACTACCGAGCACTTCCAGACTATTTTTGTATTGTACCTGCAAGCTCAGCCTTTTGAAAATACGTCAGCTTTCGCTGGTAAATACACCCAACTGACTCATTTTGAAATCATTTTGAAAATTTGTTTTAAGTGCGTATCAGCACAAAATCATTTTATAACTTGGGAAAGTTGACGTTGCAACCTTGTTAACAGCTTCACATGTTTGTCCAGACATACAGGGCCCAGTACAGAAATGAGACATGATTAAATACACACAACTCACAAAGGAGTTATCCCCAACGCCTTGGGTAATTTGTATTTGAGCGTCTGTCAGGTGTGTGCCTACACCCCGCGCTAAGGTCGTGGCCATTAACTAATGTAATGAGCCGAGGATATCCGGGGCAGGGTAATTTAACCCCCGATGTTTAAGTTATCAAACAAAACTGATTAAAACGAAATATGTGGATTTACTAGCCAAAATCCGGCATTCGATTGATCCCATTTCCGACCAAGCGGTAATAATTTACCGTAACCCAAGCCCGTATAGGGGAAATAGGTCGAGAGTATTTACCTGAATTAGTCTTGTTTAAAATGCAAGATTATAACCTAGCCATATTCAAAATGAGTCAAGGGCAGATAGCATTTACCGGAATGTCTCTAGTCTAGATTATGGCATAAGCTAACCAATTAAATACTAACGGTCTTATTTAAGTCATAGACTTAGACCGACTAGCGTACTTGATCAAATACGTATAATGCTAGATTAAACGATGATTGGATGGAATGTAATTTAATCCCAAAAAGTACGTTGACTTGTGTAATATAAATAAACTATAAACATTCTTGATTTTGAGATTTAAATGACAAGGTTAGACCCGTTTCGGTAAATTTCCATAAGCTTGTTACATATATTTAACCGTACGCATATCAGCGATATCTGGTAACCTGATAAGTCACGGACAAGTTCTATATACCATTATATTTTAAATAAGTTGTAATATCAGTAGGATATCCACTTTTATGCCTGTTATAGTTTTAAATTGAAACTATGCCTCATAAGGGCATTTTGGTAATTTCGTACTATATAAAAGGAACATGAATATAATTTAAGTTTATAATCATGATTATTATGGGAAAATAGTTTATTTATGATATAATATCAGTAGGATATCAATTATATGTGTATTTTATCATTTATGACCAACCTATGCACCGAAGGGCATTTTGGTCATTTTACACATAGTTTATAAATATTTGGGATTCTGAGTTTATAACATGTACCTACTGTAAAAATGATTAAAATATGTTATAAAATCAGTAGGTAACAAGTCTTGGTCAATTAATATGGTTTAAAACCATACTATGCGCCGAGACGGTGCTTATGTCGTAAAATGACGTCTTTATGCGATGTTTACTAAAACTGATGTTAAGGTCAGATTAAAATGTATTAGATAGGTTATTTAATACAACATAGGTAGAATATTTACCTTGAAAAGATTTGATTAAAACCATTTTATGAGCCACAAGGGCTAAAATCGTCATTTATCGACATAGTTTAAGGACCTGTTTGAAAACTCAGTTTATAACTTGGTTTAACATCCCAAATAATCTTATTTATAATATTACATCAGTAGGAAACTCATTTTCAAGTTCATTATCATTTAAAACCTTGTTTTATGCAAAAAGGACATTTTAGTCAAAAATGGCATAACTACGGAACTTGCGCATAAACATGGATTCTGATTATGATCATGTAATAACCTCAGAGGGTCATGATACATTATATTACGATCATAATGCAACTTTAGATCAATAGGTAACTAATCTAAATCGGGTCAGAATCGAAAGTCAAAGAAGAAGTCAAACTTCGCGACCTTCGGTTGCGAACCAATCCTAGCACTGAAATTGACAAGCGGAGCATGTTCTTACATGTTCTAATAATTATTACCAACTTGTTTAAGTGTCAAAACAGGTTTCATAACATATATAAGATCAATTATGATTTTTCCAAAAAAGTGCCTGTTTGACTTTTTAATAACATAACTTTGACCCGTCAATTGGTCTAGCAAATGTGATCTTCAGGAGGTGCCCTTTATAGGTACTAAAACCTACCTTATTACGATCACTTAGCCATGTTCATTTCGAACAATAGCTGGACCATAATGGTCTTAACCGAAAGTCAAAGCGTTTTCTGTAAAAGAGGTTCTTATAAATGAAAATGCAAGAGCAAGGAACACTTACAAGAGGTTCCTAAAATGCAAGAAAACTAAGTTGGATGCTCCTTTTAGCTAGGAACTTCCAAAGAAGGGAGAAGAGTTTATGAATGAGAAAGATGCAAGTTGAAATGGTGAACTTAAGCACCTATTTATAGTTGGAGAACTCAAAGGAGGTGATGCCAGGTGTTTAGGGGTGTAAGAGGAAGCTTACAAGTGTCCTAAAACGTGGCATAGCTGTTTGCAAGACCATGGTTTCGAATTCATGGTTTTTTGGAGTTTTGTTTGGCAGCCAAGCAAACTTTCTGCAGCAGAGCCTCTCTTGCCGCCCGCGAGAGACCCAGGCCTGGTCTCTCGTGGCCCGCGACCGCCCCTTGGCCAGTTTCAAAGTTTGACACCTTAACCCCTTAACTTATTAAAGCTTTTAAAAACCTTTTAAAACACCTTTTTGGCACTTTTAGCCCTCCTTAGCCAATACTTGGCATCCCCTGGATTATGCTAGGACATTGTCGAGCTCTCTGTTCGTTAAAGTTCACTCAGAGGTATAAATTAACATGTTGACACTTTTAATCCCTCCATTATCCAACTTTCACATATATACAGAATTAAACCCCCTTGTCCAACAATTGGCACGTACGAGAGTTAGGACTCTGCAAAGGATCACTCATAGGCTTATTATAAGCATGTTGATTCCGATGTCACTCAGAGGCTGGGCATGTTGACATATCAGTCACTCAGAGGCCAAGTTTTAGGCATGTTGACATATCAGTCACTCAGAGGCTAATGATTTAAGCATGTTGACATATCAGGCACTCAGAGGCTGTTATTTATGCATGTTGACATCGGACCGTCACTCAGAGGCTCAATTTGAGCATGTTGACGCCTTTAGTCCTTATTGGTCTTTAATAGACTATATTTAAAATACAACACGTGTCACTATACTATTGGACACGATTTTACAGGGTGTTACATTTCGGAGTTCAGTATGTTGACACAGTTTTCCGGAGTTTAGTTTGGATATTACTTATTTCGGTGTTTAGTTTGTTTAAACATATGTTATTGAATATGGAATTATTGTATTAAGTACCAATGGGTTTCAGAGATAAGTAGCTCTTAAAACTTTACAGATTTACAGATCAGTTGCAGCCTTCTGTGTGATAGTTGTATATTGAAACTATTATAGTAGCAAATACATCCTTAATGCACTTGTCTTTTACTATGTATTGTGATTTCAGAAATGGCTGAACAACCTGTTGCTGAAGTTGTTGTGCCTGTTCCAGTAAGACAGTTTGTCATGATAAACGGTAACTAGATTGAAGCAATTATTCGTGCAACATTATAGTTCGGAGATCTCGACCATGGAGAAACATGTTATTCAAGACCTATTTGTGAAAGGGCTGCTAGAGATTTCAGATATGTTGGTCATTTCCCTCAAAGAAGTTGTATAAGGTAATGCTTATCGGGAAATTGAGGAATTTCTATCATGTGTTGATGTAGTGCTTAGCTCCCCATAAGTTAGGGATGGATAGAATGGGACACAACCTTTTGTCTGTTATGATCGGCCTAACATTCAATCAGCCTTACAACTTTTCTCTTATGATCCTTCGAGCTTTTCAAACACATATTGCGTATCGAGCTAGTGATAAACTCTTGATGCTTCTATATCCATGGTTCCTTACACTAATCTTTCGACATTTGTTTCTAAATCTTCCATTTGGTATCCATCTGCAAGCGTACGCTCAAGATCCAATTCATTAAGATATTCTCAAGGATTGTAAAGCTGCTAATCCTTCGGTCCACACCAACACTCTCCCTGAACCTCATCCTTGGCTTGGTGCAATCGTACAGGAAAATAACTATAACCCTGATACCAATCCTACTTGGACTGAGGTCAGAAATGGTGTTGAACAACTGTTTGGGGCAGGGGATGACAATGGAGCACCTCTGCTAATGAAACAGCAGGTGGTTGTTCAACCTCACATTGATTCTCAACAACCACCATCACAAGAACCTATTGCTGAAGTTGAAGCGGTCAGAGAATCGGTTATGGAAGAGCTAGTGATTGATATGCCGGTTGTATAAAATGTTGCTCTTAGTGAACCTTTGGATGAAGGTCCATTTATGAGTGAGCCAGTTGATATAATCATGGGTGATGTTGAAGAAGAGATTATTTGAGTGGAGCAACCAGTTGTTGGTGTTGCTATATTGTAGGTCCCCTAATCCTTATAGATCTTTACAGAATCGTCTATCTAATCTAGAGGGCGGAATCCCCTAGATCAGATTTCACAGAAACAAGAACACGAACAATTTCCTTCAAATAGTCTTCTATTGATTATCTAACACAAAGTGTTTACAATCAATTCAAAACTCCCTCTCAACTCTCTAACTTTCCAGCCTCCGAAACCCTAATTCAGCCATCACAAACTCCAAAACAGCCTCCAAAATGTCCAATAAACCCAATTTTTCTGCTGCCACGATTCTGAACCGAGCAAAATCAAGAGCCGAATGCTCTGATACCAATTGTAGGTCCCCTAATCCTTATGGATCTTCACAGAATCGTCTATCTAATCTAGAGTGCGGAATCCCCTAGATCAGATTTCACAGAAACAAGAACACTAACACGAACAATTTCCTTCAAATAGTCTTCTATTGATTATGTAACACAAAGTGTTTACAATCGATTCAAGACTCTCTCTCAACTCTCTCTAAAGCAATTCTCTAAACAACTGAACAACTAACTGAGCAACAGAAACAACAACCTAAACCCTAATGTAAACTTCCTTTATATATAGATAGGTTATGCAACTGGGCTAGGGTTTCCTACATGGACTGCTAGTGGGTTTAAAGCCCAATTCGCCTACCATGAGCTATTTAGTGTCTAGTTCAGCTTAATTACTTCTAATTGACTATTACAAAACTAACCCCGCTAACCGTTTATCATTTTACTAATTACAAGATATCCAAAGACCAAATCTAAGCTGTTGTCACAAATATGCACCAACATATATCCGTTCCAAGTGATACCTTGGAGTCTGACCCTCTTATTAGAGAGCTTGATGCGGCTCTCAAGGAAGGACCATCTTCTAGAGTTGTGGATAAGGGAAAAAGGATTATTGAAGATATTAATGTTGGTATGTTAACAGAAAAGGAGTATTATCAGTTGGTTCATGAAGATATGCTTAATAAGATTTTAGATGGAGATAAAGATAGACTTGCAGTTTTCTGAAGCAAAGTAGACTCTCTCGGTCTCTCTTCTAATTGGGGTTTGCGTTTAGCTTCATGGAATAATAAGTTGGACGATCTCACATCTATTAGTTTTGACTCATCCTCCTCTAACGATAATAATGATGATCAGCGTCCACCTGCTGCTGCAGCTGTCCGTTAATCGCAGCCAGTCAGGACTTATAAACGTCGAAGAGTTGCGGAGGGTTCGAGTTCTTCACATAGAGTTTCGAGTACTGAAGCTACATCAGTTAAAGCTTCACTTGTTGTTGTTGTTGTTGTTATTACCACTATTTCTAGTGGTCTATGCATCTTGGGGAGATCAGTTTCTCTTTCTTCATTACTAGTTCATTCCTCTATGGAATCTATTAGTGTTACCATGATTGTTGCTGCATCATCTCCTATTTTATCATCTACCATCACTACTCCGCTTTTCAGCTTGCTTTCTACTTCTCCGAGTATACGTAATATGTTTGCGACATTGGTAAGTGTAAGACTGCCTCCCTTGCCTTATGTCTTTATTGGTATGCCACTGGGTGCTACTCAAAGTTTTGTATGACCAAGTTCACCCGTTGTACAGCGTCTATCAGGGCTTAGGATGATCAGGCCAACAATACCAAAGACAGAGGAAAGACATCTCAAGGTGTTCGCCCGAAGGTTGCCTTCAGTCCTCGTCCACCTACGCAACAGAATGCCCCAAGACCATCTGTTCCTATACCGTCTGTTCCAAGACCCTCTGGTACAAGACCTTCTTCACCAACATCTGTTCAAAGACCACGAGGAGCAGCGAGTAATGATGAAATACAACACTTCCTAGAATTCATTCGTACTCAGTTTATGGACATTCACAGAGTTCTGACAAGACAAATCAAGATCATCAATGACAATCAGGAACATATAAAGAAGCAATAGAAAGAAATTGTTGAATACGAAAGGGGAGTACTCAGGGCAAATTAGAAGCTAGGACTTTGATGAACAAAACTTGTTGGTTATGATCAAGCGTACTGACGGAGTACAATTCTTCAAACCGAGGTTTAAGTACCCGAGGACCCTTCTAGCTCGTTATCTTCATCATTTGGCGAAGCTTAATCTGAACAACGACACCAATGTTAGCAACATCATAGGATTGATTCCAGTTCTTAAAGCCGGAAGCTGTAATAGCAGGTGGAAGGAATTCAAGCCTGCAGTTCAAGTTGTTAAAACCAAAGACAAAGTAACGGGTAAACAGGTTCTGAAGATAGTTTACAAACCTGCCAGCTGTCTGCGAAAGATCCCTATACGCAAGTTTGATATCGAAAAAATTGCAGGGAATCAGATATTGGTGCGTTGATAGGAAAACGGGTGAGGCGGTAATTACAAAGAAGGAAGTGACTGAGGAGACTGTATGGATTTTGGATCCCCTCTAGTTGGTAAATTTCAAGATGGAAGACCTGAAGAAACTCAGACGTCTGCCTCTGTAATACCTTTAGGAAATCAGCCACTAGTACTTCGATACATCAAGGTAGTGCAGTTCTGTGTGAAGAACAAGATTTGTGTAGGCAGTGAAAACTCAAAGCTTAGTTGAAGACAAGATTACAAGTTTCTCTTTGAAGATCTCATCAAGGGGGAGTCTGTAAATGTGCTTTTGTGATAAGTGCTGGATTTCCAATTGTTAAAGTCTAGGGTCTAAAGTGTAAACTTGTAATCTAGTAAAGGTCTGTCCGAAGTTATCATGTTCTTAATTTATATGTATGTTTTAGTTTGTCCGGCTTTAGGGAATGCATTTGCCTAGTCCGAGTTTAATAGGTAACTCGGAATACCTTTGTGGTTTTCGAGTTTAAGATGTTTTGTCTTGTATTATACATGAGTGGAATGAATGACAAGACAACGATTCTTTTGTGTAAAGTTTCTTTTGCAAGCAAACCCTAATCATTGTGTGTGTGTAGCGGCTGATACCGTGTGCGACGTCATATCTGAGAACACTCTATGTATTCTTTGGATCTTCTTCTTTTATACTTCTTGTCCAAATCCTTGTGGTGGTTGTCATGTGGTGGATTCCCCTCACCAACTGTTCGTGTTTGAGCGAGATCCGTGATTGAGAGAGGATTAGGAGACCTTACAGGCTGGAAGGGGTTAGAAGGGTGGTTTGGATAAAGTTCTTGCCTCGTTCAGTGTTTAGATCGTGCGAGGACTTGATTCAAGCTTATTAGGACTTCTCTTGAGTCAGATAGCATTAAATCGAGGGAAGTAAGAGCAGCTTGAATCTCTTAAAATAAACTACTATTAAAACTTTAAATCGGCCTTGCGGGACTGTATCCCTGCTGACCCAGACCAATATGGCCGAGGGTAGAGTTGGCTCCAAAAGAGGGACATGCCACATTTTGTATAAATAACTTACTTAATTATCTTTCAATAATCCGGCCTTGAGGGACTGTATCCCTTCTGACTCAGACCAATATGGCTGAGCGTAGCGTTGCCTCCAAAAGAGGTACATACCACAATAACTAAGATAATCTCTTAAAAAGCACAAAGTGCAAAAATCATCAAATGATAAGTAAAAGAGGAGTTGGAACCAAGTGATTCTATCTTGTTTATTGTTTTTACTAACATTTTATTTTTATTTCATTCTTCTCTTTTTAAACTAACTAATATCTTTTCTCAGAATTTGGTTAGATTAGACGTTGACGATATTCCGGTATTAAAAGCTCTTGTGTCCTTGGATGGCTTCGGTATCTTACCATCACTATACTACACCAACGATGGATGCACTTGCCTTAACGTGTTGTAGAGAGTGATTGTATTGTTTGGTGTTTTATAAATATACAACTTGATAAATGTGTAAAAAGTGCTGAAAATATACTAAAAATTATACCACACTCGCACCACGGCATGCAACATATTACCTTTATCAATATTCTCCATAAGTAGCATGCGCATTCATGAATAGATGATAATGTGAATATAAATATAAAGGGTGTTTATAAGATGTTGAAACCGAATGAACTGCCAAATCTAAAGCAACTGAGCTTGGTTGGAGTTTAAATAAAGGCCACGACCACCAAGCACCAAAACTGAATCGTTATTGTCATATTCTAAAACCGTTGTTACCAATGGGCCATGAAGTCCGTCAAAACCACCCGAACTGGACCATGAAAACCCCTGATGAAAAAAGGTGTGTACAACATATTACCTTTATCAATATTCTCCCATAAGTAGCTTGCGCATTCATGAATAGATGATAACGTGAATATAAAGGGTGTTTATAAGATGTTGAAACCGAATGAACTGCCAAATCTGAAGCAACTTAGCTTGGTTGGAGTTTAAATAAAGGCCACGACCACCAAGCACCAAAACTGAACCGTTATTGTCATGTTCTAAAACCGTTGTTACCAATTGGACCATAAAGTCCGTCAAAACCACCCGAACTGGACCATGAAAACCCCAGATGAAAAAAGGTGTGTATGACTTTTTTTAACCAGATGGTCACAATTTCAAGTTGTACTAAGTGAAACAATAACAAATTTGGAATAAAAGTGTAAAAATATAAGCTTAAAAGCTTCAAATCGACACATTTGACGTATTACCAAACCCGACCATAACCCACTCAGCTACAAAGAACATAATCCAGCTAACTTCTTCTTGTCTAGTTTAGTCCATAACCAAAACATTTAAAACTGGGATTCTATCATAATACTTTTTCCTGATATGAGCAGCCTCGGCTTGGCGTCTCTTTGAGAACCTTGGATACGAATGAAAATACTTGGTGTTGTAACCAGTTATTGCATACGATGACTTAGCCATTTTATCCAACAAAATCTGCAAAAAAGAAAGCAAAATGTGGGTTTTTAATGAATTATTCGTGTGGCCATATAGTTAGAAATCTAATTGTACATGTAATATCAAATGTCTTGAGTCTGTATTATACCGGATAGAGGTTTTGATAGGTTTTGTTAGGATTGATTAGACCAGGTTAGGATTTGGTACGACATGATACGAAGAGATCGAGTATGTTCAGGTATGATGTCATCATCTGATGACATCATATTTATAACATCATCTTACATCTTTCAAATTTCATATACAGAACATATGAAGTTCATGCAGAATTCAAGAGAACTACATCAAGTTCGTACGTACCACATCAATTTCGTACGAACATGGAATTCCACATCAACTTCGTACGGACTTGTAATGATCAACTATATATATCAAAGTTCAAGTCCGTTCAAGGTGACCTACAGAGAAGCTCACCTCCGTACAAGCTCACAAGTTCTTCATACGGATTCATGTAATTGTGTGTCGCAGTCGTCAAAACTCTGTCCGGTTGCCGTTAGAACGTACTTGATTATTTACGATTTGGTGTCTCGATTACGACTCGGTTTTACAGATACCGCACGTAAAACCGTTTAAACGCAGAACTTGTGTTCGGTATCGAACCGATCCTAAACTCACAAGTGGTATCAGAGCTACGCAAGCTCTGCGTGTAATCGTGATTCGATTCGGACGAGTTTCGGTGTCTTTCGACGTGTTGTTCGTGTATTTCGGACTAAATCGATTGATTTTTGGTAAGTTTTAGTCTGATTCGGTGAAAGCAAATGTATTTCGGTTGATTTTAAACGTGTTTCAAACAAGTTTCAATCTGATATTGTTCATTTCAATTTGTTTCGATGCTTTTCGATTGATTACGGTCAGGTTTTAAATCGATTTGAAACTGTTTCGATGTGCAAAATTTTAGATCTGGATTGCTGTTTGTTGAGAATTATTATTTTAAAGTGAATCTGTGTCAGATCAGATCTGTATATGAAAAAAGATTGTTGTTTTCTTTCAAACAGTAAAAGATCCGTTTATGTGAGAGAGATTGTCGTTGAATAGATCTGAATGAATAAGTCTAAACAATCGATAATGAAATTGATGTATGGTGTTATTATGTTGTTGTGATACATTGACTTTAGATATGAATCATGTTTTTTGTAATATTGATTTCGAATCTGAGTAGAGAATAAAGAAAAGTATTTGTTTCGATGCTGAAATTCGAATATTGTAAAGTTGTTAAATGAGTTGCAGATTGTTGAAGTTTATAAGTGACAGGATTGTATTTGTGACACCATTTGTGGTTGTTGCCCGGCTACCTTCTGTTCTGTTTTGATGTAACTTGGCAAGTTTTCTGAATTTATAAAGAATAAGATTTGTGGTTGGTAAAGCTGGTTTTAGTGACAATATTGTAGAGTTTTGTTGCTGAAGGTGATACAAAGAAACGAAAATGATAGAAGAGTAGAAAAGAATATGCAACATTTGTGATTGTGTCACAAAAAGAATTTTAGGGTGGTGAGGATATTCTAGGAGACAAAGATGAAGTGTGTGCTGCTACTTATTTTTGAAGTGCATTAGGAATTAAAGAAGATACAACGTCAAATAGAGTCTTTGTGGATTTAATAAAAAATAAAATTAAAATTAATAATTGAGAAGTGACGTTTCATGTTTTACAAAAAGTCAAATTTGATCTTATATAGAATTAAAATTTGAAAAAAAAAAAAGAAAACAGATTTCGAGATTTTAAAAAAATCAAACATGTTTGACCGTCCACAGAACTGGGATGAATTAATTGTTTGAAATACAATAAAAAGATAAACTAGTCATCATTTTAATATTTGAAAAAGTAAAAAAAAAAAAACGTTTCACTTTTTAAAAATATAAAAATAAAAGGCTAATAACTCTGGGGGTGCTAAACGGGTCGTGTTCGCGGGTTGACGGGTTCAACCAGATCTGAACCCGAAAATTTTACCCGATCAGACCCGAACCCGAAAATCGTATCATATATATGAACCCGAACACGACCCGAAGTTTTGTGGGTTGACACGAACACGACCCGTTTAACCCGAATTTTTTAATTTTTTTTCTAAAACTAATATATTAAAATTAAAAATTACTTAAAAAACACAAATGTAGATAATAATATCATATTTAAATTATAAAAGCTATGTTAATTTCTCCTTTTAAGTTATAATTATGGCATAAAATACACGCCCCATTTAATTTATGAGATAAAATATATTGTAAAAAAATATAATATAGTATAAATGGGTTAAACGGGTCAACCCGCCAACCCGACCAGGTTGACCCGAACCTGACCTGTAAACCTAAACGGGTTCGCGTGTTCAACCCGAAACTGACCCGAACCCGTTTAGACGAAACCTAAACCCGCGAATTTCGTGTTAGGTTCGTGTCGGGTTTTCGGGTCGTGTCAGAAATTCACACCCCTATCCGTTCTTGGAATTAGTATTTGAAATAAGTTGAAAGGGAAATATTATAGTTTGGGATCTATAAAAAAATAATCATAAATTCGGGCTGATCATATAAAAAAAACTTAGTGGGCTGAATTTGAGTTTTGAGCTGAGATTTTATGTCTTTGGGTTTGGTTTAAAAAGATTTTTGGGGTGTTTGACACAAGTGGGCTGATACAACTTTATTTGATTTTAGCATGTTATTATTTTTTTCTATATCCGGCTGATTAGATTGGGCCAAAATTTTTAAAATCATTTGGGTTGAATTTTGAGTTTCAAATCAGATTGAGTTTGAATAAGTGGACCGGGTCATCTTAGTACATTTAGGGAGTGATTATTTGGATTTTCGGCTACATGTGATTTTTGAACCGGGTTTTAATCTACTAAAGTTTTGAACTTGACTGATCAGATTCAAGAGAACATAAATTTAACAAGTTCAAAGATTAGTGGATTGTCAAATTTAAAAAACAAATGGATCGTGAAGATTTTAGGTTGAGATTAAATATTAATATGTCAACTCCGGAAGGGAGTTAACAGTATAAAAGGATTATGAGACACCTATTTGAAACTTTCATGATCGTGAAAGATGAATCCAATAGAGTTGATAAAACGGTACTGTGATTTGATTTAAAACGCTTAGAAGATATTAAATGTTTGAAAAATCTCTATCTTCTGAGTGGGATGATTATCTAGTTGAATTTAAAAGGACTTCCATGTTCAGATGGTTAGATTTAGATGATTAGAAAGATTAAAGAACACGAACCAGAAATCGAAAAGAAAACGCTATGAAACAAAAAGCTAGTGAAACTGTGAAGGTGAAGAATAATGAAGTCAAAAAATCTACCTCGTTTACCATTAAAGCTTCATGTTCCGAACCCGTTTGTTCAAACTGTGAAAAATATCAGACATATAATGTCAAACTTGTGAAAGATGTGGAGAGTTTGATATTGGAAAAAAAAAATTAAAATAAAATGAAAATGATTCTGAAAACAAAATAAAATTTAGAAAATGAATAATTAGTTTTAAATTCAAATATTTTTGAAAAACAAAAAGAAATAAATACACATCTTGAAAAAATAACTCAACTTTAAAAAGATTTTGAAAATTCTCATAATAAAGTTAAGATTCTGGAAAATAAATTAAAATGTTTTGTTGTCTCGTCCTTAATGTTAGATCATATGGTACCAAAACCAATCAACAAAATGAAAACTGAGGAGGAAATGGTAAATAAAAATGGTTGTACCTGATAATACCAAAAATAAAACTTTCTCAGTTGAAAATCCAATAAGTGACAATGTTAAAAATTATGACAATTTCATAATTGAAAATCGTGATGATGATACCGATGATGATAAAAATGATAAAAAAAAAGAAATATTTTTTAAACTAAAAGAAAAATTTCAAGAAGTTGTTTCACCATTTGCTGAAAGGTCAGTGTTCGACACAAAAGTCTTTTAAGCAAAATGGGGAATAGAAACAAAAACAAAAGGTTAAAAATTCAATAATTTTTCAAAACAACAATAAAAGATTATCAAGTCAATCATCCAATCATTATAAAAATTCACAAACATTTGATAATAAGTAGTGCAGGTTTGATCATAGTGCTTCAAAGTCAAATCAAGTTTACAGAAGAAATTGGAATGACGACTATTACACGTCAAAACAGTTGTTATGATTTGGGTGTATGGATTAATAGAGAAGATTGGTGCGATAACAGGGTGTGTTTCGACTGTAGAATAAGTGGACACATTGTTGTAAATTGCATGAGACAGAGATTTGATACGAGAAAAATGCTATAGCTGCCAAATCAAAGGTCCTATTACCAGAGATTGTCCAATGAGGTCAAAGAGAGAATTGTTGGATAAATATCACAAGAAGTTTAAGAAAAATGATAAAGAAAAGAAGCCAACAGAGAAGAAAACTGAAATAACAGAAGAAAAGCCCAAAGAACAGAAGGTCAAGCTATCGCAAGGGCAGAAAAACATATTGAGGAAAAAGAGAAAGAAATTTAGAGAATATTTGAAGAAAATTTTGTCCTCGGGACGACCATGTATTCAGATAATAGTTATGAAGAATCATTTTACTCTACCAAGAGTAATCAGCAAAGTAAAACGAATTCATCAGATACAAATCCAATGACAAAAGAGAGAACAGTGGAGAAAAAATTGGTTAAATAAACAGTTAAAAAATCAAATAAAGTTAAATTTTCAGATAAAAATTTTATAAACTTGTTTGAATATAAAAGAGAATGTGAGGGGTTGTTTATTTCAGATGTTGATGAATTTGGTAAACCTAAATCCAAAAAGGATTGGGTTCTAATTCAAAGTAATTGAAGTTTATTTGAAATGTGTAGGATAACCAAGGTTTAAGCAAAATGTCATTTTAGAAGAAGTGGTTATTCATGCAGAGAGACAAGATTGATATTCCACACAAACAAAATGATAGTCTCAAGTTCACATTCGTAAAAAGTTGTTTAACGGTTAAAATGGAAGATTTTTATTTTCGATTTAAAATATATGTTTTCAATTTTAGGGGAAGAAAAAATTTTAAAATTGTCAAAATAATGTTTTTTTTTAAATTGAAAAACATTATTTCCACATCATTTCAGATAGGCAAAAAATTTTCAAAAAGCCAAAAACAATATAAAAATCTCATAATATCAAAAACATTGGAAAATGAAAATGAGATTACTTGTGCGAAAAGAGAAAATGATAGTATATCAGTGAACTATTAGTGCATGCTAAAGAATTGTAGTGCTTAATATGGTTAAACAATCTCACTAAATATGTTTTAGTAGGGCCACCTAGACTAGTAGTTTTGTGAAAACAATACAAATTAAATGAAAAAGCCTAGTTCTAGTGGGAAACGCGGTTAAAAGCATAGTACTTAGTTTTGTCCTTCGTGACTGTGTACCTACTCGGTAATCGCTGAATGCTGAAAAGCATAAAAACCGGTCAGTTTGTGAACTTTCACAACTTATTGAAAAAGTCATTGTCACACCCCGAAAATCGCGGCGGAAGACAAGCATGGTGGTGACGGAGGTTGGCGACCAACAATTATAGGGCAAACATAGATAATTATAAACATAGACAAAATAGTTTAAAAAGTTATTACAATCATCTCAAATTGTATGGTTTAAAGTGTTCATGTTCAAAAGTTCCAACTCATGGACCATCACACAAGCTTTATTATTGTCCATTTTTAGTGTTGCCGTAAACCCACATCAAACTCCAAAGCCACTTATGTACCTGAAAACACGTTTTAGAATATCAACACAAGTTGGCGAATTCACGAATTTTACTTACTTATAAATATCAAAATATTTATTCTTGTTTCCATTTTGAAAAGATGATAAAGTTAAATCGACATGTAACATCGTAAACTAGCTAGGAATACGAAATATTGTTCGCAACCAAGAGCCCATAATAAAACCGAAACCTTAATCGTTTCCCATATTCTTGTTTTCAACATATATTCCTTGTCCTTTATGATAGGCGTGACCGATCGACACGCTTGGGTTTGTCAAAACCCGATAGATCTACCAATATACCATGTGCCCTCCATCAAACAAGTTAATGATTACAGTGGCGGGAAAATGTCCATGAATAAACCCTCATTAGGGTAACTTAAGGCCCTTACTCAAGACCAACATAGGTTACATTTCCTTTGTCGTCTTTTGATCATATTAACTCAAAATAGTTTACGTGTTTCTCCCCCGAAATGTAAAAACTTAATTTAAAAGGGGTTATGAACTCACCTTTGGGTGCGTTATAAATTTGCCACCAGAAGCCCAAATTAAATAGGTATTAGTGCCCTAACTACACTTTCGAATTAATTTCAAGTCTACTAACAAAGTTTTTCACTCAACCCTTTAGACTTATAAAATAGTTTCGTGTGTTTGACCCGTTACTTAGATGACCCGTTGGTGACTACAACTCTTAAGGTTTTGTTTTCCTATTCTCTTATTATTCAATCATTATAACGTGAAATATCCTTTTCCTTTAAAATTTCCGCTCAACGACACACACCAACACACATTTATTTACACCAAGTTTTGTTATTACGATTTCACATAACTCAAATCCATACTTAAGCATTCTTAGTTATATATCACACAACACTTTGTCCAATCACGTAATCCACATAATTCATCCAAATAATCATTTTATATACTATCAACATTAAATAATCATATTTCAATGAAATCACATAGTTTCCTTCATAGTAGTCACTACATGCATCATGTGTTTCTTGTATCGATTATTCCATATTCATCATGTAATACCGAAATACACCTTATATCATCATAAAACTCGTGTTATATCTTATCTTATCATTCTACACAAGTTCATGTCACCTAGTTCACATATGGATAGTTATGTCCATTGTTAAGCATAGAATTAGCGTTTTCGACTTATATTTCCACATAGAACATACCAAACAGGGAAATATCATAACATATACTTTAAGACTTGTTATAATATCATATTGCATGCCTACAGGTTTTAGTTCAGATTTATATTGCATGATTTGATCATACTCAAAATTGCCATATTTAAACTTTTTAAGCCTTTAATGACCACAAAAGCAATCCAAATCATCTCAATCATATCTCATACTTATAATTTGACTTCTATAGATAAAATAACATGTTTTTATCATCACACTTTCATTTCCACATAGATCATCTTATTACCATAGCTATAATTACTTTTTACACCATTTTAAGCATGATTTACTAAATTATAAGCTTCCAGCTCATGATTATCATAAAAATTAGGTATGACCTGAAAGTTATGTTCAAAATATTAGCATAATATCACCATATTTTCCATTCATCATAAACCTCTACATGCATGTCATAATCTTACATTTATCTTGCATTTTTCACATCAATCATGCGTCATACACCCTCCTAACTTAGGGTTTTTCATCCAAGTTCATTATCACACATTTTTAGACCATAAATCACTTCAAATATAACCTCAATCTCAGATTACACAAAACCCCTAATACATCATCTTGCGTGTCACTTTCAACATCTTTTAAGCATAATTTTCAACCATAAAAACTACCATACCCACACCTTTCAATCATGGATCATACACACACATTATAACCTTCAAAATTTCTTATTAAAACCTTTGATTTACTGATTTCATTAGTTCATTAGGAAAATCCTTTTGTTTGGTGAACAACTTCACTTTTAAACAAACTAAAATCTCATACCTTGAAGATTTAAGAGATGGATTACCTTAGATGAACATGCTAGGATTTCTAGGAATAAGAGAGCTTCTTGACGATGAATCCTCCTTGATTTGCTTCTATGGATGCTTGGATTCTTCAAGGAAAGCTCATGAACTTTAAGTGTGTGAAAGTGAAGGTGAATTGTGAGGTTTTGATGAAAGATGAATTTGAAAGTGGAAGTGGTGCGGGAGGTGGTGGTGTGGACGGTTTTAAGGAGAGAGAAGGCAGGAGAGAGAGAGTGTCTTCAGAAGGGTTGGAAATGATTAGGGAGGAAGAGTGTAAGTGTAGGTTGAATTGTGAGTGGTGGTGTAAGATTTGTATAATTATTGGACTTTTATGAGATTTCTAAGATATTTGATGGGGTGGGACCCCTTGGCTGAAATTTTATATGTGGGAGGTGGGTGTATATATACATATATATATATATATTTATTTATTTATTTATTTATAAAAATAATACTTACACATTTTATAAAATTCTTGCAACTTTTATAAAAGTTTAGGGCCTAATTTCACTTGATTGAACTTAGTAATTATGGAATAATATGTACCTACTAATTCCATCATAATTTTACTAATTAATAATAATACTTGATGTTTAGTGGTGTCTGAGTTTGCTTAAGACCCTTTAAAAGTCTATAACGCAAGCAATTTCCGGAAAATTTGGATAGAAAACCACCAATTAAGGCGTATGCGCTTTTCTTCTAAATTTCCCCCAATGAATTATAATTTCACATTATACTAACATGTCAGGCACATTCATTGGCTTCTAAACACTTATCTGGTTGTCACCAACATTCTCTACGTATATGTCATCACTTTAAAACACCGAAATTCTTATATTTCATCTTTTGCAAATTCCATTGCACATTTGGGCTTTATTAGTTTTAATTGGATTTTAATGACACATAAAGTAAGTATTATTGCACCATTTCATAATAACATGTTTAAAATTACAGTACGAATTGTAATCGGAAAACACAGGGTGTCATAGTCTCCCTACTAAAAGAATATTCGTCCCGAAATTTAAGCTACGTCGCCATCCCTGGGTTTGGACTTGAATAGATGAGGGTACTTCCGCTTTATCTGATCCTCGCGTTCCCAGGTATACCCGGGTCAAGGCTTTGAATTCCATCTAACCTTGACCAACTTGATACGACTTCACCTGAGCTTTTGGACCTTTTAGTCCAAACCTCAATAGGGTCTTCAAAAATTAGAGTTTGTCATCAATCTGAACTTCCCCTGGTGGTATCACAAGTGTCTCATCAGACAGACACTTCTTCAAGTTAGATACATGGAATACATCGTGTACTCCACTGAGTTCTTGAGGCACCTTGAACCTATAAGCAACTACACCAATTCGCTCTAAAATCTCAAATGGTCCTACATATGTTTGCCGAATCTAAAAACACCTTTCCAGGGTGAGACCCTCAACATGACTCTGTTCCCAACATGGAATTCCAGCGGTTTCCTTCTATTATCGGCATAACTTTTCTGTCGGTTTGCGACCGCTTTCAGTATGTCCTTAATTTGAGAGATCTTATCGGTTGTCTTGTGCATGATTTTAGGTCTAGTTAGTAGTTTTTCATCGACTTCTGCCCAACACAGGGGCGATCGACATTTTCTTCCACACAGTGCTTCAAAAGGGGCTACCTTGATACTCGAGTGGTAACTGTTGTTTTAGGAGAACTCAACTAGGGGTAAGTGAGTATCCCAATTTCCATCGAAATCAATTGCGCATGCTCGCAACATATCTTCTACTATTTGGATAGTCCTTTCACTTTGACCATGGTCTATGGATGATATGCTGTGCTCAAATCCAAACGCGAACCTAAAGCTTTTTGCAGCGATTGCCAAAATTTCGATGTAAAGTGGCCATCTCTATCAGAGATTATCGAAATTGGCACTCCGTGCGGTGCAACTATTTCTTTAAGGTAGATCCTTATAGCTTATCTGCGTTATACTTTTCCTTAATGGGTAAGAAATTAGCAGATTTTGTTAAGCGGTCAATAACTACCCAAATAGCGTCATAACCACTAGATGTCCTTGGCAGCTTGGTTATAAGATCCATGGTTATTCTCTACCATTTCCATTGAGGAATCTCGGGTTGTTGTAAAAGCCCGGACGGCTTCTGATACTCAACTTTAACCTTCGAACAGGTTAAACACTTGCTAACGTATAGAGCTACCTCGCCTTTCATATTGGGGCCACCAATAGAACTCCTTGAGGTCATTGTACATCTTGTTTGCCCCTGCTGGATAGAATACTTTGGTTTGTGGGCCTCGTCCAGGACCAACTCTCACAAGTTTCCTAGACGTGGTACCTAAATATGTTCTTTGAAGTACAACACACCATGTTCCTTCGGTGCAAGCTCGCTATCCATCCCACACAATCCTTCCTTCCTGATCTTTTTCTCTTCAACGCTCTACGTTGTGCATCGCAGATGCGAGCTGCGAGGCTCGTTTGAATCGTTAATCCTAATGCACGAACGCGTAATGGTTTTACTCTTTCTTTCCTACTCAAGGCATCTGCTACAACATTGGCTTTGCCTGGGTGATAATGAATGTCACATTAGTAATCACTGAGTAACTCCACCCAATATCGTTGCCTCATGTTAAGTTCTTTTTAATCAAAGATATGTTGAGACTTTTATGGTCAGTGTAGATCGTACACTTAGTACCATAGAGATAAGTCTCCATATCTTTTACGCAAAGATTACCGCTCCTAACTCCAAGTCGTGTGTCGTGTAATTCTTCTCATGCACCTTTAATTGTCGGGAGGCATAAGCTATGACTTGTCTTTTTGCATCAAGACACAACCAAGTCCTTAGTGTGAGGCATCGCAAAACACCTCAAATCCATCTGTCCCATCAAGAAGAAACAAAATAGGTGTACTATACAACTTCTGTTTTAACGTCTGAAAAACTTCTTCATGTTTCTCGCTCCAAGAATACGTTCGATCCTTCTGAGTCAACAACGTCAATGGTACACTATTTTAGAAAAGTTCTCGATGAACGTTTTGTAGTATCTTGCTAATCCTAAGAATTTTCGTATCTCTATAGGGGACTTTGGCACTTTCCAGTTCTTTATTCTTTGATCTTTACGGGATCCACATGTATGCCTTTCTCATTTATGACATATCCAAGAAAATGCACCTCTCGAATCCAAAACTCGTATTTAGAGAGCTTAGCATACAACTTCTTATTCCTTAGCAGCTCAAGAATCAACTTCAAATTTTCCTCATGCTCCATCTTAGTTCGTGAATAGATAAGTATATCGTCTAATGATGGTTTACACACTCGATTCATGAGCTCCATGAATATTGCGAGTGCATTAGTTAACCCAAACGGAATAACCAAAAATTGAATAAAAACAAGATCCTTGCAACTAATCAAACAAAATCAATCCTTGGTAATGGGTACCATTTTTGATCGTTAGCTTGTTTAGTTCCCGGTAATCAATACATATCCTAAACGATCCATCTTTCTTCCTCACAAACAAAACGAGCGCTCCTAGGGCGAGAAGCATGGTCTTATGAATCCTTTATCCAACACCTCTTGAACTTGTCGGGCAACTCTTACATCTCCGACGGAGCTATACTATACGGAGATCATGCTATAGGAGCTACTCCAGGTACAAGGTCAATTCTGAATTCTATCTGCCTCGGGGGCGGTAGACCAGGTAAGTCTTCAGGGAAAACTTCTGGAAAATCACGCACAATCGGAATATCTTCGAGCTTTCGTTCTTCGGCATTGGTATCTACTACATTTGCCAGAAAGGCTGGGTATCATTTACGCAGATACTTATGCATCTTCATAACATTGACGATCCTAAGATCCACCTCCTTCTTATTAGGGAGTGGTAGACATACCAATTTCTCAGAACAGACAATCTCACCATTATTCTTGGACAACCAGTCCATTCCTACAATGATATCGAAACTACCTAACTCGACAGGTAGAAGGTCAATGTTGAATTTTTGTTCCTCCAACTAAAGTGTGCACCCTCGAATGACCTCTTTGGTTTCTATAACTTTTCAATTAGCTATTTCTATTGAATACTTATTATCAAGTTTGCTTGACTTTAAGCCAAGAAAAGGTTCAAAGCTTTTAGAGACAAAACTTAAATCAGCTCCAGTATCAAATAGTACTAAGGCAGAATGGTTGTTTACGAGAAATGTACCCGTGAGTCATAGAGGGGTCCTTGCGGGCTTTTCCTTCATTCATCTCAAACAACCTACCTTTTATATTCTTCAGCTTGGGGCAATTCTTCTTAAAATGTCCTTCATCACCACATTCATAATAGCCACGATTGCGGTTTCCGTCATTGCCTGGGACCCGGGCACGACAATCTTGGGCCAGGTGCCCGAATCTGTTGCACCTTCCACACTTCTTACATTCTCCAGAATGAACATTCCCACACTTGTTGCATTTCGAGGATGAACTCAAACTCTTCTTTGGGTTACTTGCCTTAGCAGCATACATTCGACTTGAGCCTTGATCTCAACCTCTCTTATTGCCAGAGCGACTCCCAGAACTTCCAAACCCTTCCTTCTTCGATTCAGCTGGTTTTTGCTCAGTTTCCATCATCTTCTTATCTGCCACAACGGACTTCTTTTTAATGCTTCCTTTCTTAGACAGACCACCTTACGCACCGTATCATCAGTTAACGAACATACTAATCGCATGGCCTCATTGATGGTTGTGGGGTTCGCTGAGGTGACCATACCACGGATTTCGGGTGCTAGGCCCCAAATGTACCGCTCAATGCGGTTGTACTATGGCGTGACCAAGTAGGGTACTAGTCTGGCCATGTCCTTGAAAGTAGAATTATACTCGCGGACTTCAGCACCTTCCATCTTCAAATTCCAGAAATCAGCTTCTACCTTTTGAAGTTCGCTTTACGGACAATACTCTCTCATCAACATATCCTTGAAATCATTCCAGGAAAGAACATAAGCAACATCTTCTCCTAATTCCTGGACTTAAGTGTTCTACCAAGTCAGGGCATCATCCAACAGTGAACTGGTAGCATACTTCACTCCCTGACTAGCGCTACACTAAACAATTGACAAATTTCAAGATCAGTAGATTGGAATAATATGGAAACTTAACTTCACTAGCACTATAAGTGATATATTACCGTGAGTCTGGTTAACAACATTAGTAGCTTCGCGTTGGGTTAACGCGGCATTCACATGCTGAGAGATCAACACAGCTAGTTCCTCAGGAGTGGCGGGGAGAGCGTTACTACTTCCCTCAATGGTTTGTGATTTTGGAGGCATCGTTTTCTTTCCAAGACAAACATTACAATTAGATGAGATAATATTCGCTCAATATTAAAGTCAACCAAGCATGTATGAATAGTAACTAAACACGACCATCAACACAAATTTATCAACCACAAAAGTAGTCCATCCACACATGATAAATAAAACTTAAAACATAATATTAAATTGGGAGTAATATCACTTGTTACATTGTTTCAAAAAAAATACCAAAATGGGTGAAATAAAAGTTTTCACCATTACAAGTGTTCCCAAACAAAATATTGATCTAGTTTCAATACATGATGAAGCTAACGTGCGAATCTAGTGAGGGCTCCCATCTGCATGGCCGTAGAGGCAAGTAAGATGCATATGAAAGCTAAAGAAACAGTGGACTCAATGTGCTGTTCGAGCGCGTCCACTCGCTATAATGCAACTACCTCCCTATCTATCGAGCCATGAATCATCTTGTAGGCCATATCCATCTACTGGCTCATCATTTGAGCTCTAAGCTCAGCATCTTCCATGCGTTTCTTCATGTCAGCCATCTCTGCCTTCAGCTCTAAAATCTTGGACTGCATAGCCTCTCTAGCTTTCTCCTCAGTCGCTTGTCTCTTCTCAACAGCATCAACCCAATCATCCAAATAATCATGACTGTGACCAAATACTCTGACTCGACCCTGCAAAGAGTTAAGATGGATCTCGTGAATTGTTCGCTCCACGGTCTGCCCAGTGGCAAGACTCATGAGACGGTGGATGACTCACCATCCTAGAAGGCTTGACTCACTCCCTCCTCGTCGGTCCATCTCTAAACCTGATCCGCTAACTATAAATCCCGAAAAACCAGATCTCACGATATCACACATAGCTTGATTGGTGGAAGAATCACACAAATAAGCTATGGATTAAAGATAGAAGAATTAAGATGAAATAGATGAAGATCAATTTGCATATAATGTGGAAATTTGTCTAATACAAGTTTGAAAGAAACCACCAAAAAGCCACTAATCCCTAAACAACATTTTCTATTTATAGTAAGGGATTAGAGCACGATTAACCTAAACCCTAGGCCTAAAAGCCTTCCCAAGCCCATCTATTACAAGTAAACCCAAACTAATAAAGTGACTAATGCATATACCTAATAGGGCCAAACAAAATACCCTAGGTTTACTGCATTAGCACTGCATTCAGCTTTAAGATACACCAGCCGCGCTGCCTCCAAAGAGTGGACTGGGATCCACATATAACTTGTTGTTGATCACATTTGCCACTACACTCGTCCAGGACTTCGCACAAGCTTCGTACTTATCATTTATGTGAATTTGATGTTGACCCAAGTTCTTTATATCCTCTTCATGAAAGTTGATTAGCTCTAACATGTCTGCTAATCGAAATGCCTTTTCTTTGGTCACAATCATAGCCTCTACCATCCTTAGATCATATGCCAAGTAGCTGAAGTTCTTCAGTACTCCTTTGGGAAGTTTAGGAGTAGCAAGAATAACTATCTCTTTGTTGGTTGGTGGCAAGATGATGTTTTGAAGAGGTTTCTTCGTGTATGGATCACGCATGCTAGGGCTCTTCTTCAGATAAGAATCAGCTGTCTTCATGGTTGGAAAGTCGTGTGTTACTTCATGCTCAAGTTTTGAATGAAACGCCCATCCTGGACCACACTGATTCGGATTGGAATCATAATAAGGAGCTTACAGCAGACTTTTCAGATTAATCTTTGTCCATGAAACAAACTACGATTGTTTGGCGTAGTATTCCAAGTGTCCACTTTCTCTTGTCACCAATCACAACTTCCTATAATGATCATATCTCCAACACTTAACTTCAGATGTGTTTCCAACCTTGTGGTAGAGGCTCGAATCCAATTCCATCACATAACGATCTGATGTTTTCGTTGGATCTTTTGGTTGAAAGTTCTCGTTAAGAGGATTCAAATCTTGGTTCTTCATACTAACCATTTTCTTGTTGCTCTATTTCTTTTGTGTTTGCTTTCTCTTCTTTGTTTGCTTAGCAGATAGATAAGCATTCAAACTAGCTTCTGGTTCAACATAAGCTGCTTTCTCTTCAGCAGTACGTTCGTGATGAGCAACATTCATTGCTCTATTTCTTTTGTGTTTGCTTTCTCTTCTTTATTAGCGAATTCACCACCAAACTTCTTCTAGATCTTTGCCTCCAATTCATAAAATTCTGCCATCAACAAACTTACGTCTCCCTGAAGCTGCTCAATTGCTTGATCCCTAATCGTCACTTGTGTTTGCAGAGAAGTTATTTGGGCATCCTTTAATGTAGCATCTTGTTCCAATACGATCACTCTTCGTTGCAGTTTCTTCACATTCACATCTTCATCATCATCACTATCGGATTGCTCAACAAACTTCATTTTGTCTGTAGCGATTCGCATAGCAGCCTCAGCATGTTTAGAGAATCCACCACTTGAGCTTCCAGCTTCGAACCGAGTGCCACTAGAACTTTCTAGCATGTCTGTAATCGGGGCGTATTGAATAAATGGCTCATGAAAGGTACTTTAACTTGTGGGCTTTGGGTCAACGGGGTTTCTATTTCGGTTCTCTGCTTCTTTCGAGCCTTATCCTCTGCTATATCGTGAATTTCTTCAGGAGGAACGATTACGGGAGGAGGGTTCCTGGAATCGCCCTGCAGAGAGGCAAGTAATGTAGCAAGGTTCTCATCAGATATCAGATTCAGGTCCCTAACGGTCTCCTCAACCTTCTCCGACTCCATATGTTCTAGCTCAACCTCTGTCTCTTCATCGTCAGTGACAAGACCTTCAACTTCAGGTTCTGACTTCCTTTTAGCACCGACGATTTGTATATCATGTTCTTTGACCATTGTGGCGTTTATCGGTTTAGGTTCAGCAACAACTGGTCCAAACTTTCCGTGTTTTTCTAAAGCATATTTGCCAGTGAACTTAATCTTTGTGGTATCTCGTCATTTGCATGTTGCTTCGAAGTAAGTTGAACCCATTGGCTTCAGATTCAAGAAGTTTGTGCTTTTCACCAGGTCTAGATGCTTTTCATCATGTATCATCTAAACGAATCTTGGATATAACAGGAAAACTTTCTTCTTCTGATTCTCCAGCATGCTTCATATTATCAAAAATAAAAGTTGAGAAGTTGTAAACCCAATTGTTCACCAGAGCAACTAATGCAGTAGCCTGGGTCAGATTTAGCTTATCTAGGCCGCCTATTTTTTCTGAAATGCATTGAAGGAAGATGTGCACAAGAAATCTCCAATATGGTGGAAACATCTTCTTTAGAACTGTTAATAAGCACCCTTGTAGCTCATGCGATGCAAAGCTATAAGAATACTATCTTTATCGAATGATGTTGGGTGACGATCTGAATCTTCGAACTTTAAAACCTCTCGAACCACTGCTTTTGAGATAACAATATCTTTCTTTTGGATCTTTGATTCGATTGTTCCTTTGCCATTAGCTCCTCCTCTATTCACTTTAGCGTTTATCCAAAAATCTTGAATCATATCTACACAAATGACCGGATTTGTCTTTAAGGCATGAGTGATGCGACAGTTGTTTATACCGACTATCATCGAATGGAACATTTCGTAGTAATTGGCTGGAGGGTCTGACAGAAAGCATGCTTGATTATGAAAGGGTTCAACTTCGAGCTAACGTTTTTGCATAATCTTTAGCGCTATTTTCTGCACTTTTGAACATAGACGTTAAGTTTCATTATAAAAATTAACTTATTAACCTTGTCGACCGTTCAATATAAGAAGGGTCAAAAGGACAATAAGTTATCATGGTTCAAAGAAGGGTCAAGGGGTCAATCATACAGGTCAATAGATCGAAAAGGTTCAAAACAGTTTTGAATCGGTCAATTAATGAAAAAGGTTCAAAACATATTGAACTAGTCAACCTGATTCGAATTGGGTTAATAGTGTTTCGGATGGACAAGGGTTCAAAGGTAAATTGAATGAACCCTTGTCAGTCATCCGAGATGACCTGACATTTTGGATGAATATGTCATATTTCGGATGATTAATCCGAAACACATATAAATGATCCAAGATGAATCTAAAACATAACAGGTCATCCGAGATGCTATTAAGTCTATCCGAGAAGCAAGGGGAAAATCAAACCTATGAGTTCGAGATCGTTCGTCCGAGAGAGAGATCTGAAATGAGTCAAGGGTCCGAAATGAATCGATATATAGACTCGAATTGGGCCTATTCAAGACACTGGGCCTAGCCCATTTTGGAACAGAAGTCCTAAATGGTAGGCCCATTTCGAGTCCATCCGAGATGGGTGGGCCTACTCGAAATAGGTGGGCCCATCCGAGATAGGTGGGGCCTAACCGAAACAGTAATTTTATTCAAAATGTTATGGGCCCACTTGTTTCCATGTTCTAAACAGTAAGTACTTTTTAAAGTAAATGATCCAACCAATCGAGCCACCCTTTTTGCACACACACACACACACACACACATATATTATATAATCAATGATAAAAAGAGGAAATTGCCCTTTTTGAACCGACTGAAGAATATTTTTCAGTACCAGCTTAGTCAGATAGGTCCACGCGATTGCCGATATATTTTTCAACTTAAACTTATCACGTCAGCCTTCTATTTTCAACCTCGTGACTTAATTAGATATATGTATACTATGACATCCGTGTGTCCATGTCAAGTATACCCCCACGATCCAAGTAAGCACAACAGTTCATCGTAACAAGTGAGTATACTAAGATCACCCTTTGATTTTTACAACATCGGACTTGTTGGTGAGTTGGTCAATACATCATACCGCAAAGTGACAAACAACATTTGATGAGGGTTAGGATTTATACCTTATGTGGTCTATTCGTCTTTTCAAGCACATGGAATTTTCTCGTGATGAGAATTCCTTTCTATTTTAAGGTTTTGGCCTTTGATTTTGGCTCTTTTAAGGATATCCTGATTGTACCTAAGTCTGCATGTATCTAGATGCAACAAAGGGTAGTCCTGATATCCCAGATGACTCACTAGTATATAGACCCAGAACCTCAGACATTGGCTATCTATCAACGTAGGATTTAAGACCATTAAATCATACGCCGATGATATGTTACCCACATGATGTATAGCTTGTAGATTTTTGTCACATGCTATCCTTTTGTCTTTTGCGAGATAAGCTTATCAACACATCGCAGTGAATCCTTGCCTTTTCAGCATTGATACCTTATATGTGTTAATCAAATTCATTAGTACAGAAATTTATTTCACTTCCCGGCATATATCTCCCCCTTAAAAGAATATTTCTCCCCCTAAATTGGTGCAAAACTAGAATACTTTATGCGCAAATGTATTGATTAATTTATTTACATTAAAAACTGTTTTTTTAGAGTTGCTAAGTCGGTGTAGCACATGATTTTTAAAAGGTCTACAAGCACCTTGAATCTCATGTTGCTGACAGGTTTTGTATAAAGATACACTCTATTTGCATCAGTATGGATCTTTTCAAGTTTAATCATTCCTCTATCATAGCAATCTCAAATGAAATGAACTTTGATATCAATGTTCTTGGTTTTGGAGTGAAAACATGGTTTTTGATGATTTGGATAGTAGCATCATTATCACAATAGATAGTAGTGTTTAGATAAGTCAAACTGTAATCCTCGAGCTGGTGTTGCATCCAAATAACGTTGGAGCGGCAAACAGATACTGCAATGTATCCTGCTTCGACAGTGGAAAATGACATTGTTTGTTTGTTTTTCCATCGCCACGAAATGAGTCTGTCTCCCAAGTATGGGCATCCAACTGATGTAGACTTCATATCCATGCCTGTGTCACCAAGATTACTTTTAGAAAAACAAACAAATCAAAGTTTGAATCTCTAGGATAATGTCAAATTTTTGGAGGTCCCTCCAGGTATCTAAAGATCCGTTTAATGGCAATAAGATGAGAAAGTTTAGGATTGGCCTGAAAATGAGCACATTAACAGACGGCAAACATAATGTCTGGTCGGCTTGCAGTCAAATACATCAGTGAACCAATCATTGATTGGTGCAATGTTGGATTGACTGGACTGCCTTTAGCATCTTCATTAAGTAGTGGTCGTTCAGTAATAGGAGAGTCCATGGGCTTAGAATCTGTCATGTCGAATTTTGTAAGAATGTCCTTAACGTATTTTCCTTGATGAATTAAAATTCCTTGACTGCTTTGATGAACTTGCAAACCCAAGAATATTGTCATTTCACCCAATGAGCTCATCTCAAACTTCTTCATTACCTCATCGAACTCCGTGCATAATTCTGCATTGGTTGACCCGAAAATGATATCGTCAACATAGATCTGAACAAGGATGAGATCCTTGTCAACGCGTTTAATAAATAGCGTTTGATCTATCGTCCCACGGGTGTATCCGTGTGCAAGTAGATGCTCTGTTAAGGTTGCATACCATGCACGAGGTGCTTCGTGAAGTCCATACAAAGCTTTATCTAACTTGTAGGCATAACCTTGTTTATTTGAATCAACAACCCTAGGGGTTGAGCAACATAAATTTCTTCCTTTACCTTCCCGTACAGAACGCAATCTTGACATCCATTTGATAAATGGTGAATCCCATGTGAGATTCATATGCCAAGAAGATGCGAATGGCTTCAAGTCTTGCTACGGGAGCGTACACTTCGTCATAATCCAGACCTTCAATTTGCTTGAAACCTTGAACATCTAATCGTGCTTTGTTTCTTACTATCTCTCTAGTGTCATCCTGTTTGTTCCTGTAAACCCACTGTGTTCCAAGAGCACGTTTTCCTTGAGGCAGCTTCACCAATTTCCATACACCCGACTTTTCGAACTGATTGAGCTCTTCGTGCATTGTATCGACCCATCCAGGTTCCTTCAAAGCAACATCAATGCTCTTAAGCTCAATCTGTGAAATGAAGCATGAATATAAACACGTGTTAATGGTTCCTAATCTACTGCAGGTCTATACACCAACAGTTACAGGACCAATAACATTTGCAATTGGATGGTTTCTCTGAACACACTATGGAATTGCTACAGTAGGAGCCTGCAAGTTTGATTGCAGATTTGAAAAACTTCTTCATACTATCCTAGTTTGCTCCCCCTCATTTGATGTAGCAGTAGTGTTGATCACCGGTGGATCTACAGTGCAATATGACGGAATCAACTCCAGAAACAATGAAGCTCCTTGAATGTTTGCATTTGAAGGACCAGTATCACTTGCTCTGTGGAGGTCTTAGTGTTGTGAACTGCATCATCAAGAGTAGCTAATTGAAGTAGTTTCAGGAACCGGTTCTTGAACAGGTGAAGAAGGATGCGGATCAGTAGCAACTTCGTTAAATCCGGTTTGGATCCACAATAAGTTTCTTAAAAGCATCTTATAGTTGCACGACATCATCTTCAGCGACAACGGGAATAAGTATCACTTTACTTGAGACATCTATAGTAACAATCACATTAGATAGAATATTAAGTGACTTAAACAAGGAAGAATAATCATATAACAATTAGGTCCAATTCGAGTGTCTTTTTCTTCCAGCCAACCCAGAACGTCTCCACGATCTGCTTCTTGATCTTTCTGTAGACACGATATGTGGTGTTTTTACCATAGCTGATGAAATAGCATAGATCTCCTCTTGCTTTAAATTTACCTTTGGCATCCATAGTTAGGAGAACACAAGGACATCCAAAAGTGCGGAAATGTTGTACAGAGGGTTTATGTCCTTCAACTATTTCATAAGGCACATGTGACGTTTGTTGATAAGAGCATGATTTTGAACATAGCAGGCGGTATTCACTACTTTTGCCCAAAAGATTAGTGGAAGGCCATAATCTATCAACATCGTACGAGCAGCTTCATTGAGAGTTCGATTGCGTCTTTCAACGACTCCATTTTGTTGAGGAGTTCGAGCTGCACTGTATTGACGATCAATTCCTTTCAAAGCGCATAAATTATTCATCTCAGCATTCTTGAACTCCATCTCATTATTGTAACAATAATATTTACTCACTAGTTCGCTTGATTCTCCATGAGAGTGAAAAATTTCTTTATCAGACCTGAAGTCTCACTCTTCTGTTTGAAAAACACCCAAGTGAAGCAAGAGAAATCATCAATGATGACCAAGTAATAAGCCTTTCCTCCGATACTCAGCACATTTATAGGACCAAAAAGATTCATATGAAGCAGTTCCAGAACTTTAGATGTCATGTGCACGGGATTGGGTTTGCGAGGTTTATGATGCTGTTTCCCATGAGTGCAAGATTCACATTTCTCGATCTGCATAAAATCGTTGATGGGTAAGTTTCTGACTAATCCTCCTTTGGCTAGTCGATTAAGATTCTTCATGTTTAGATAACACAAACGATGATGCCACAACATAGCATCATGTTCGGCGATTTCAGAGAACAAACAGGTAACTTGATCCGAGGGAGCTTTGTCCATGTCAAGCACGTAAGCATTTCCATTATGTTCAGCTTCAAGCAAGTACCAATCCTCCGGTATAACTATCCCTGGCTTTAAAATGACGCATCCACCTATTGTGAAGAGAACTTCTAGCCATTTATCGCACATTTGAGAGATGCTCAAGAGACAATGTTTAAGTTCAGGAACATAATTGACATCGGAGAAGCTGAGAACTCCGTAGTCTCACGATAGCCCTCTATAGTCGTTCATGCATGCATAACGAGATTAGTGAGAAGCTTGAACCCAGACCATATTCGATCTGGGTTGTTCATTACTCTTCATTCGCTAGACCTCATGAAAATCACATGACGTTTATGGAATGTGAGGTTTTAGAAGAAGAGGTTGTAGAGTTTGACGATTGAGAACATTTAGATTGAGATCTAGCTAGAAATTTTGGTTTCCAGATTTTTGAATCAGTGTGGCTTGAAACAAATTTGGATGACGTTGCGTTTAATATATTGGACTGATTTTGAAACCATTTGTGTTTAAAACTTTTGATTGATTTTCTTTGCTATATTATAGTCTTTATCAGAGGGCTTGGCATGAGTAAATTGATGTCCATGACGTTGATAGTGCGAAACCATCTGATGATAGGTGTTCCTGGAATGGTAAGACACGAGAGGACGAGGAACACAATTTCTAGCTATGTGCCCCAGAATTCCACAATTAAACAAGTTTGTCTTTTCAAGAAAAGGACTTTTAGTTCAGCTTGTGTTATTCCGGGAAGCTGATTTGGTCTCTTCTTTCCACTAGGTGCTTATTTCTTGTGTGCATACTTACTGTTGGATGAAACTTGCTCACAATCATCAACTCATGAGTGAGTGTTGATAACTTTACCCTTCAACTTAGGTTCAGTTAGTTTTTGAGGTGGGTTTTCTTTTGATTTTTATCAATAGGATTTCAGGAGATTTCCTCTTGAGTTTTTCTTTTGTGCTGTTTTCTGGTTTTTCGTGATCGCCTTTTCTTTGCAGGAGTAGATCCTATAGGCTTAGTCTCATTTGAAACCTTTTCATCAGAAATCGAGCTTTTGGAGATGACTGAATCCGTTTCTTTAGAAACCGTTTCATCAGACACAAAAGCTTTCAGGATCATTTGATTCATGTTTATCAGATGATGAGCAATTTTCATCAATAGTCTGACTTTCACAAACATCTTGCTCATTATTTGATGAGTTAGAATCTTCAGTCTGATTCTCAGATTTATCAGACAACTCCTGTTCAACAACAATTTCATTCACGCAATCCTACACAATAATATTTTCAACTTCACAATGTTCAGAGAGATCTGAAGTATCAATTGAGGTTTCGGAAACTAGAATAGTTTCTGAATCACTCAAAACAGATGCCTTAGACTCTTCTAATAAAACAATTAAATCACATTCAGATTCAAAAACCACAACATTCAAAGTTTCAGTTTAAACAACTTCAGAAAAACCCTGATTCTAAAAATACATGGACTGAACAAAGTTCCCAACGTCATTATCATGTTTATCACACAAAAAACATCCGAATCATCAGCGTTGATTGGATGTGGTTCATCATCCACTTCCGACCGCTCCTAGACTATCACTGACTCTACACATACACTAAAACAGTTAATATTATCTACAGAATCAGATGTTGGTGCCTTTTCCTGTGGTTCCTCGGTTGGAGTTTTTGTCGACTACTTTTTAGTTTTAAATTTTTAACTGATTCATTTGAGCATTCTTGATTAATGTCTTTAACAAAACTCGTGAGCTTTTAAAAATCAGTGGGTCTGGCATTCTTTGGTTTGAAAGGTTCCCAAGGAATGTAATCGCTTGGTTTGCAATACATCATTTTATCATAATTTTCCAATTCTTCCTCAGTAACGGGCATTCTTGAGTAATTATGATTATATGGTGGAGGAACTTGTGTATATGTTGGTGCATAATGTCTATTGCCTGCATCTAAAATATGTTGGTTATGTATATAGGGCTTAGAATGTCAAGTATTGTATGTTATTATATGATTTATATGTTTTGTACTTGGCTCGTACGAGTGAGCTTAGTGGCTCGTACCAGTGACACACTGTCACTCGTATGAGGCACCACTCGCACGAGTCAAACACACACTCCTCCTGTGCGAGGCATGTTGTCCTATAAATAGAGGAGCTTGAGTGTTGTGTTGTATATCTGTTGGTGTTTATCTACGGCGAAGCCCTGCCAAACTGTTTACTTGTTCTGTATCTGTTCACGTTGTACTTGGCTCGTACGAGTGAGCTTAGTGGCTCGTACGAGTGACACCCTGTCACTCGTACGAGCCACCACTCGCACAAGTCAAACACACACTCCTCCTGTGCGAGTCATGTTGGCCTATAAAAAGAGGAGCTTAAGTGTTGTGTTGTATATCTATCGGTGTGTATCTACGATGAAGCCCTGTCAAACTGTTTACTCGTTCTGTACCTGTTCACGTTTATCAATACAAATCAAGGTGTTAAAGCAGTATATCTTTCTTGTTTGTTTGTCCAACTCGCTAAAAATGAATTCCGCCTCTGTTAGTTGAGTCAGATTAGTCCGGTGCTCATAAGAGGAGAGCCGATCCCCTCTCACAAGTGGTATCAGAGCCTTGAGGTATGATTTGAGGACAAACATCAAGTTTATGCATACTACCAACAGTTTCAGATCCAGATTCAACCACTGAAGTTTTCTACATCTACACTTTCTCATACAGATCTCAGATTTGGACGAATTCATGGACAAATTGGACTAGGATTTTAGTATATCACGTTAAAATCAACTCTAATCAATCATTGAAAATTCAGATCTAAAATCAAATTTAATCATGTCAAAAACTATAAAAATCATCTATTTGGTGACCTGAGCTGACTCGTACGAGTAGAGAGACAACTCGTACGAACGGCCATCCGCTAAAGTTGACACTCGTACGAACAAGTAAACAAGTTTTTCTTAAAAATTACAAGTTACAAAATTGGCATTCGCACAAGCAAGCAACACCCACAAAGAAGTCATTCGCATGGGTAATCTTTCATTCGCACAAGCATCTCGCTCGCACGAATCTTTGATTCGCACGAGTATATTACTCGCACGACTATATTACTCGCACGACTATCTGAGTCGAACGAGCAGCTCTGCCATCCGCATGAGGAACATTTTTAAGAATTTTTTCTTAAATTTCGTATCTTTTTGTCATTCTAATTAGTTTTTCGAAAGTGTGTTTCTGAATTTTTGTAGAAAATAGGAAGAAGAATTTTACAATGCTTTTGCTGTTTCAGCGGTTACAACCACCGCAGCTCAGAATATGAATCTTGAAAATGAGATAAGCACGATGACAAAGCATCCTAAGCTGATGAATCTTGAACACTATGATAGCTGGAGTGAAATATTTATGAACTGGGTTCAAGTGAATCATTTCACCTACTGGTTTACCATTGAATCGAAATATCAAGCAAAACTCTCGGATTTCGAAAGAGAAAAGTTCATTAACGAGAAGAAGATGATGAACATTTTGCAGCAAGCCATCAAAGAAGACATCTAGGCGCTCCTACAGCATGATGATGATGCTCAATCCTTAGGGAATGCTTTACGGTTAAAAAATTCAAGGAAGCGCGCAGCTTCAGAAGGGGAAGAGAGCATTACTAAGTAAAGAATTCGATATCTTTACTGTAATCAAGGGAGATACGGTGAAACAATTTATTGAACGATACTGTCACTTGGTGGTCCAAATGAAGCGCATGGGAATTGTGAAGACAAATGAAGAATTGGTCGATAAGCTAGCAGACTCTCTACCTCAAGGAGAATGGTCTACTTACTTGACTATTCTAAAGAATGGCACAGAGTATGATAATTTTTCATTACCAAGATTTATTGAAAGATTGGAAGGGCACGAACTCGAGATGCAACAAATGGCAAAAAGCAAAGGCGCAATCACATGCAACAAGATGTAAATCTATATTACAAAGGTAGTGTTGTCACGCAGATACAGTCTCCAAAAATTCAAACTGCCTTCAGCGCCTTCAACACGCCAAGTCCACAGTCAAGTTAAGCAAGTGGATTTCAATATTTTGTGTCTGTCAACCCAAATACGCCTCCAGGCCCACAATCATCCCATAGTTCAAGCAATTTACAGAATCACCAGAACAATTAATCTAATCCCAATCAACAGGTTCTACAGTGCAATATTGCTGTTGATTTCCAAAATGCTCAAAACTTCGATGAGAACACCACGAAGCAACACATGTTATTACTTGCCTTAGTACTTGGATCGTACGATAGTTTAGTAGCAGGGAAAATTGGCAATTCAAAGATGACGAGAGAGGTTATGATCAGATTGATCTGGTCGAGATGGAATTGATTGTCATTAAATGGTGTATGGCTTCCATCGTCAGAAGAGCACAATGTTTCATGGAGATTATCGGAAAAGACAATTTGGGAGGACTTGATGGAAAACTTGGCTTAGATAAGTCCAAAGTTACATGCTTCAAATGTCGAGAGAAGGGGCATTTCAAACGAGAATGTCTAAATAGAGAAGTCCATGGCAATCAGAACCCGTTTGCTGACGATTATTACAAGAAAGCCATTTATTATCGTCCTCAACCTAAAACAAGAATGGTGCAGATTAAAGGTGGACTGTCAAACTCCAAAGACAATGCTCTAGTCGTTACTCAGGAGGATGAAGGTTTCAACTGGAACAAGTACATCACGAAGGACCAAAGTTTGGCATTGGTCGCAGAAATCATTGAAGAACCTGAAGTTACTAAAGAATATTCAGAGGCATCTTTTGATGAAGCTCCTGAAGAATATTACAACACATCGTCAGAAGAAGAGGAATTGTTAAATAGTGCGTTTAAACATCTCTTGCCTAATAATATTCTTAAAACTTTTGCAGGTTATTTTGAGCCAAGCCATCGATATTCTTGTGAAGCAAAGAAGAAGCCTGAAGTAGAAGAGAGGATTGAAGAGACATTGGAAAATCTGACCTAAAAGACCAACAAAGCTTGTATGGTGAATGTGAATAAGGTAAACGTGTCTGTAAATGAGTCGGTGATAGAAACGCCTTGCATGAAGTGCCAAGAGCCATGCAGTGAGTGTGCTGCAAAAGAAACACAATACATTGAGCTAAAATGGCATACATATAACTTGTCATATGATTATAATTACAAAAGAAGCGTATGACAAGTTGAGCAAATCTGTTAAACAATTTGAGAAGGTAATCAGAGAAAATGACGAAACACTTTTAATGCTCAAGGCGACTGTAATGGACAAACAAATGGCCACTAATTTTCATTTAAATACCATTAACGAGCTAAAAAATGAAAATAGAAACAGAATGGGTTAACAAATTGTTAATTAGTTATTCTACAAGTTCATACGTCGTTGATCACATTCTTCCAAAAATTGAAAACAAGGAAGAAAATCAAATTCATGAAAATAAAGGTGTAAGTTATGATCATGTTCTACCACCATGTGGAATAGCTACGCTAGTAAGAAACCATCAAGGGTGGAGAAGGGGCTCAACTTAAAATTGAAAACTGAAAAGACAAATAAGCTGCCTGCGAACATTGATATAACTTACACCAAACTAGAAAATGAATGTGAGTCTGATGTGGTTAACATTGATATAACTTACACCAAACCAGAAAATGAATTGGATGGTGAATCATCAGAAAATAGTTTAAACACTGATCGAAATGTCATCGTATACAGAATGCAGGGATTTGATAAACTATATTCCGATGAGAATTTTCAGATTAAAAATGTCAATCTAGATCATGTTGAAAAGTTGTTTAAACTTGTTGAGGTGAGCCATTCTGATTTAGAAACACAAGATGCATCATTTTGATTCTAACAAACCCTACCATCAAAGGAACAGAGATTATCCTGAAAACAGGAGAGCTGGGTTGGGTTTTCAAAAGCAAAGAACAAACAACAAGTCTCAAAAGCTAAATTTTGCAAAGAAAATCAATTTTGTTTATGGGACAACTACAAAAAAGGAAAAGGAGATCATTGGTAAACAATCCAATGATGAATTCAAGAAAGAAAAAGAGAGCAGAAAACGGGATTTGGATTCCTCTGTTCGAAAAGACAGTAGGAAGTGCTACAAGTGTAACAATGTTGGGAATATTGCACGACAATGTTCACAAAGAAATCCAAAACCTCTTTTCAACTCCAACAGCTCTACCAAAGATGTGAAACAAAAGGCACCCATCTTTGTACAAAAACAAATTTTCAAAAGAAACAATGAATCCTACAAAAATTTAAAATCAACAATTCAACTTAGTTCTAAATTTGAAATTGGTGAAACTTCCACTACGAATCGTCAAAAGGATTCAAAGTTTTATTCTAAAATGGCAAATTTGAAAACACAAACATGAGTTGCAAAAGTCAAACCATCTAAAGTAGAACTGAAACTACTTGTTCCAGCCAAAACAGTGGTCAAACAGAATGTCAAGATCAAAGTTGGTCCGAAGTTTGATATTCCTAACCCACCTTAGACCAAGCACGCTTAGTTGGTTATGTATATAGGGCTTAGTTTGTCAAGCATTGTATGTGTATATTTGGTTCCTATGTTTGTAACATGGCTCGTACGCGTGAGCACTCGCACGAGTCAAAACACACACTCCTCCTGTGCGAGTCATGTTGACCTATAAATAGAGGAGCCTGATTGTTGTGTCAGTATCTGTTGGTGTATGGAGAAGCCCTGTCAAACTGTTGACCTGCTCTGTAACTGTTCACGTTTATCAATACAATTCAAGGTGTTTAAGTGGTATATCTTTCTTGTTTGTTTGTTCAACTTACTAACAATGAATTCCGCCTCTTTTAGCTGAGTCAGATCAGTCTGGTGCTCATAAGAGGAGAGATGATCCCCTCTCACAAGTGGTATTAGAGCCTTGAGGCCTGATTTGAAGACAAACAACAAGTTTTAATAGACAATCAACAGTTTCTACAATTTTTGGTCCAGATTCAACCATTGCAGTTTTCTACATCTACACTTTCTCATATAGATCTTAGATTTTGACGAATTCATGGACAAATTGAACTAGGATTTTAGTATATCACGTTAAAATCAATTCTAATCAATCCTTGAAGATTTCAGATCTAAAATCAAACTAATTCATGTTGAAAATTATAAAAATCATCCGTTTGGTGACCTGAGCTGATTCGTACGAGTAGAGAGAACTCGTACGAACGGACATCCGTACAAATTAAGTCATTCGTACGAACGACCAAACAAGTTTTCCTAAGAATTTACAAGTTAATCTTATCTTCGTGCGAAGGTAATCATATCTTCGTGCGAAGTGAACAGGTAGTTCATGCGAGGATGTTCAAATTTTCACGTTTTTCAATGTTTCTATCATTATTGTGATTGATTTTAGGTCAGAATCTTTGATGAGTTTGTTTGAAGTGAATTTTACGTATTCATTTGAAAATCAGTCCATTTCGACCCTTAAATTTTTGAAAATGATAAAAAAGTGAAAAAATGATTGTCTCCAAATCAGGCCTTCAAGCTTGGATACCACTTGTGAGGGTCTGCTCTCCATTAGCTCAGGTCCTAATTTGATTAACTAGTCATAAAATGCATGTAATTCATTTTATTATATTGACAATTGAACAAGATATGCTTTTCAATGTTTCTGTTTCGTTAATTGTTAAACTTGTACAGTCTTGAACGATTTTGACAGGGCATCGCCTTATCAGTCAACCAAAACGTTCTCAGCAAATGAACACACAAAGTCTATATATATACATCCTACTTCGTGCGAACTGGACTACCTTCTCTTACGAAGTGAATCAATTTCGTACCAAGTGAATCAATTTCGTACGAAGTGAATCAATTTCGGACGAAGTTGACTAGCTATCTTCGTACAAAGTGAACATACATACATCAAAATCTAACATTCAAGCCTATTACATGACCCGGACATGACCCAAAGATGTAGGCGATAGACATACTGCGTCAACAAAAGGTAATCAAATCCTACTCTCTTGTTAAATTATGAAACTTGATTTATGAGGTAATATTTAATAAGATAGTTGTTAGAATCATGGCATGATATTGAATGGAAAAATTTAACTATAAGAAAAAAGGTCATATTTTGATGCCACTAGCTGTAAAACAGTTATCATTCAAGAAACAAACTTCAGTAAATTTTGACAAATAAAAAAGGATCTTAAAGTTTGTAGTCTAAAATATTATGAGTTTATGTGTATACAAATTGTTTAATCAGATTAGATACATAAATTATTATTATTATTATTATTATTATTATTATTATTATTATATTATTATTATTATTATTATTATTTTAGGTCCCAACGATGGTTCTAGACGGAAGCTTGGGCGTATGATGGTACCGATTCGGTAGAACATTATAAGAAGGGAGTAGAAACAGAATCAGCGGAAGCATTCATTCATTCATACCAAAAGACTATACATCTTGTCTAGCTGGTGGAATTCCTGGAAAGAATCCGCCAGCGTTTCCCCTCAGGGAACTTCCAAAACTTAACAAACAATGAACACAAAATACATATATATAGAAATGAGCAGCCCGTGTGAATGGTTACTCGTACGAGTGACAAGATGTCACTGGTACGAACCACATAAGCTCACTCATACGAGTGAGATGTTTATTACTCATACGAGTAGAGCTGTTTATCACTCGTACGAGTCACTTCTTGTTCGCACTTGGGTTGTGTATTCGTAGGTAATCTATACAATATTCAATACACACTCTTTCTAGCCTATTCGCACAGTGACAGACATAAGGTGCATCAATAAATTCCCCCTTGGACGTCACTGTCGAAGCTTGATCTTGATCTTGAAATCTGATAGTCATGTTTGAAATATTTTGCAACTTCAATCAGGTATCTGTTGATGTCGTAGAGCGCATCAACAAATTCCCCCTTAATTGATGATCCGGGTTTGCATTATCTACTTTAAGCAACATTCCCCCTGAAATAATTTTCTCTAGAAATTAATCTTCAGGTCTTTGTTTGCACGGTTCAAGACCTCCTCTTATTTGCTTAATCTATAAATTTTCTTGAATAATCACCAACTTGAAATTAATCAATGTAGCATCTCCGTTTTGATGCTAACCACATCCGCGTTTGGTTTAGTGCACTCCTCCAATGCTCGATCCTCTGATCTTCAAAACCCAACCGGCAATTGATAGACACTTCGAATTACCACAACGATAAACTTTAAATCAATAGACATCAGCGTAAATCTGAAATCCTAATTTCGGTAATCACGATTGATCAGCAAATCGGTAATCTTCTCAATCAGCAAGATATAACTCGTGTATAGTGAAGAGATCATGTTTCGGTACAACATATATTATATACCCTTAAGGTACGAAAGATATGGTTTATATTTTGCTAACCATCAAAACAAGTTTGATTAGTTTTGTAAATGCAGGGAATGAAACAAAACAAAGTTATGGATCTAATGATATTTATCTACAAGACGAAGCACTGGAAGGCTCATATGAAGATCATACAACGTTTCTAACATAAAGGATTGCACATTAAGGGATCAAGTGGCAAATCATTGGCTAAATCTTTGAGCAACTTTCAAGAAAGCTGGACACTCGTCATTTAAAGGATACATATTAAAATGAGGGGGAGCTTTATTCAAGTTACACTCTTTTTCCCTTAACTAAGTGTTGTCCCATTAGGTTTTCTTTTACACCCTCAAAATCCACTTACGGGGTTTTACCGCGAGGCGCGTGACAAACCAGGATCTAAGACACCAGTCATATCGAATGTCCTCTATGTAAGAAAAATAGTTTTACCAAACAACCAACAGTTCAAAAGTAATGCGGAAGCGTAATAAACATAAGGTAAAAACATGCAACAAAACAAACGTCTAATCCAATGGAAAATATAAATGTAATAAATGCAACATGACAAAACGTAAATGTTTGTGACACCATGCAGTGCATCTAACCATGGCAAGTACCTTAGCGACCAGGCGAGAATACGTAAGAACAAGTGCCAGTCAGTTATGATGAGAGAGTTCACATATATACAGTTTATAGTTAAAGCATGATTCGGTTATACAAGTTTACACTATTCAAGTAGAAAATTAAATATTTGTATTTAATCGATTACTATTATCTTTGTAGGTAACTAACTCGTGTTACCTCACTAAAGAGTTCGAAACCGAAGCTGACTATTGTTGCCTTCGATTCCCATGTCTATCACTGACCATGGCGGTGTGTTAGGCTAATGCTACACCCGATCACCATTACCGGTCTAGTTAGCGCGAATAGCTCCGGTGGGGCTTGTCGGCCCAGTAGTACGACTCAAAATTCCCCCGCTATTAATCCCAATACTAGTGGTCCGAGGTTTACAAGGACTTTATGTGATAATGCTACTTTGTGACCATATCAATATAACAACATACTATTAAATAAAAGCATTACAACCTTATAGCAGATAGGCATTACATTACCATAATGTGTTCATGTTACCTTCCCTATGTTTCAAAATGTTTAAATATAGGGATCGTGAACTCACCTTAGTGTTGTTCGGTAAATTACAAATGTTTGTGAGTTAGGATGGTTAACCACTCCCTAGTATGTTTACCATCTTATCATTAGTTGTTCTACTAGGAAGTTATAGTGTGTATCATTTATAACACATGCAAGCATACATGTTATTAGTTTCATGCTTCACTCATATATCACCATACACATCATTCTATAACCAAATCAAGGGTAGGTTTCATGCATACTTATGTTTCACGTATTCCTATCAACATGCCTTCGCACACGATGCACTTACTCATAGTTATACATTCATCCTTTTTACTTGTGTGTATGTTCGCAACAAACCTAGCCTATGGATCCTTACTTCTATCCACCCGTACAACCCTACATACCATACGGTAACCATACGTGTTTATATCCGGACACCCACACTTCACCCGTGAATACACATATACAATCGGTTACATATACACACACGTCCATATAATTATACAACTATAAATTCATATATATATATGCTTATCTTTATGTCCATGCGGCTATACACATACATATAACTATTCCACTTCATACGGCTGCACATATCTCGGTTTCGCATATACATACAGCTGCACATATCTCAGTTTCGCATATACTTCTACACAAGTATATACAGTTCATACATATACACAAGTACATACAGTTCACCAAACACGCATACATACTTTCGGTCTCAATGAAATCGTTCATACTTGATTTGTGTATAATATTATACTTGGTTCGCATATAACAGTTTTCACACGCACAAACCACATCTACGATTCATCTACAAGAAATATACATGACATGTCTATTATACACATATAATGTTCACGTACTATTCCACATATACAATTCATATACTACACCTACGCATGCATTCGGTTCACATGTTCATACACTCATACATTCATACACTCATACACTTGGTTTCGTTCATTTAATGACATATGCATTCGTTTTTCATACACCATTCGTACCTACTGTTTTACCCACAATACACATAACTTACAGTTTCCAAGTTCCTACATACTTGCAGAAAACATACATATACACATAATCACGTCAAAGGTATTAACAATTAACTCCATGCATCTATTCGCAATCACGACAAACCCATATAACCAACATACCATACACAATCGCTTACATAAGTTCTATGATTGAACAAGAAATTTATTAATTTAGCCAACCGTAGTACTCAAGCACCACATATACCATTAAAATCATTGACTCCCTATGAACATAACCATAACAAGCATATATACAACACATAGATGCACAAAAGACTCCACTAAACTTAACATAACGGTACCTAATAGCGAGTGAGATGTGATCAAGTCTTGAAGCGAATTAAGGAGGAAGTTCTTGGCCCCTTTCTTGCGTCGGCTGTGAAGAAGAAACGAGGGCACATTGTCGCCGTTTTGGGAGTATGGGTGGTTAGGGTTTTTGTGATTTAATAAATGTTGAATTTTTTTCATGCAACTTACGTAATAGAGGGGTGAGGCGGCTTGGGGAAAAGCTGGGTCGTAGGTGCGTGTTGGGCTTAATTGGGCCAAAGTGAAGGAGACGAAACTAGTGGTGTGGACCACAAAGGGGTTTGGGTTATATTTTTCATGGATGGCACCAATTTGTATATATATATATATATATATATATATATATATATATATTTTTCTTTTTTTCTTTTTCTTACAATAACTAAACTAACCAAAAAGCCTAATAATTCAAACATACAAATGACTAATTATCACTGTGTACTTAGCAAGTTATATAACTGTGTAGTTTTCATGCACTAGTTCGGCCCCTATAAGTTCGAGTTACGCGAGTGGTTTGAATCGACAAGCGAACACACATTTTATAACCTATCAGATATATAAAGAATTATATTTTCTATGCTATAAAATATAACGAAAGTCGCATAACGAGTTCCAATGAATTTTAATGATGGGTATCTTGCTGTGTCTCCGAGTCTTGACTTCTGGGTCCATGATCTTGTTGGTTTTTCAATGAACCGCAGTTGTTCATCCATGTGGATCTCATCCAATGGAACGACTAGTGTTTCATCCACCAAACACTTCTTCAGGTTTGAAACATATGCTACTGGCCCAATCTTCTTCGTGATTTCAAACGGGCCTACATAGTGTGAGGTTAGTTTGCCTCGTTTTCCAAACGAATTACCGCTTTCCAAAGCAATACCTTCGGTAGGACTCTATTGCCTACCTAAAATTCCAGTGGTTTACGACGCTTATCTGCATAGCACTTCTTGCGATCATGAGCTACCGCCATGCGGTTTCTAATTTGCACAATCTTTTTGGTTGCTTCTAGTATCAACCGGGACCAGTAAGCTGACTATCACTAACTTCCGCCCAACACACGGGTGATCTATATTTTCTTCCATACAGCGCCTCAAACGGTGCTGCCTATATACTAGTGGGTCGCGGTCGGAGATTATTGACACCGGCACCCCGTGCCTAGCAACTATTTCCTTCAATAGATTGTGGCAAGTTTGTTAAACTTGTCCGTTTCCTTGATGGCTAAGAAGTGTGTTGACTTGGTTTGTCGGTCTACGATTACCAAGATGGTATCGTTCCCATTAGGTGTTCTTGGCAAGCCTATAATAAAATCCATAGCAATTTGTTCCCATTTCCACACTGGATCTTCGGTTGCTGTAGTAACCCCGACGGTTTCTGATACTCAACTTTTACCTTCAGGCAAGTCAGAGACTTGCTCACACAGGTGGCAATTTCGGCCTTCATGTTTGGCCACCAGTAGGTTGTTTTGAGGTCCTGATATATCTTATCCGAACACGGATGGATAGAGTAACTTGATTTGTAGGATTCATCCATTATGAGCTTCCTCAAATTCCCGTAGAGGGAAACCCATATGTGGTTCAAGAAGTATCTCGTGCCATCGGACTTATTTCCCAATCATGTGCCATCTTGCGTAAAGACTCAGCTTTTAAGTTTTCCTCTTTCACATCTTCAATCTACGCGTTACGAATCTGCATGGGTAAACCGAAATGAATGGTTAGTTGGAGTGATCGAACTCGTCTTGGTTTTAGATGTTCCTTTCGGCTAAGGAGGTCGGCTACCACATTAGCTTTGCCCGGGTGGTACTGGATGGCACATTCATAGTCATTCAGGAGTTCTACCCAACGACGCTGTCGCATGTTTAACTCCTCTGATTAAAAATGTGTTGGAGGCTTTTATGGTCCGTGTAGATAGTACACTTTGTACCTGAAAGTCCAGGAACTACCGAGTTTAGACAAGAGTTTTAGTAGAACATCACTAATTCGGTAGAATATTATTAAGAACAGAGTAGAAGCAGAGGTCGAATGATTCCATTCATACCGAAAGAGTATACATCTTTACAAGCTGGAGAAATTTAGCATTCCCCTCTAGGAACTCCAAAAATTAATAAAATATGGACACACGACACTATATATAGGCATGTTACCCTCATGTGGACTAGAGCATTTACCTGTATACGAACGTACTTACCTTCGTACGATGGTGCTTGTTTACCTTCATACAAAGGTGTTTGTTTTCCTCCGTACGAAGTAACCTTTACATACGTCTCTCGTCCGCTCCTAAGTCATGTGTTCGTATCTAAACTATACCATATTCAACACACACTTTATCTAGCCTATTCGCACAGCGGCGGACACACGGAATATGCACCAATAGTACCATACATTTACCACTGCTCGTAGCTCCAAATCCTGAGTGGTGTGATTCTCTTCTTTTAGTTGTCGGGATGCATACAGGATGGCCTTTTCATGTTGCATAAGTATGCATCCAAGTCCTTGGATTGAAGCATCACAGTACACGACGAAATCGTCTGTTCCTTCTGGTAGGGACAGTATGGGTGCACTACAAAGCTTTTGCTTTAACACTTGAAATGCCTCTTCTTGCTTATCACCCCAAATGTACTTGGTGCTCTTCCGAGTCAAGATTGTGAGTGGTTGCGCGATCTTCGAGAACCCTTCAATGAAGCGGCGGTACTAACCCACTAGACCCAGAAATTATCGAACTTTTGTTGGTGTCCTAGGTGCCTCCCAACTTTTGATTGCCTCAATCTTCACTAGATCAACGTGGATACCCTTTTCATTTACTATATGCCCGAGGAATTAGACTTCGCGAAACCAGAAGTCACACTTAGAAAATTTGGCATACAGTTTCTCCCGTTTGAGCAGTTCTAGAACTAACCGTAGATGCTCTTCATGCTCTTCCTTGGTTTTGGAGTACACAAGTATATCATCAATGAAGACGATGACAAACTTGTTGAGGTAAGGTTTACACAAGCGGTTCATGAGATCCATAAACACTACTTGTACATTGGTTAAGCCGAATGGCATGACCAAAAACTCGAAGTGGCCATATTGGGTGCGGAATGTTGTCTTTGAAATGTCTTCTTCTCTAACCTTTCTCTGACCCAAAGCTGGTGATATCCTAACCTCAAGTCGATCTTGGAGTAGTAACTCGACCCTTGCAACTGATCGAACAGATCATCAATTCGAGGTAAGGGGTGTCTATTCTTGATTGTAACCTTGTTAAGCTCTCGATAGTCGATACACATGCAAAAGGTTCCATCCTTGGTCTTAACTAATAGTACTTGAGCTCCCCACGGTAATGAGCTGGGACGGATAAAATCTTTATCCAATAACTCTTGCAGCTGAGTAGATACTTCTTGTAGTTGGGATGGTGCTAGACGGAAAGAATCACTTGTCTATTAGGTGGGAGACCAGGAAAGTCTTCAAGAAAGACATTAGGGAAGTCGCGTATGACTGGAATGTCCTTGACTTTCCTCTTATCCATAGACTGTTCAGTGATGAGAGCAAGAATGGCTATCGAATTCTTCATGCGAAGATGCTTCTTCGCTTGCATAAAGGAGATGATATCCATGACGACACCGTTTCGATAACCCTAAATAGATAGAGTTTCGCCACTAGAAAGAGGGATGGGAATAACCTTTTCATGACAAACTATTTCGGCTTAGTTTTCGGATAACTAGTCCATACCAACTACCATGTCGAAACTGCCCAGCGTAGTTGGCATAACGTTTATGTCGAACATGTGACCAACGAGAGAGAGAGCTGGCACCCATTGAGAATGTGGGTTACTTCTACTGATTTACCGTCGGCTAACTCTCTAGTGTACTGACTCTGATATGAAACTTCTATCGGCACTTGAATAAAAAATCACAATTGCAAAATGATTATTTAACGGAAACTTACCGGTTACAACGTTAGAGTCATCCTTTGCCTCGCCCTTTCCCAAGGTGAAGGCGCGTCCTTTAGCTCCACCACTATTACCCCCAATGTTGTTGTTGCTAGTTCTGATTCTGTCTCGGTTGGATCTCGCCTCGACAATCCTTTGCAGCATGACCATCTTTGCCGTACCTTTTACAACGGTTGCCACCACATTGTCCATAGTGGTGGAGATTGCACTTGCTGCACTTGGGTTTGTTTCCCGAATAACCGCTTTGGTTTTGAGAGTTATTGCTGTTGTTGGACGACTTAACGTTGTAGCTTCGGTTGTTGTTGTTGAACTTTTTCTGAGACTCCTGCTGCGACTGACCAGAAGTTTGTTGTTTCGAAGAACTATCCTCCTACTTTCTTTTGTTGTCGGGGCAACATCAGACTCGCCCCTCTTTGGCAGTTTTCCCTTCTTAACCAACTTATCTGTTAATTTGTATGCCAACCGCACTACCTGCTGAACCGTCATCAGATTCCTAGACATAACCATTCCCTAATTCTCAAGGACCAATCCTCCAAGATAGAGTTCTATCTGTTTGTATACAGGTTTAGCCATCTCTAGACATGAAAACACTAGGTTGTAGTGCTTTGAGGTGTATTCTTCAATTCCAAACCCCGCATCTTGTGCTTCAACAAATCTTGTTCTAGCTGATGAATGCAGTCTCTCAGACAGTACTCTTCCCTGACTAGATTCTTGAAATCATCCCATGCCATTGCATTAGCTGCAGCTAAACCTCTTGTTGTACCTGGCGGTTCCACTAGGTTAGTGAACCATCTTCTAGTTAGAGGCTACAAACTTCACCCTATTCTCGGGTAAAATGTTACACATTGCAAATACTAATTCAACTTTCTCGATCCACGGAACCAATCCGATGGGTCCTTCCATCCCTATGTATTTGTTGGGCTTGCAGCATTATAGGGATTGAACCCTACGCCTAAGAATATGATTCAGAAGAGACGTTAGAAAAATGTATCAATAAACACTAAAGATACCATTACTTTAGATTTTTATTGAAGATTTGGGTAAGTGCTACCTCCAGGGTTGAGGCTTTGGTTGTTGTTCTTGAGGTGTTGGTTGTTTGCAGCGATGGCCCCGTTAACATATTCCTAAATAAGTGCGGCCAATTCCGTATGACTCATTGTGATATTTCCACGGCCGCCACCGCGAGACATTCTATTTTGATATACACACAATTGTATGAGACAAAGTATCATACAGTCATTGTATAAGTTTCAAAACATGCGATTTAGGGTAAGGTAACATCTCAGCACACGAAACATTTTAAAATAAAAACATCTCACTAAAATTAATTGTAAGAGTCGCTAACGAGTATTTCAACAAACATTTAAAGATTAAAACATCACGAATGTCCATGCAAAACAAAAGAGACAGATAGGTAAGCAAGTAGAAAGCGGGTCAGTCATCGACTCCTCTATCTCCTATGTCTGAGTCTTCAACAGCCGATGCCTCCTCCGGCTCTTCTTCTAGTTCCTCCTCAGATTTTTCATCAGATTCTTCTTCAGGATCCTCTTTTGGGTCTTCTTCTGGATCCTCTTCTGGCTCGAGCTCAGCCGGAGGTGCTGGTGGTACGGGTGGTGGTGTCAGGTGCTCTAAGTCAAAAATCCTCATGAGAAATGCCTGCAAATTAATTCGATTTTCCTTAATTTCATAATGATCAATGCCCAGGTTCACCTGAAAGCTCAAATTCCTTTCATGTTGCTTTTCTGCTTCTTCCCTCAACTCAAGAACTTCTTTTTCCAATTCTTTGGTTCGCTTTTCCATTTCAGTAGTGGAGTTGAGAGTAGATGGTTTGGATGATGTTTCCCCCCTCTTATACTAGGGGTTTCTTTTTTGCTGCTCGCTTCTCTACATGGCACGGCGATGATGGTGGTACCTCGGGGGCTGTAACATTTGTCAAAACCGGGTTTTCCAAACCCGCTTCGTTTGTAATCGAATATCAAGTTATAAATGTTTTGTTGCGTATTTATGTCCATTTTAATTTTTAATGATGCATAATTAATAAACAAACTAGAATATAAAAGTTATAATTGATAAAAAGTAAAAATAAAATAATTAAAAAGAAAATTAGGCTGCCGGGACTCGAACCCGGGTCAGCCAGGTTTAAGTTCAAAGACTTATCACACACACATATAACCACTCCGCCACTTGTTGTTTTCTGTATATTCTAGGAAACAAATAAATTTTATGGTCTATCATAAATCAATCGGTTACGCCAACTGTAACCGAAATCGGTCACCAAACGCCCTAAGACATTTGATTGATCGCGGTTTACTGAGTTTAACCGATACACCGACACCTCCAATCAAATTAGCTTTGAATGGACTTGAATTCAAGAGTGGATCGGTTTTATTAATCGAAAACTTTCATTTACTGAATAACTTCAATCATAGACCCCTCTCGCGACTCAAACACATCTGAAGACCTTCGAATTTCACTTTCGCAATACTTTCAGTTCGCCGGAGAAGCTAATTGAACTCGCCGGACTTTCGCCGGAAAACCGTGTGTTCCATCAAATCAGTGAGTCTCTAAATTCTTTCGTTGTCTATCAATTGTTAAGCTATTGCTAACTCAAACCCTTCAATCGGAATCAATTTCAGACGTCGATATCGGATAATTTCCCTCTCGCCTGAAAACTTCTGAAAATTCTTATCTTCCGCAGTAAGACGGTATTGACATTCAAACCTTCTGATAACTCTTGTTTAATACTTCAATTCCTCACTTAGCTAATTAAAACTGTTAATTTATTCGCTCAGTCGAAATCCGTAAAAACAGAGCCGACGACTTGCCGGAATTCTGAGATAAATCGTTCTCTGGTATGTTTACTTCCAAAAATCGTCTCTGCCATTTCATTTTAGTCTTATGAATGTTTGTCAATCAAATTAAACAAGAAACAATAGAGTAATCGTAGGCTATAATTCGGTAACGAAGAAGACGAAGTTAAGTTGATTATAAGTTTATTATAATATGGATATTATCTCGGGTTAGACACACAGTCCAGCGGTGGACTGTGTGCACATACATATCACACGCCGCGAGTTCGATCCTTGACACACGTATGCTTTATAATAAAAATGTTTTATTTTTCTAACTGAACCGGATCCTTTCCGCAATTAGATGTTAAGTACAATAAAAATCCGTATATTAACCAAGTTAGACACACAGCCCAGCGGTGGACTGTGTGTAACGATAAATACAGGTCCCGGGTTCGAGACCTATTGACGGCACCGGTTCGATGATTTAAAACACTTTTTGAAAATAAAGGAATTTTGAATAACTGAATTAGTATATAAATATAATTAAAAACAGAATTATTTCGGGTTAGACACGTAGCTCAGTTGGTAGAGCTGCGTGCACGCGTACGGGAGGTCTCGGGTTCGAGTCCTGCCCGGCGCATACATACACACAATAAAACCGCTCAAACAGTCAACGCTTATGGTCAACGGTCAACGCAAAAGTCAACATTTTTATATTTTTATTTATTTAATTTAATTTAAAAAACCAATTAAAAATACTTAAAAATAATGTTTTTAAAGATAGGAAATAACCTTAAACTCACAAAAATATATCTAAAAAAATCCTATTAAAATTATTAATAAAATCCACTCATTTACTATATCTTCCGTTATTATTTAGGTTAGTTAATCCTCGTTGTTCAATTCTTCCAACTCGTGCGCATCTCATCATCTCCAACCAAACGAACCCAATGTGAGTGAATCTCTACAAATTCCCCGTTTTAATCATGTTTTTGGGGTGTATCATGTGTCTTACCAATTATTATATTTAAATCATTGTGCATACATCATATCATGAACAAATATGTATTCAGCTTGTATCAACTGTTTGTGTGGTTATTATTTAGATTTAATTTATTACGTTCAGTACATGCAATTTCATAGGCCGCCGCTCCCCATTACATTATGAGCGTTGAGTAGTTCCCCATTACATTATGAGCGTGAACCTGGCGTGCCAAGATACGATCGGCTCCGTTTGATTGAGCCTTGATCGCACAGACATTCATCATTTTCAGTACATACATTTATCATAGGCCGTCCGTTCCCCATTACATTATGAGTGTGAACGTGACGTTGCCAACATATACAGTTTCATTCATGTTATATATTCATGCAAGTTCATTTGTTATTGTATGTTATTGTATGTTATTGTTTGTGGTTGTTATTGCTATTGTTTGATTATTTACATTTGCTCACATATGACTATTGCACAGTTTTTCCTTGATAAAATAACAAGTAATCAATAATAAATGTTTATCTAATAAGGTTCACTCGCCAACTTATGTTGACCCAAAAACCCCCATTTTTACACATGATACAGGTGAACCAGCTGCAGCAAGAAACACATAGGATTGGCTTAGAAGAATAAACTAGTTTAGAGCTTGGATTGTTTAGTTGGTTAATTTTCTTTGTATTGTATGGACATGTTTGGATTATTGAGAATGTAATTTTGACTTTAATAAATATGAAACATATTAGTAAATATCATGAGCTTTGGTGATAACCCAATTATGCCCCGACTCTTATTCCGCTGCGGGTCGGGGTGTGACAGATTGGTATCAGAGCCATGACTATAGGGATATAGGATAGGTTATTAGACCCTTAGAGCCTATACTATAGTTGATTAGAAATTTTTAAGATTTTTGTGTGTTACATGCCAAATTTCATGATGTTTATATGTTTTATGTTAAATGTTACATTCAATGTTATGAAAGCATGTTCATAAGTATATATTATCATATAATGCCTATCATGAATCATATTCTCATAACATATCATATCCATGAAAGGACACATCACATCATTTTCATGATTGCTTTTACAATGATTTTTGTATTTTCAAATCTCATCAAAGTGAGTTCTCATGACGGGCATGTAGTAACTGGAAGGGTACAAGTACCGGTAGTCGGAATGTCCTGTCTAGGCTTGGCATTCGTATAAATCCAAAATAAAGGACCAGTTTGCCTACCTGGGGACTAACGATGAGAGTACGAAGTACCTATTAGGCCAAAGCATGCTATACCAAACGTTGTGTGAACTAACCCCACTTTGAGTTGTCATTGTGTCTACCTGGACACATTCCGACCATACATCTCGTAAACATATTTTGTGGTTTTCATACGGGTCATGTGTCACACCCTCAATTTCCACTTGCGGAGTTCTACCGCGAGGCGTGTGAACAAACCAGAATCTGAAACACTAGTACGTCGAACGACTCTACATGGTTTGATAATACGTTTTCCAAAATCGTTCATTTTAGATTTTATATCAATTACCAATATTTAGCAGAGCATTAGTTTTAAGTTTGAGCGGAAGCATAAATAAGTAATGATGCGGGCGCCAACACAAACGCCAAAACAAATGAAAAATCCCAAAACAATATTAATAAATGAGACTCGATAAAGATGTCTTGTTCAATGCATGTGCGTGCACCTAGAGCTCCTAGCGTCCTGAGAAACATGTAAAGAAACAAGTGTCAACATTAAAGATGAGTGAGTTCACAGGTTTTCATAAATTCGTTTGTTCGGTTATAGTTTATTACTCCGTTATCCCCAACCTGGGATAACATATCAGTTCCATTATTCCAATCCCGGAATAATAAGTTGTTGCTTCCAATATTCCCAACCCGGAATATTAAGTTGTTGTTTCCATTATCCCCAACCCGGGATAATAAGTTGATGTTTCCAATATTCCAAACCCGGAATATTAAGTTGTTCCGTAATTAAGTTCAATATTAATGTATATAAGTAGCTAGCCTAAAGTCATGTCACGTAAGAGTTCGCGATCGAAGCTGACTGTTGTGCCTCCGTTTTGCCAGGCCTATCACATGACCATGGTGGTGTTAGGCCAATTATTCACCCGTTGACCATACCAGGTCGGCTAGCGCGACTAGCTCGGATGGGGCTTGTCGGGCCCAGTAGTACTACTTATAATTCCCCCGCTATTTAACCCAAATACTAACGATCCGAGGAGATTGTCGAGGACTTAAGTGATAAAGCTGCTTAGTGACCATAACATTACATTAACATTAACTTAGTTACCGTATAGTTATGTGACGTTAAATTCGTATAACGTAAAGAGATTGAGTTTGAGAGTGTATACATGTTTCTCCCCCTGTTGTTTAAAAACCGGATAAAGTTAGGGGCCGTGAACTCACCTTTATTTGCTCGGTTAGTGTAGCAAAGATGTTATAAGAGATGGGACCGCTAGTTGCGTCCTAACAAACCAATTAATTCCACGTCAGTGTGTAATCACACCAATACAAATTCCACACGCAATTGACTCACAAAGTGATACATACCAACAACATATCAAACACTCAAACATGCATGCAAGTATTCTCATGTGATCATAGTAATCAAACAACTTATCATGAACATATTTCAATTCCATGCAACACTTTAATGCATACAATCACAAGTTATCAACTTTCTGCTTAACACTCAATTATTCAGCTGTCTTCTAGGATTTTTATAAAATAGTTCTAACATTCCAAAAATTCCCATATTTTTACAGTAGGTGACATTTATACCATAGAAATTTATATAATTTTTCCAAGTCCTAAATCTTTACCAATTAGCCATAAATATTAATTCATTAAGCTGCAGTCAGATTTACCGCTTTCTGACTGCAGTCCACGGAAGAATTTATTTAAAAATCACTGCTCGTCCGATTACAAAATTCCAGTTGGAGTTGCCCAGAAATTTCTATACCTAGTTGCTGTACAAAAATCATGGCTCAACTCCCTACTGATCTTAAAATCTAACCTGATAAACAATCAACAAAATTCCAGCATTTTAAACAGCTTTAGCTACTGAACTTGTTTAGCCCTTTAAAAATATCAAACCACTTCAGAAAATTATGAATCCAGCGCCATTAGATTCCTTATTAAAATCTCTACGTTCTAGACATCAGAAAATCCGTTTTTCGACAACTAACGACCGAGTTACAGCCAGATGAAATCGGCTGTAACTATTATTCAGCAGGCTGTTTTCTGCATAAGTTTATCCTGAACTCGTATAACCCGTTCATGCGATTAACCTAAGCGATCTAGAACTGATTTCTAGTCCTAGATTAATACTAATAACCTATCCATGCAAACCCTAGTCAACATCTCTTGCTTTTATAAACCAATACAGCTTATGATTTTCAGATTTCGAACAAACCTCACTTGCACACATTACTAGCTAATCGGTTATCATGACTTTTTATTCAAACATATAATCCGAAGACAATACAATCAATTCATTCAAGCACTTATGATTTCCGCAAACATTTATACACAAGAACATAATCAAAACAGCCGATTATTTATTCAACATATAAGACCCGACACAAACTAATCAATTAATCATTCAAACATATATTTAACCGAACATGATCTCGTAATCAAGGATAACCCTAACCTTGAATAACTAGGTAGACAAGCCGGGACTTGGACAAGGGGTATCCTGCTGTTCCAGGAAAGTCGCGACCGAAAGGGTGTTGATAAAGTGGCTGTTTGATCAGCCAGAGGTGAACAAAGACTAATCTCGCGACCGAGGGATGTGGCTAAGCTGTTTGTGATCTAGATGAAGTGTATCAAGACTGAACTATCGATCAAGGGAACAAGAAAAAGGGCTGTTTACGGTTGCAGAAGATGAAGACTTCGGTTGCGACGGCTGTTTGCTTGTTAGGGTTTTTGTGTTCTTCAATGAAACATGCATGGATGATATATATATATAGGCGCAAAAGGGATATGGTTACGGTTTGGTTTAGCACACGGCCGCAAGGGACTTGGGTTGGTTTGGTTTGGGTTTGGGCTTGATCTCGCGGCCAAAGGTTAGGGTGAGTTGGTTTGGTTTGGGTCTTGATCATGTGGCCGAGGACTAAAGTTGCATGCTATGGGTTTCGGTTTGGTTTTTGATCTTATGGCCTAGACATGTTTTGGTTTAGGGTTTAGGTTTTGATGTGTTTGGATTTGATCTTGGCCGAGGACTTGAGTTAAGGTTTAAAACTTGTTAACTCCTAGAGTCACAAAGAATCACTTTGGTTCGTGTCGCGGTTCGGTTCAGTTCGTGTACGTATCTATTCTAATGATTCAATTACTCAAACAATCACACAACACACAACACGTATTCATTTAATTCGTACACGTTCGTACACATAGCACGTAATTAGATTGACAAGTATTACGTTCAAGTTATCCGAAAAACCCGGGATATCACATTATCCCCATGTTGAAAGAATTTTCGTCCCGAAAATTGAGTAAGCGCGGTTTAGCATGTAGCGTACATGTTCAGAGTGCCACGCACAAAGAGTTAGTTCGTTAATGATAGTACACAACGTTACAAGAAGTTCCCAAGTGTCATACACAAAGATTTCCAAGTGCCATGCACAAGAATTTAGTCAACAATAGTACACGAAAGTATGAGAAGTTTCCAGGTTGTCACATCATCCCCATGTTGAAAGAATTTTCGTCCCGAAAATTTAGGTACTGGTATCGTTAGTTTGCTGCTCAGTTGCGAAGAGGTGTGGGTATTTGCTTTTCATTTGATCCTCTCTTTCCCACGTGAACTCCGGTCCACGTTTAGAGTCCCAACGAACTTTAACGATTGGAATCTTGCTGTGCCTTCGAGTCTTGATCTCACGATCCATGATCTCGATAGGCTGTTCCACAAAGTGCAGTTGTTCATCCACTTGGATCTCATCCAATGGAATGACTAGAGTTTCATCTGATAGACACTTCTTCAGATTTGACACGTGAAATACGTTGTGAACTCCCCTGAGTTCGGCAGGAAGGTCTAATTGGTATGCTACGGGTCCAATACGTTTCAAGATTTCAAACGGGCCTACGTACCGTGGGTTAAGTTTGCCTCGTTTTCCAAAGCGGATTACACCCTTCCAGGGTGACACCTTTAGTAGGACGCGATCGCCTACTTGAAATTCGAGCGGTTTGCGTCGTTGATCAGCGTAGCTTTTCTGTCGATCTCGTGCCGCCGCCATGCGGTTTCTGATTTGTACAATCTTTTCAGTAGCCTCAAGTATTAGCTCAGGACCTGTGAGTTGACTGTCACCGACTTCTGCCCAGCAGACCGGTGATCTACATTTACGACCGTATAATGCCTCAAACGGTGCTGCCGAAATACTCGTGTGATAGCTGTTGTTATATGAGAATTCTACTAGAGGCAGGTGAATTTCCCAATTATTTCCGAAGTCCACCACGCATGCCCTAAGCATGTCTTCCAAGGTCTGTATGGTCCTTTCACTTTGACCATCAGTCTGAGGGTGGTAAGTTGTGCTCATATCCAAGCGTGTTCCCAACGCTTTCTGGAGTGACTGCCAGAAGTTTGACGTGAAGCGAGCATCTCTGTCTGAGATGATGGACGTTGGCACACCGTGCCGAGAAACTACTTCCTTAATGTAGATGCGAGTCAACTTCTCCATCTTATCTGTTTCTTTAATAGCTAGGAAGTGTGCGGACTTAGTTAAACGATCCACGATCACCCAGATGGTATCGCAACCACCCAAGGTTCGTGGGAGTTTAGTGATGAATCCATTGAGATCTGATCCCATTTCCACACTGGGATCTCAGGTTGTTGGAGTAGCCCCGATGGCTTTTGATACTCCACCTTGACTTTTGCACAAGTCAAACATCTACTCACGTAGGTGGCTATATCGGCTTTCATGTTAGGCCACCAATACGCAGCTTTAAGGTCTTGATACATCTTATCCGAACCCGGATGAACGGAGTATCGAGATTTGTGAGCTTCATCCATGACTAGCTCTCTGAGGTTCCCATAGAGAGGTACCCATATACGATTCATGAAATACCGGGCTCCATTGGGCTTTACCTCCCAGTCGCGTTCCATTTTTCCCACTGATTCGGCTTTGATGTTTTCCTCCTTAACTGCTTCTAACTGGGCGTCGCGTATTTGTTCGGGTAGCCCCGAATGAATAGTGAGTTGTAGTGCTCGTACGCGACGAGGTTTCAAGTGTTCCTTCCTACTGAGGGCGTCAGCTACTACGTTAGCTTTACCCGGGTGATACCGAATGGCACACTCATAATCGTTCAAGAGTTCGACCCAGCGACGCTGTCGCATGTTCAACTCTTTCTGATCAAAGATGTGTTGGAGGCTTTTGTGGTCAGTAAAGATTGTGCACTTTGTTCCATAGAGGTAGTGTCTCCAAATCTTAAGTGCAAACACCACTGCTCCCAATTCCAGGTCATGCGTCGTGTAGTTTTTCTCGTGGACCTTCAGCTGTCGCAACGCATACGCGATGACCTTATCGCGTTGCATGAGTACGCATCCCAATCCCTGAATGGAAGCATCACAATACACTACGAAGTCATCTGTCCCTTCCGGCAAGGACAGAATGGGTGCACTACAAAGTTTCTGCTTCAGCAATTGAAATGCTGCTTCTTGTTTTTCACCCCAAGCATACTTGATGCCTTTCTGGGTAAGGGTAGTGAGCGGTTGTGCAATCTTTGAAAACCCTCGATGAAGCGTCTGTAGTAACCAGCCAATCCTAAGAATTGGCGGATCTCCGTCGGTGTCTTAGGTGCTTCCCAGTTTTTGATGGCTTCAATCTTGGCAGGGTCTACATGGATACCCTTTTCATTCACGACGTGCCCGAGAAACTGAACTTCCCGGATCCAGAAATCACACTTCGAGAGCTTGGCATATAGCTTTTCCTGTTGAAGTAATCCTAGCAGTAATCGTAGATGCTCAGCATGCTCTTCTTCACTTTTGGAGCAGATGAGTATGTCATCGATGAACACGATGACAAATTTGTCGAGGTATGGTTTACACATGCGGTTCATGAGGTCCATGAATACCGCAGGTGCGTTAGTAAGACCGAATGGCATGACCAAAAACTCGTAATGGCCATACCGAGTGCGAAATGCTGTCTTAGCGATATCCTCCTCCCTGACGCGTAGCTGATGATAACCGGACCGTAAATCAATCTTAGAGTAGTAACTTGACCCTTGCAGTTGGTCGAATAGATCGTCGATGCGAGGTAACGGGTATCGGTTCTTGACTGTAACCTTGTTGAGTTCCCTATAGTCGATGGACATGCGGAAAGTCCCGTCCTTCTTCTTGACAAACAGAACTGGAGCTCCCCATGGCGAAACGCTTGGTCGGATAAATCCTTTTTCCAACAGCTCTTGAAGTTGGGTAGACAGCTCCTGCAGCTCGGCTGGAGCTAGGCGGTATGGAGCCTTGGCGATGGGAGTTGCATTGCTTGCCAATTCGATTTCGAACTCCAATTGTCGATGTGGTGGAAGACCTGGTAGTTCTTCTGGGAATACATCGGAAAAATCGCGGACGACAGGGATGTCTTCTATACGTTTCTCGTCTTTAGGCTGTTCGGTAATTAGTGCGAGTAAAGCGAAGGAATTCTTTTTCCGAAGATACTTCTGCGATTGCATAAATGAGATAATGTTGGTGACGGCGCTTGCCTTATCGCCTTGTACCGTCAGGATTTCGTCGTTCGAGAGTGGAATACGGATAGACTTTTCGAAACAGAGAACTTCAGCCCGGACGTCGGATAGCCAGTCCATTCCGACTACCACGTCAAAACTACCCAGGGTAGTTGTCATCAGATCAATGGTAAAAGTGTGGCCCGCGAGTTTGAGTTGACAGCCGGATACGATTTGGGTCACATCTACCGATTTACCATTGGCTAATTCTATCACATAAGGGGTCTCTAATGGTTTAAGCGTGAGATTTAGGTTCTTCCTAAAAGACTCAGATATAAAGCTCCTATCCGCACCCGTATCAAAAAGCACAGAAGCAAAATGTTCATTAAGGGGAAACTTACCGGTGACCACGTTCGTGTCGTTTCTGGCCTCTCCGCAGCCCAATGTAAATGCGCGACCTTTGGCACCTCCTGTGCCACCGTTCCCATTATTGTTGTTGTTATTATTGTTGCGGTTGTTGTGGTTGTTTCCACCATTATTGTTGTTGTTGCGCAACTGTGGGCAGTCTTTTCTGAAATGAGTAGTGCTACCACACTGATAGCATCCCTGGTTTATACCCTGCTGCTGACCTTGGGGCTGATTCTGATTTTGTCGGGACACGATTTCCCCACGACAATCCTTTGCCGCATGTCCCATCTTGCCACATCTTTGGCAGCGATTTCCGGCACAGGGGCCGTTATGGTGAAGATTGCAGCGGTTGCACTGCGGCTTTCGACCTACATAACCGCCTGCATTCTGGTTGTTGTTGTTGTAGTTGTTGTTGTTGTTGTTGTTGGAATGATTTTGATGACCCCGGTGGCTGTGGTAATGATTGAACCGTTTCTGGTTCCCTTGCTGCGGATGTGATGACGAAGACTGTCGAACAGTGGAGTCTTCAAATTTTCTTTTGTTATCTGGGGCGACTTCAGTGGTACCCCGTGCTGGCAGTTTCTTCTGTTCCACCGCTTTATCGGTGAGTTTGTGAGCCAATCGGATTGCTTGATGTTCAGTTACAGGGTTACTAGACATCACCATACCCTGAATTTCCGGAACCAGACCCCCGAGATAGAACTCGAGTCTTTTCTCCACCGTGTTGGCCAAATCGGGACACAGAAATACTAAGTCATGATGTCTTGCAGTGTAAGCTTCAATTTCCGATCCCACCATCTTGTGGTTCCATAGAGCTTGCTCTAACTGTTGCACTCTGTCTCGTGGACAGTACTCCTCTTTAATCAGGGCCTTAAACTCAGTCCATGCCATTGCGTTCGCAGCTATAAGCCCACGGGTTTGAACTTGGGCATTCCACCATGTCAGTGCCCCATCTTCCAGTGTTGAGGCTGCGTATTTGACCTTGTTTGCCTCTAGGCAGTTGCACATTTCAAAAACGGATTCTGATTTTTCGATCCAGCGGACCAATCCAATGGGTCCTTCCGCCCCCGAGAATTTGCTAGGCTTTGCGTCAAGGAACATCTTATAGGGGTTAAAGCCCCCTCCTGCTGACAGAGAACAGGAAGTCAGCAAGGAATTTTACTAGCCTCACTATTAGATTTCCACGCGAAAATTTAATAATGGTTACCTGCCGGCTGGTTCTGAACACCCGCTAAAGCTGCGTTCACATGCTCCTGAATCATGGCAGCTAGCTCTTCGGGCGTCAAGTTAAGGTTTCCACGTCTTCCAGTCGCCATTTCAAATAAAATAAAGAAAACAAAGCGGGGATTGGCGAGACGAGTTAGTCCTCTACGTCTCCATCTCCCAAGTTGCTATCATTGCCGTCATCCTCCGCGGCGTTTCCAGCTTCTACAGTCGGGTCTTTCTCCGGATCCTCCTCTGGATCCTCATCTGGATCCTCCTCAGGGTCCTCCTCTGGATCCTCTTCTGGATCCTCCTCTACCGGCTCTGGAGGGGCCGGTGCTGGTGCAAGTGCTAGGTTTTGTAGCTCCTGAATGTTCCAACTATTTTCCAGGACTCTGTCCTCAAGCCAGTCGGCTCTTATCTGCTCAACACGCAGATCTCTGGCTATGGTGTTACGAGCTATCTTACTCGTATGCTGCTCTTCCTCGAGCGACTCAGTTTTACCAGTCAGTTGTCGTATTATCCATCCCTGCGCTAGGGTGGTTTCATGCATTCTTTCTAGTTGTTCTTGTTGCGTTCTTATCATATCTCTAAGTAGGTCGTTCCCTACTTCTAACGTTTTAACCGGTTTGACCGTCACAGCGATGGTCGGGCGTGAGGACGACTCCTCCCCTGGAGCGAGCCTTTTCCTCGGAGCTGAGCGCGTTTCCACGCCATAAGATGGTAAGGGTTCCACCATAGGTGCCTTTCCTGGCGCCCTTGGTTGCGTAAGTTTGTCGGATGAGGTGAGGATGATGATGACATTGCCTTTAGGTTGTGTAGTTAGTTACGAGTTGCATTCGCTTCAATTATGCATTCATATTTCACATAGCATAGTTGTGGTACATCGCATAACAAGATATAATAATTCAGTGCCAAACTAAGTCTAGTGTCGTGATATCAGCTATAGTTTAGGTCTACTTCTAATGCAAACCTGGTTCTCTATAGCTAGTGGCTCTGATACCAATCTGTCACACCCTCAATTTCCACTTGCGGAGTTCTACCGTGAGGCGTGTGAACAAACCAGAATCTGAAACACTAGTACGTCGAACGACTCTACATGGTTTGATAATACGTCTTCCAAAATCGTTCATTTTAGATTTTATATCAATTACCAATATTTAGCAGAGCATTAGTTTTAAGTTTGAGCGGAAGCATAAATAAGTAATGATGCGGGCGCCAACACAAACGCCAAAACAAATGAAAAATCCCAAAACAATATTAATAAATGAGACTCGATAAAGATGTCTTGTTCAATGCATGTGCGTGCACCTAGAGCTCCTAGCGTCCTGAGAAACATGTAAAGAAACAAGTGTCAACATTAAAGATGAGTGAGTTCACAGGTTTTCATAAATTCGTTTGTTCGGTTATAGTTTATTACTCCGTTATCCCCAACCTGGGATAACATATCAGTTCCATTATTCCAATCCCGGAATAATAAGTTGTTGCTTCCAATATTCCCAACCCGGAATATTAAGTTGTTGTTTCCATTATCCCCAACCCGGGATAATAAGTTGATGTTTCCAATATTCCAAACCCGGAATATTAAGTTGTTCCGTAATTAAGTTCAATATTAATGTATATAGGTAGCTAGCCTAAAGTCATGTCACGTAAGAGTTCGCGATCGAAGCTGACTGTTGTGCCTCCGTTTTGCCAGGCCTATCACATGACCATGGCGGTGTTAGGCCAATTATTCACCCGTTGACCATACCAGGTCGGCTAGCGCGACTAGCTCGGATGGGGCTTGTCGGGCCCAGTAGTACTACTTATAATTCCCCCGCTATTTAACCCAAATACTAACGATCCGAGGAGATTGTCGAGGACTTAAGTGATAAAGCTGCTTAGTGACCATAACATTACATTAACATTAACTTAGTTACCGTATAGTTATGTGACGTTAAATTCGTATAACGTAAAGAGATTGAGTTTGAGAGTGTATACATGTTTCTCCCCCTGTTGTTTAAAAACCGGATAAAGTTAGGGGCCGTGAACTCACCTTTATTTGCTCGGTTAGTGTAGCAAAGATGTTATAAGAGATGGGACCGCTAGTTGCGTCCTAACAAACCAATTAATTCCACGTCAGTGTGTAATCACACCAATACAAATTCCACACGCAATTGACTCACAAAGTGATACATACCAACAACATATCAAACACTCAAACATGCATGCAAGTATTCTCATGTGATCATAGTAATCAAACAACTTATCATGAACATATTTCAATTCCATGCAACACTTTAATGCATACAATCACAAGTTATCAACTTTCTGCTTAACACTCAATTATTCAGCTGTCTTCTAGGATTTTTATAAAATAGTTCTAACATTCCAAAAATTCCCATATTTTTACAGTAGGTGACATTTATACCATAGAAATTTATATAATTTTTCCAAGTCCGAAATCTTTACCAATTAGCCATAAATATTAATTCATTAAGCTGCAGTCAGATTTACCGCTTTCTGACTGCAGTCCACGGAAGAATTTATTTAAAAATCACTGCTCGTCCGATTAGCAAAATTCCAGTTGGAGTTGCCCAGAAATTTCTATACCTAGTTGCTGTACAAAAATCATGGCTCAACTCCCTACTGATCTTAAAATCTAACCTGATAAACAATCAACAAAATTCCAGCATTTTAAAAGCTTTAGCTACTGAACTTGTTTAGCCCTTTAAAAATATCAAACCACTTCAGAAAATTATGAATCCAGCGCCATTAGATTCTTATTAAAATCTCTACGTTCTAGACATCAGAAAATCCGTTTTTCGACAACTAACGACCGAGTTACAGCCAGATGAAATCGGCTGTAACTATTATTCAGCAGGCTGTTTTCTGCATAAGTTTATCCTGAACTCGTATAACCCGTTCATGCGATTAACCTAAGCGATCTAGAACTGATTTCTAGTCCTAGATTAATACTAATAACCTATCCATGCAAACCCTAGTCAACATCTCTTGTTTTTATAAACCAATACAGCTTATGATTTTCAGATTTCGAACAAACCTCACTTGCACACATTACTAGCTAATCGGTTATCATGACTTTTTATTTAAACATATAATCCGAAGACAATACAATCAATTCATTCAAGCACTTATGATTTCCGCAAACATTTATACACAAGAACATAATCAAAACAGCCGATTATTTATTCAACATATAAGACCCGACACAAACTAATCAATTAATCATTCAAACATATATTTAACCGAACATGATCTCGTAATCAAGGATAACCCTAACCTTGAATAACTAGGTAGACAAGCCGGGACTTGGACAAGGGGTATCCTGCTGTTCCAGGAAAGTCGCGACCGAAAGGGTGTTGATAAAGTGGTTGTTTGATCGGCCAGAGGTGAACAAAGACTAATCTCGCGACCGAGGGATGTGGCTAAGCTGTTTGTGATCTAGATGAAGTGTATCAAGACTGAACTATCGATCAAGGGAACAAGAAAAAGGGCTGTTTACGGTTGCAGAAGATGAAGACTTCGGCTGCGACGGCTGTTTGCTTGTTAGGGTTTTTGTGTTCTTCAATGAAACATGCATGGATGATATATATATATAGGCGCAAAAGGGATATGGTTTCGGTTTGGTTTAGCACACGGCCGCAAGGGACTTGGGTTGGTTTGGTTTGGGTTTGGGCTTGATCTCGCGGCCAAAGGTTAGGGTGAGTTGGTTTGGTTTGGGTCTTGATCATGTGGCCGAGGACTAAAGTTGCATGCTATGGGTTTCGGTTTGGTTTTTGATCTTATGGCCGAGACATGTTTTGGTTTAGGGTTTAGGTTTTGATATGTGTTGGATTTGATCTTGGCCGAGGACTTGAGTTAAGGTTTAAAACTTGTTAACTCCTAGAGTCACAAAGAATCACTTTGGTTCGTGTCGCGGTTCGGTTCAGTTCGTGTACGTATCTATTCTAATGATTCAATTACTCAAACAATCACACAACACACAACACGTATTCATTTAATTCGTACACGTTCGTACACATAGCACGTAATTAGATTGACAAGTATTACGTTCAAGTTATCCGAAAAACCCGGGATATCACATCATGCGAGTGTTAAATCGCCAATACTAATGTGAATCCTACCAAGCCAATAGTCATGGAGGCCCACATGACTCTACAGGTGAAGGTATGGGGGACATTTGAGGCCCAACATGAGCAAACCCAAGACATCCTATGGATGTAGTTGCATTATTGATATTTATGTTATTTTCATTTTCTTTAAGACACATGACACCTAAAAAGACTCCATAAACTCACAATCTTCTTATGTATGTTCCTGTAGATGTCGGCTAGACAACAACGAGGGGGTAAAAGATCAGGAAGGTCTCACGAACGCTTGGCCACACAAATCGAGAAACAAATGGCCGCGGTGCTTCCTGACATTGTGGTTCAAGTACAACAAGCTCTCGCCACAAATCCCACTAATCCTCCCCAACAAAATGACCAGAACATCGGCAACCCTCCTAGCAGCAAGTGCTCGTATAAACATTTCAAGTCTTGCGATCCTCTTAAATTTGAAGGGACCGAAGGTGTCACTGCTCTCCTCCACTGGTTTGAGGAAATGGAAAACACCTTTCTCAACTGCGATTGTCCCGAGGATCGCAAGGTACGATACGCAACCGGGAGACTATTTGGGGTAGCTCTTACCTGGTGGAATACTGAAAAGGGTAAGAGGAGAATCGAAGATGCTATGGCCTTAACGTGGGAGGAGTTAAGGGAAATCATGACGAGGCGATTCTGTCCTAGGAGTGAGATTAATAAGTTGGAGGACGAATTTCATTCTTTGAAGCAAAAGGAGGGAGATCATACTTCCTGCAACAAGAGGTTCTTAGAGTTGAACCAAATGGTCCCTAACTTGTTCACCCCAGTTTACCACTTAATCGAGCATTATATTCGAGGTCTTCCCTCGAAAATTCAAGATTCAGTTCTCAGCACTTCACCAGCAACACTTGAAGCTGCTATGGAACTAGCTACTGAACTGACCGAGAATCGAATTCGCAACGGTAAGTTTAAAGAGGAGAGAAAGAAAGCCCCCGTTGAGGGCCAAACTTCAAACCATTCCACCTCCTCCTCTAAGTTTGCTAACAAGAGGAAACGTAACACCAGAAACTTCGCTGTCACACAAAACCAATTTCCCTATCCCTGCTGCACCCATTACCCAAGTTGCCCCTTCACCTGCACCATACAAAAGGCCATACTCTGGCCCATTACCAAAATGCAACCGTTGCCAATACCACCATTTTCCTGATCATCCCTGCCAACATTGCACCGGCTGTGGTCGCGCAGGTCATACTGTTCAAACCTGTCCCATACCTCAGCGAACGAACCGCCACCAGCCTTCAACCCAAACCCACCAACAAATAATGGGTCAAGCCCAACAACCCCTACTATTACCACTACCCAACATTTAGCCCAATCATACTACCAACCCAACTATCCCATGGTACAACCTATGCGGGCTTGCTACAATTGTGGAGACCCAAGCCACTTTAGAAACACTTGTTCAAGGTTGGTGAACATTATTCATGCTCAAGCCCAAGCCAATCCGGTGAATCAAGCTAACCAAGCTCCTCCACCTGCAAGAGGAAAAGCTTTCAACATCAACGCTAATCAGGCTAGAGCTGACAGCAATGTGGTTAAGGTACGTTCCTTATCAATGGTAGTTATGCATCCATGTTGTTTGATACTGGCGCGGATAAAAGTTTTGTGTCCTTAGAGTTTGAACCCATCCTAAACCAAAATCGTGGTAAGCTCATGGAATCCATAACAGTGGAAGTTGCCGACGGGAAACCGGTCTCATTAAACTCCATTATACGCGATTGTACTCTCACTTTAAACGATCATAATTTTCTAGTTGACCTCATTCCCATGAAGTTGGGAAGCTTTGACATTATAATTGGTATGGACTGGCTCAGCCAACATCAGGCTGAAGTTATATGCCGCGAAAAGTTTATACTTGCATTCCTCTTTCAAACGGTCAGACTCTACGAATCTTTGGAGAAACCTCGTCGAAAGGGCTCAGATTAATGTCCTGTCTTCAAGCTCGAAAATATCTTCGCAAGAATTACGTCGCATTTTTAACCCATGTCGTCAAAAAGGGAACCATGGTGAAGAAACTCGAAGACATCCCAGTAGTAAAAGATTTTCCGCAAGTTTTTCCTGACGACATTTCAGGACTTCCTCCCGTGAGAGAAGTCGAATTTCGCATTGATCTTATACCTGGTGCTACACCAGTTGCAAAGTCTCCTTATAGGTTAGCCCCATCCGAAATGCAAGAGCTAGCCAGTCAGTTGCAAGAGTTGACTGACAAAGGATTCATACGTCCTAGCTCCTCGCCTTGGGGTGCACCTGTCCTTTTTGTGAAGAAGAAAGATGGAACGTTTCGCATGTGCATCGACTACAGAGAACTCAACAAGTTAACGATCAAGAATCGCTATCCATTACCTCGCATTGATGATCTTCTTGACCAACTTCAAGGCGCCAGCTGTTTTTCAAAAATCGACCTTCGTTCTGGTTATCATCAACTTAGAGTACATGAAGAAGATGTCCCAAAGACCGCCTTCCGAACTCGTTATGGTCATTATGAATTCATGGTCATGCCATTTGGTTTAACCAACGCTCCAACTGTCTTCATGGATCTAATGAACAGAGTCTGCAAACCCTATCTCGATCGTTTTGTTATAGTCTTCATCGATGACATTCTCATTTATTCAAAGTCTAAGTCTGATCATGAACGGCATCTTCAACTCATCCTTACACTTCTAGAGAATGAAAAGCTTTACACCGAATTCTCCAAATGCGAATTCTGGTTAAAAGAGGTACAATTCCTTGGACATGTAGTCAATGACAAGGGAATACATGTCGACCCCTCAAAGATCAAAGCGGTACAAGAATGGCAAGGGCCACGTACACCAACTGAAGTAAGATCATTCCTTGGTTTGGCTGGTTATTATCGCCGGTTCATCTCAAACTTCTCTCGCATTACTGTACCACTCACGGCTTTAACTCATAAGGGAAAACCTTTCATATGGGGACCCAAACAAGAAGAAGCCTTCCAAACCCTTAAACAAAAACTCTGTGATGCACCAATCCTCACTCTGCCTGAAGGTTGTGATGACTTCGTGGTTTATTGCGACGCGTCAGGGCAAGGACTAGGCTGTGTTCTAATGCAAAGAGGAAAGGTTATAGCTTATGCTTCGAGACAACTCATGAGAAGAACTACACCACCCATGACCTAGAACTTGGAGCCGTTGTGTTCGCTCTTAAGATATGGAGACATTATCTCTACGGTACTAAGTGTGAAATATACACTGACCACAAGAGTCTTCAACATATCTTCAATCAAAAGGAGTTAAACATGAGGCAACGAAGATGGGTCGAACTTCTAAATGACTACGACTGTGAAATTCGGTACCACCCTGGCAAAGCAAATGTGGTGGTTGATGCACTCAGTCGAAAGGGTTATGCAAACTCCATTCGTCTTCTATGTTCGCAAATCATAACTGACATTAAAGATCAAATTCGAGAAGCCCAACATGTTTCAGTAACGGAGGATGATGTACAAAAGGAGCTGTCCTGTGGAGCTGAACTTAAAATTGAAACTAAATCTGACGGTATTCTGTACTATCTAAATCGCATATGGATTCCTGACCACAACAACCTTCGTGAATTTCTTATGAATGAGGCTCACAAAACACGATACTCTATACACCCAGGAGCTGATAAGATGTATCAAGACCTTCGATACACCTATTGGTGCCCTGGAATGAAAAAGGATATTGCTGTTTTTGTTTCCAAGTGCCTTACATGTTCCAAGGTGAAAGCTGAACACCAAAGACCCTCAGGACTTCTGGTCCAACCTGAAATACCTGTATGGAAGTGGGAAAACATAACCATGGACTTCATTACCGGGTTACCTCGCACTTCTGGTGGGTATGACACTATATGGGTAATCATTGATCGACTTACAAAATCAGCTCACTTTATTCCTATCCGCGAAGATTTCAAGAACGAAAAGCTAGCTCGTATTTATATCAGCGAAATCGTAAGCCGACATGGTGTACCGTTAAGCATTATTTCAGATCGTGATGGTCGTTTCACTTCACGAACATGGCAAGCTGTACAAACCGCTTTGGGTACATGATTAGATCTCAGTACCGCTTATCATCCTCAAACTGATGGACAATCTGAACGCACCATTCAAACTCTTGAAGATATGCTTCGAGCATGTGTTATAGACTTCAAGGGAAATTGGGACGCTCATCTACCATTAGTTGAATTTTCGTAAAACAACAGCTATCATTCAAGTATCGGCATGGCACCTTTTGAAGCATTATATGGTCGTAAGTGCCGATCTCCAGTATGTTGGCATGAAATTGGGGAAGCTCAAATCACCAGTCCAGAATTGATTCAATAAACCACAGACAAGATCCATCAAATTCGAAACAATCTTCTAGCGGCTCAAAGTCGTCAAAAGAGTTACGCAGATAAACGACAGAAGCCTTTGGAGTTTAACATTGGTGATCATGTACTTTTAAAAGTATCACCGTGGAAGGGAGTAGTTCGTTTTGGTCAAAAAGGCAAGCTAGCACCACGCTACGTAGGACCTTTCAAGATACTCGAAAGAGTAGGACCTGTAGCATACAAGCTTGATCTACCAGAAGAACTCAACAGGATTCATCCCACATTCCACGTATCAAACTTGAAGAAGTGCCTCGCTGATGAAAACCTCCATATTCCTCTGGAAGATATTCAGATTGACGAATCTATGCATTTTATTGAAAGACCAGTAGAGATCATGGACTTCGGAGAAAAACGTCTACGACGAGTCGCATTCCAATTGTTAGGGTACGCTGGGAGTCGAAACGGGGACCTGAGTTTACTTGGGAACGTGAAGACTCAATGCGCGAAAAATACCCGCATCTTTTTCCTACTACTACTACTTAAATTTCGGGACGAAATTCCTAATAGTAGGGGATACTGTAACATTTGTCAAAAGCGGGTTTTCCAAACCCGCTCCGTTTGTAATCGAATATCAAGTTATAAATGTTTCGTTGCGTATTTATGTCCATTTTAATTTTTAATGATGCATAATTAATAAACAAACTAGAATATAAAAGTTATAATTGATAAAAAGTAAAAATAAAATAATTAAAAAGAAAATTAGGCTGCCGAGACTCGAACCCTGGTCAGCCGGGTTTAAGTTCAAAGACTTATCACACACACATATAAACACTCCGCCACTTGTTGTTTTCTGTATATTCTAGGAAACAAATAAATTTTATGGTCTATCATAAATCAATCCGGTTACGCCAACTGTAACCGAAATCGGTCACCAAACGCCCTAAGACGTTTGATTGATCGCGGTTTACTGAGTTTAACCGATACACCGACACCTCCAATCAATTTAGCTTTGAATGGACTTGAATTCAAGAGTGGATCGGTTTTAATAACCGAAAACTTTCATTTTCTGAATAACTTATCATAGACCCCTCTCGCGACTCAAACACATCTGAAGACCTTCGAATTTCACTTTCGCAATACTTTCAGTTCGCCGGAGAAGCTAATTGAAGTCGCCGGACTTTCGCCGGAAAACCGTGTGTTCCATCAAATCAGTGAGTCTCTAAATTCTTTCGTTGTCTATCAATTGTTAAGCTATTGCTAACTCAAACCCTTCAATCGGAATCAATTTCAGACGTCGATATCGGATAATTTCCCTCTCCCCGGAAAACTTCTGAAAATTCTTATCTTCCGCAGTAAGACGGTATTGACATTCAAACCTTCTGATAACTCTTGTTTAATACTTCACTTCCTCACTTAGCTAATTAAAACTGTTAATTTATTCGCTCAGTCGAAATCCGTAAAAACAGAGCCGACGACTTGCCGGAATTCTGAGATAAATCGTTCTCTAGTATGTTTACTTCTAAAAATCGTCTCTGCCATTTCATTTAAGTCTTATGAATGTTTGTCAATCAAATTAAACAAGAAACAATAGAGTAATCGTAGGCTGTAATTCGGTAACGAAGAAGACGAAGTTAAGTTGATTATAAGTTTATTATAATATGGATATTATCTCTGGTTAGACACACAGTCCAGCGGTGGACTGTGTGCACATACATATCACACGCCGCGAGTTCGATCCTTGACACACGTATGCTTTATTATAAAAATGTTTTATTTTTCTAACTGAACCGGATCCTTTTCGCAATTAGATGTTAAGTATAATAAAAATCCGTATATTAACCAAGTTAGACACACAGTCCAGCGGTGGACTGTGTGTAACGATAAATCACAGGTCCTGGGTTCGAGACCTGTTGACGGCACCGGTTCGATGATTTAAAACACTTTTTGAAAATAAAGGAATTTTGAATAACTGAATTAGTATATAAATATAATTAAAAACAGAATTATTTCGAGTTAGACACGTAGCTCAGTTGGTAGAGCTGCGTGCACGCGTACGGGAGGTCTCGGGTTCGAGTCCTGCCCGGCGCATACATACACACAATAAAACCGGTCAAACAGTCAACGCTTATGGTCAACGGTCAACGCAAAAGTCAACATTTTTATATTTTTATTTATTTAATTTAATTTAAAAAACCAATTAAAAATACTTAAAAATAATGTTTTTAAAGATAGGAAATAGCCTTAAACTCACAAAAATATATCTAAAAAAAATCCTATTAAAATTATTAATAAAATCCACTCATTTACTATATCTTCCGTTATTATTTAGGTTAGTTAATCCTCGTTGTTCAATTCTTCCAACTCGTGCGCATCTCATCATCTCCAACCAAACGCACCCAATGTGAGTGAATCTCTACAAATTCCCTGTTTTAATCACGTTTTTGGGGTGTATCATGTGTCTTACCAATTATTATATTTAAATCATTATGCATACATCATATCATGAACAAATGTGTATTCAGCTTGTATCAACTGTTTGTGTGGTTATTATTTAGATTTAATTTATTACGTTCAGTACATGCAATTTCATAGGCCGCCGCTCCCCATTACATTATGAGCGTTGAGCAGTTCCCCATTACATTATGAGCGTGAACCTGGCGTGCCAACATACGATCGGCTCCGTTTGATTGATCCTTGATCGCACAGACATTCATCATTTTCAGTACATACATTTATCATAGTCCGTCCGTTCCCCATTACATTATCAGTGTGAACGTGACGTTGCCAACATATACAGTTTCATTCATGTTATATATTCATGCAAGTTCATTTGTTATTGTATGTTATTGTATGTTATTGTTTATGGTTGTTATTGCTATTGTTTGATTATTTACATTTGCTCACATATGACTATTGCACAGTTTTTCCTTGATAAAATAACAAGTAATCAATAATAAATGTTTCTCTAATAAGGTTCACTCGCCAACTTATGTTGACCCAAAAACCCCCATTTTTACACATGATACAGGTGAACCAGCTGCAGCAAGAAACACATAGGATTGGCTTAGAAGAATAAACTGGTTTAGAGCTTGGATTGTTTAGTTGGTTAATTTTCTTTGTATTGTATGGACATGTTTGGATTATTGAGAATGTAATTTTGACTTTAATAAATATGAAACATATTAGTAAATATCATGAGCTTTGGTGATAACCCAATTATGCCCCGACTCTTATTCCGCTGCGGGTCGGGGTGTGACAGGGGCCTTCCCTTGCGCCCGTGAGAAGTTATAGGATGAGGTGGAGTGTGAGGATCTACTTTCATCCATAAGCTAAGGTCCTAATTTGCTTATCAAAGTATTAAATGTGCAGAATTCATTTTAGGATTAGTGACAATAGTTCAAGATTACTTTTCAATCTCAATGTTTCATTAATACTCAAACGTTTATAGCTTGAAACAAATCCGACATGGCTTCGCCTTATCGTTCACCGGAAACTGTTACAAACTCAAGAACACACTAACCAATATATTGAAGTTTATGTTCGTGCGAACTTGTCATCCTAACTTCGTACAAAGTGACTCATCTACCTTCGTACGAAGTGTCCAATTCGTATGAAGTGAAACATTACATATTAAAATCTAACATTTCGGTCACACTCGTTCATAGGCGGAAGCGCGTGTTGTGAACTTGATTAGTTTTCATCGTATACGATGTAAGTAAACAACTATATGAAATAAAACATGCACGATGTTCATCCGTTGCCATAATTTAAAAGTTACAAGTCATAAGTATTTAACAAAAGACAACACTAGTTATATTTTATAAAAGACTTTTTCAAAATATTGTTTTTAAACATCAAGGCTTTGCATCCTATATTCCGTTGGAAGACGGAATATATAGACCAAACCCTTCAAAATATGGATGACATCTACTTCTTGATAATCTTGATAACCGCACCAAGATCCACTTTAATTGCCTGAAATATAGATGTAAGTTTAAAACATCAACAAAAGTTGGCGAGTTCATGTGTTTTAAATGCGCATCTAATGAACTTAATAACATTTGAAATTTCGTTGTGTGAAAATGTTGTATGTAAAGCATCAATGAACTTGGTGATCATTAATGCTTTGCAAGGACATTAATATGTGTGACGACATACGAAGCACTCAACCCTAGACGATTTAACACCAGTCCACCCAGCTAGGACAACAAAAGCACTACATGCGGCCACACAAAGACCCATGTCTGGGGCTCGCCTACACCCGAGAGATCTACCACTCTTGTGCCGCGGTCTTAAAAAAGATTAATGGCGCTTAAGAGGGACCCTATTCGCACATGATCTAATATTTCAATCCATAGCTAAACCATACCATCGAAACATGTTTTTCTCCCGAGAGTTGTAAAACTGAAAACATTTAAGAGAAAAGGGGGACATGAACTCACAAGATTGCGTCCATATCAATGTAAGTGCTAGCGAGTTGGGAAATCCAAATACACGAGTTGACCTACAAGTTCTCTAACCCATTTGACACTTAGGCCTCTTCTAGACCTTGTACGCGTTGTTCATCTTGAACGTTATTGTGTTTGTGTTTGTTATATATTTGGAATCCTTGTGTATTTAAATATGTTGTCTTTTGTTTCTTGTTTTTACTTTTAGTATATATACTTCTTATATATATTTTTTGTATCCGACATAGGTACGTACGGGCCTCGCTCTTTGTGAGTCTTCGTGCCTCGCACAACTTTAAGTGGGCCTAGCCCATGCGAGTCATTGTGCCTTGCACAAGTGAGAATGGGCCTAACCCATTTGAGTCTCCGATATCCACACGATGTGAGTGGGCCTAGCCCATTAGCATCTCCATGCCACGGGCCGCTTATGTTCGTTATTTGGGAGATATATATATATATATATATATATATATATACATATATATATATATACTCTTCAAATATATATATTTTTAAGTTTAGTGAATCCCGTTCACTTGTAATAATATGTTCGGTTCAAGAATGTATATTTGTTTTACAAATATATATGTATACCTTTTATAGATATAAGTGTTAAAAAAGAATTTGTTTTTAACATCATATATACGTTGATGTACATGTACGGTATCTTTATGAGAGTACACCTCAACATGTGTATTTGAGTACATCACCATGTACTTGCGTATTTGAGCGTATACATATACCATATATATACTTGTATTTGTATATTTTATTATTGGTACTTATGTCGTATTTATACGTATTCGTGTACATGTAAATTCCTTGTATTCTTGAAATTTTACCAAGTGTATTATTGTACGTATTTTATACGTATTAGTAGGTCTTGACTCATAAGGGCAAGCCCTTCGTTTGGGGGCCCAAGCAGGAAGAGGCTTTTCAAACCTTGAAACAAAAGCTTTGTGATGCATCTATCCTTACTCTCCCTGATGGTTGTGAAGACTTCGTAGTCTATTGTGACGCATCAGGGCAGGGACTAGGGTGTGTCTTAATGCCAAGAGTAAAGGTGATAATCTACGCCTCAAGACAACTCAAAGTCCACGAGAAGAATTACACCACACACGACCTAGAACTCGGAGTAGTCGTGTTCGCTCTAAAGATATGAAAACATTATCTCTATGGTACAAAGTGTGAGATTTACACTGACCACAAGAGCCTTCAACATATCTTCAATCAAAAAGAGTTAAACATGAGGCAACAAAGATGGGTCGAACTTCTGAATGATTACGATTGTGAAATCCGTTACCATCCTAGTAAAGCTAATGTCGTAGCAGATGCTCTTAGCCGAAAAGAGTATGCTAACTCCATTCATCTTTTGTGTTCGCAAATCGTAACTGACCTTCAAAACCGCATTCGCGCAGCTCAACATACTTCTGTCACGGAAAATGATGTGCGAGATGAATTATCTTGTGGAGTTGAAACCAAGTTGGAATCCAAGTCCGACGGAGTCCTTTACTATCTAAATCGTATTTGGGTACCTAATCGTGACAATCTTCGCACATTTCTCATGAATGAGGCCCACAAAACAGGTATTCCATACATCCATGGGCTGATAAGATGTATCAAGATTTACGATACTCTTACTGGTGGCCTGGAATGAAGAAGGATATCGCCATTTTTGTCTCCAAGTGCCTCACATGTTCGAAGGTTAAAGCCGAACATCAAAGACCTGAAATACCCGTCTGGAAGTGGGAAAACATAACCATTGATTTCAGTATAGGGTTACCTCGCACCTCCAGTGGGCATGACATGATTTGGGTTATTGTAGTTCGTCTTACCAAGTCCGCTCATTTCATTCCAATCCATGAAGACTACAAAAACGAGAAGTTAGCTCGTATTTGCATCGATGAAATTGCAAGTCAACACGGTGTACCTTTAAGCATAAAATTTCTAAGTGTTGAATCATACGAATGTATAGATCGTACGAGTGACCTTGTAAGTTGAAATTTGTGAAAAATTTTCTAATGGTTTGAACTCTCTATGTGTGCAGGTCAAGAAAACGTCTTTCTCTCCATTCCAAAACATATGTTATCTGCTTGATGAATCTATTCCGGAGATTGCTGCTTACCAAGACGTGTTAGATTTTTTGAATAGAATCCCGATTACTAAAGCTCTCACTGATCGCCATACTACGTATAGATCTCACGTAGAGTATTTTTGGAATGCAGCAGACTTTGATTCCGAGGAGAATGCGATTGTCTCAATAGTAAGGATTGGCGATGAGGATATACATGTGAAGATTACAGAGGATTTGATAAGGACAGTTTTGGATTTTAAAGAAAACGAAGACGATCCAACAGGGTTTTCAGAGATATGGTGAAGGGTTGTTTTTATCGCATGGGTTAAGTCGGATTCATGAATATTGCTCCTTTCATGAAGGGTAACCTAAGTGCGCCTTTTCGATATATCGCACACGTTGTTATACATGCTTTGAGTCATCGTAAAGGAGGGTTTGATGATTTGATTGACTACCAAATGTGCATGATTGCCGCACTTATTCTGAATCTTCTGTATAACTTTTCGAAGGTTATATTCACTCAGATGGGGTAGAATAGTCAGAGAGAAAAGTTTCTGCAGTACCTGCGTTTTATTCAGATGCTGCTGGATCATCTGTATCGAAACTTGAAGAAGAAAAAAGATGACGTGTTGAAGCTGGAACACATGGATGTCTCTACTCTTAAGAAGATGAATTTGCATCTAAAGACTTTTCCCAACACCAAGCTAGTGTTTGGATCTATCATTGACAAAGATTATATTGCTACGGCACCGGGAAAGTGGAGGAAGGAAGATAGTGGGGATGAGAATTAAGAGTTGACTGTGCTAGACGGTTTTGTTGCTAAGCGTAGTTATTGGTTTATTTAAGATGGAGAAAAGGGTGCAAAGAGCAAGGCAACGGCTACATCTTCCACATCAACTCTTCAAAAGAAAAAGCAAGCAGTTGAGGTTATGGATTGAGAGATGAACTAGAGATTGAAGAAAATATTGAAGATATAGCTGCAGACATTGAGAGGCAAGCTTTTGGTGGTGATAAAGTGGCTGAAGAAGCATCGTCTTCTAGCACTGGTTCTGAAGATAGACGAGCAGGTGAAAGAAAAAGAGCTAAAAAGATAGAAGCCAAATGACTTGTAGAGAAAAAGAGAAAAAGCTGAAGAGAAAAAGCGCAAAGCGGCAGGAGAGGACGATATGACTTATATACCTTCGGGTTCAGATTATGATCCTCCTATTCGCAAGCCAGCAAAGAAAAAGACATGACGTCTCAAACGTCAAGCAGCTAGAATGTAACACCCCAAAATGCGCATACGTGATTATCTAATTTTGTAGTATGTCCTAGTAAAAAATAAAATAACATAAATAATTTATTACATGTAGTTTTATAAAATAAAAAGATGTTTGTTAAAAACTTAAATGTAAGTCATTTATGAAGGGCCAATTGTAGCAAAATGGAAAGTTGAAGTTAAGGATTAAAATTGTAGAAACTAGTGTGTGTGTGGGTGTGGTGAGTGTGCTCTGTACGAGAGAAAGGAAGGGAAGGCAAGACCTTCTCCTTCAATATACAACAAGAAATTCAGAAAAATCAAAGAGGTTTTAGGGCTGGAATTTAATGCATGTATCAAGATTCTTGATCAATTAAGTGTCTCTAACCTAAGGTAAGTTGAATTTTGTGTTTTGGTGATCATTCATTTAGTGTGTCGTAATTAATTCGTGAAATTTTAAGGAATTAAACTTGGTTACTAGTTAGAATCATCATGTAGAAGATGAAACATGCTTGAATTCGATTATCTGGATTGTTTAAAGTAAAACCCACTTGTAGTACTAGTATGAAGAAATATTATGGTCATGTAAGTGCAAGAAATTTGTGCTATATTGATGAATGATTGTGTGCGTAATAGGGAAGTGTTAAATGAATCTAATAGAGAATGAAATTATGTGATTTTAGTTGATTTGATAATCTATGATATGAACAAGTGGAAATAAGCACATAATACTTGTACTTTATGCCTTGATAGTGGTTCGCATGCCAAGTGTTTGATAAAATGCTTTGAATTGAGGTTCTAGGTGAACATGATGCTAAATGGCAAGAATTGATAAAATAATAGTTGTTAACTTAATGATGTTAATGAAGGAACGAAATTAAGACAAGAAATTTATGTATGTTGAATGTAAATATGTAGGTGTGAAGGAAGAAGGTTCAAGCAACCGGAATCCTCAGAGATCACAAGATCGAGGTACGTGACTTATATGTTACATTCTCATTTGCGTACTATTATTTGTTGAATGAATTATCTAATCTCATTAGGAAGAACGTTAGTTGTTAATGTTTCGACTAGAGATGTTGTTAAGTAATTGGCAAGGAACTAAGAAAGAAAAAAGTATCTTTTTGTGTTGACTCATGTTAAGCGGGTCAACTAAATGAGAACTGGAATGAGAATGAAAAAGTATGATCTTGAGTTGTCTCATGTAGTATTGGGTCAACCAAGTAAGAAAGCGAAAAGTATGGTTTCATCTTGACTTGTATTAAACGGGTCAACCGAACAAGAGATAGAATGAGAACGAGAAAGTATGTTTTATGTTGACTTGTATTAAATGGGTCAACCGAACAAAAGGTAGAATGAGAATGAGAAAGTATGTTTTGTGTTGACTTGTGTTAAACGGTGTGTTGACTTGTGTTAAACGGGTCAACCGAACAAGAGGTAGAATGAGAATGAGAAAGTATGTTTTGTGTTGACTTGTATTAAACGGGTCGACTGAACAAGAGTTAGAACGAGAATGAGAATGCTAAGGTTAAGGGAATTATTATGGAATTGAGTTAACGCGTATGGTCTATAAGTTCATGTCGCTAATATTGAGCAAGGGAGCTTTAAAGGTCAAGATCCTGAAGTCAAAACAAAAATGATTTTGTCAAATTAGTTATAATTTACCATAAGTATCGCTAATGAGATTTTTGTATTGTTCAGGTAAAACTTCCATTTGATGATGCGCCTTGCATGGAAGGAACACACTTTTGCCCTCTTAACGCTTCCGTAAGTTATAATGACAATTGGGTCAAACTATTTTGGGTTTGTGAATAATGATTTACTTCAGAGTCCCTTTTTGTAAGTAGATGAATTAATCATAGTAAATAGTAGTTTAAAATTATGTTGTCGAAACATTTTGTAGTCACGTTTGCCGTATCAAAATGTAAGGCTATAATGGGAATTTCAGACTATGTTTTGAAAGTTTAAAATTTTATGGATTTTCGGTCATGAAAATAAGTTGGGCGTTTCAAGTTGGTATCAGAGCCTAGGTTTGAGGGATTCAAGCATGAGTTGAAGTGCTTGAACTCAAACCGCAGGCTCATGCGTAAATGTGTTCATTTCACGTCGTCATTCAATGTAAGTGTCTTTTACGTGTTAAGTATAAATATATGATGGAATAATATATGGGATGACTACGGAGTGTTAGAGATGTTACGGACCTTTTAAATCAACTTGGGTTGGAACGTAGCATGTAAAACGGGTTGCAGGAGCTGAAATAAGATAAAACAGCGTCTGCAATACAGGTGGGGCGTCGCCGACGCTCCCACTAACTTCCGACGGCTTAACCCACTGTCTACGCAAGTTAATGCCCGACGCTACAAACCGGAGTGCGTCGCCGACACAGTGTTAAGGCGTCGCCGACGCCCCTCATAAGCTGAACACACTTTTTTTTGCAACGCAAGTTCCAAATCCTCTAAAACACAATCCGTAACCCATTAAGAACCTGAAAAGTAAATTTAACTACAAGAAGTCGTGTGAATGTTAATCGAACCATAATAAGGCAAGCTGAGAATGTAACGCTCCAAAAGAAGGAATGGGGATGTATGGAAGAATAGTCTTTTGAATTATTGAGAACGCATCGATTATTCTGAATCATTTTTTATCATTTTATGAAATGAACATTTCAAGTATAATGATAGTAACAATTGTCATGAGAAATCATAATAAAGTGAATGAATGAATATCCTAACGAAAGTAAAATATTACCAATGTAGATGGAAGATGATAGAGATTTGAACGATAACGTTTTGGCACGTGAAGAAGCGATAAATGAGAAAATCTCAGAGGATGTTGCAAAAGCTATGCAAGCCAATCTTCCTCAGTTAGCTCAAGAAGTAGAAAGCCGTGTCTTGGAAACAGTAGAAACTATCATGACTAGAAAAATTGAAGAGTTGAAGGAATGGATAAGCGGGGTGCAAACTAAAAAGGTGACTCGTAGATGCACATATAGGGACTTCATGGCTTGTAACCCCGCAACGTATGATGGAAAAATCGATCTTATCTTATGCCAAAGATGGATTTCCAACATGGAGGCCATGTTTATAAGAAGTAGGTGCGAGAAGGAGGACCAAGTAATGTTTGCAACGGGCCAATCCAACTACAAGCAAAGGATTGGTGGGACGCTCATTGCAAGGAATTGGGAGAAAAGAAGCTTCAAGAGCTAACATGGCAGGAGTTTAAGGAACCTTTCTTAAAGTTCCATTGCACGCAATCCGCAGTTGATCGGATTCAAGAGGAGTTCTTACGTCTTCAACGAGACAAGGAGTCTATCGATGAAATTATGAATGTGTTTCTTGACAAATTAAAATTTTGTCAAGACCTCATTAAGACCGAAAGAATGAAGATTAACCGGTATCATGACATGTTAAGGGCGGAATTTAGGGAGTTTATCACTCCCTTGAAGTGTGAGACATTAAATGAACTGATCAATTGGGCAAGGGATCGAGAAATTGAACTTAAGCGTCAAATAGAAAGAGGGGAAAAGAGAACAATGGAAAGGGGTGGTAATCCAAGTCCGTCCTAGAAATCGAAAGTTCACGGTTACAACAAGAAGGATAACATAAAAAGTGGAATTCCTCGATGTAAGACTTGTGGAGAGCTTCATTTGGGAGAATGTTTGTTGGGCAAGAAAGGATGCTACAATTATGACAGTTTGAGCGAGAGATTCATAAACTGGGTATAAGCTAATCATTTCACATGTTGGTTTGCCATCGAGTCAAAGTACACAACACCTACAGGTGAGAGTGGTCTTGAGAAGACACAGACTCAGCTAACGGATATAAAGAAAGAAAAGTTTATCAACAAAAAGAAGATGATGAATATACTACAATAGGCAGTAAAAGAAGATATCCTAGCACTTCTGTAACACAATGATGACGCTTAGTCTCTATGGAATGCTTCAAGACATAAGTTCCAGGGAGGTTCTCAACTTCGAAAAGGAAGAAAAGCGTGCTGAGCAAGGAATTCGATATTTTCAATCTGATAAAAGGTGAGACAATGAAGCAGCTGATCAAAAGGTACTGTCATTTGGTGGTTCAGATGAAACGAATGGGAATTTTTAAACTAGCCGATTCTTTACTAGAAGGAGAGTGAACGACCTATCTAACTATTCTGAAAAACGGCACAGAGTTCAGATTGCCAAGATTTATTGAAAGATTAGAAGGTTATGAGCTAGAAATGTAGAAGATGGCAAAGAACAAAGGCGCCATGCAACAAGATGTGAACCTATACTACAAAGGTAGTTCTGTTGGTAACATACAACGTCCAAGGTTCAAACCGCCTTCAGTACAACAATACTACAAGTCCACCATCAAACAAATCTAGTGGCTTTCAGTCATTTCTGTCATACAACCCTAATTCTCCTCAAGCTCCACAATCTTCATAAAGCTCAAGCAATCCTCAGAACAGTCAAAATAATCAACCTAATTCAAACCAGCGAATTCTCCAATGCAACATCACTATGAATCTCAAAAACGCACAGGACTTCAATGAACACATGGCCTTGCTTGCATCAGTTCTCGAATCATACGAAAGTCTGGTAGCCGGAAGGATTGGGAATCCTGAAATGACAAAAGAAGATTTTGATCATATTAACCCAGTTAAGTTGGAATTAATTTATATTAAGTGGTGCATGGTGTCAATAGTATGTAGAGCTCAACGCTTTATGGAAATCACAGGAAGAGACAACCTGGGAGGTCTTGACGGTAAACAAGGTTTTGATAAGGCTAAAGTTACATGCTTCAAGTGCAGAGAAAAGGGACATTTCAAAAGAGAGTGCCCAAATAGAGAAGTCAAAGGAAATCAGAATGCATTTGCTGATGATTACTACAAAAGGGCCATATTCATCACCCCAACCTTAGACCAGGTTAGTGCAGATTGAAGACGGGCCATCAAACTCAAAAGATAAGGCTCTCGTTGTCACCTAAGAAGATGAAGGGTTCAACAGGAACAAGTATATTATAAAGAATGAAAGCCTTGCACTGTTAGCTGAGATAATTGAAGAACCAGAATAGACAGAAGAATAATTTGCTGAGGCATCCTTTAACGAAGCCCAAGAAGAATATTACAACACGTCGTCAAAGGAAGAAGAACTCTTAAATAGTGCATTTGGACATCTATTGCCTATTGATATTATTTTGCAGGTTACTTCGACTCAAGCTACCAACCACCATGTGAAAAAGAGACAAAGCCTAAAATAGTAGAATTGATAGACGTCACCAAGGAATTGACTTTGGAGAATCTAGCTAACATAGCAGACAAAGCTTTAATGGCTAATGTGAAAGAGGTATTAACTGAGGAAGCTCAGGAAGCTAAAGTCAAATCAGTAAAAGTATTGGTAAATGAATCAGTAGAGGAAGTAATTAAGGCTCAAAGTGTCAAAAAAGAAACACCTCGCATGAAGTGCAAAGAGCCATGCAAGGAGTGTGTCGAAAAAGAAAAAGATACAAAGAGTTGAAAATTCATGCACATAATTTGTTATGTGATTATAATACAACAAAAGAAGCATATGACAAATGAAGTAAAACGATTAAACAATTTGAACAAGTGATCAGGGAAAATGACAAGACACTTTAGATGCTCAAGGCAACTTTAATGGATAAACAGATGGCGATCAATATTTATTTAAATACAATTACCGAGCTGAAAAATGAACTTGAGAAAATGAATGTGTTAACCAGTTGTTAATCAGTTATTCTACCAGTTCATATGTCAGTTACTTCAGTTATCACATTCTTCTAAAAATTGAGAGCAAGGAAGATGATAAAATTGATGAACACAAAGGTGTAGGTTACGATCGTGTTCCACTGCCCTTGTGGAATAGTTATGCAAGAAACAAACCATCTGGGGTGGAAAAGGCACTAAATTTAAAATTGAAAACTGAAAAGAAAAACGAGCTGCCTGAGAACATTGACATAACATACGCCAAAATAGAAAATGACTTTGAATCCGAAGTGGTAAATACTGTGGTCGAAAAAGTTTTGGAAAATGAGTCTGACAAGTCTGAAAGTTCTATTTTTGAAAGTGCATAGTCGAATCTCGAAAAATCTTAACTGGATGTTGCATCATCAGAAAATGGTTTAAAAGATGATCCAAATTTAATTGTGTACAAAATGAACGAATTTGATAAACTATATTCCGATGAGGATTTCTCGATTCAGAATGTAAATCTTGATCGAGTTGATAAGTTGTTTAAGCTGGTTGAAGTCAGTCATTCTGTTATTGAAAAACAAGACGCGTCATTTTATTCAAAATTAAAATCTGTTTACAAAATCAATTAGAAGGACAGGGACAATCCTGAAAACAGGAGAGCAGGTTTGGCTTATCAAAAGAATAGGAAGAACAACATGTTTCAAAATTGAACTTTACAAAGAAAATTGATTGTCTATGGAACAAACACTAAAAGAGAAAAAAAGAGCATTGGAAACAATCCAATGATGAATTTAAAAAGGAAAAGGAGAGTAGAAAACAAGATTTGGATTCCTCTATTAGAAATGATAGCAGGACATGTTACAAATGTAACAAAGTCGGGCATATTGCACGACAATGTTATCAAAGAAATCCAAAACCTGTTTACAACTCGAGAAGATGTGAAGCAAAAAAGCACCCGAGTGTTGTACCAAAACAAATACTAAAAAGAAATAATGAATCTAACAAAGTTGTGACATCAACAATTCAACATAATTTAAAATTTGAATTTGGTGAAACTTCAACCAAGAATAGTCAAAGGGATTCAAACTTCTATTCCAAAAAGGCAGTTCAGAAAACACAAACTTGGGTAACAAAAATCAAACTATCTTCTGCAGAAATGAAAACACATGTTCCAGCTAAACCTGAAATCAAACAGGATGTCAAAATCAAAGTTCCAAAGTTTGATATTCCAAACCCACCCAAGACCAAGCAAGCTTGGTTTCACTCTTTAAGTAATTACCCATTTGCATGTGCAGGGGCTCCCGAGGTCAATTATATCAAAGTGGATTATGGACAGTGGAGCTTCTCGTCACATGACATGAATGCTGGCCTTACTCTATGATGTAAAATCTATTCATGGAGGCTATGTGGGGTTTGCTGGAAATCAAGGTGGGAGAATTGTTGGATAAAGAAAGCTTTCAAACGAAGTGGTCTCGTTTGACAAAGTAAACTATATTGCTGAATTAGAGAACAATCTTCTGAGCATCTTGCAAATTTGTAATAAAAAGTTTACAAAGCACTTCAATGATAAGGGATGTTTAATTATAAAGCCGGGATTCAAAATTTCTGAGGAGCGGATCATCATGCGCGCTCATCGAGAAAATGATCTCTATGTCCTAGATATAAGTGTCGCATCCACCACCTCGAAATCAGCACAATGTTTTGTAGCCAAAGCAACTGAGAAAGAATCAATCCTTTGGCATAGAAAGATGGGGCATATTAACTTACGAAAAATGAACTACCTGGTGCACAACAATCTAGTGGAGGGTGTCAATCTCAAAAAATTTCATCTAGACGACGATTGTCTTAGCTGTAAGAAGGGGAAGCAGCACAAGAAATCTCACCCAAGGAAACTTCTGAATTCCATTAAGTTACCACAGGAGAGGCTTCATATATTTATAGAGATCTTTATTGCCTAGTTGTGACGGACGACTATTCAAGGTTCTCGTGGGTTATGTTTCAGGAGAATAAAGATGAAACATTTGAAAATCTTATGATTCTCTTCAAAAAGCTAGAAAACCTGTACCATCTTCCAATTAGAAAGTTAAGAAGTGACAACGGTACTGAGTTCAAGAATAATCGAATGCTCGAATTCTGTAACGAAAAAAGGATTCTTCACGAATTTAGCGCCCCTTATACTCCTCAACAAAATGGAGTAGCTGAACGGAAAAATCAATCTCTCATTGAAATAGCACGCACAATGTTCGCCGATTCAAAGTTACCTATCAGTATTTGTAGTGAAACTGTTGCCTCTGCTTGCTACACATTAAACAGGGTTTTGACCGTCGGCTTACAAGAAGACATGCTTCGAACTGCTTAATCAACAAAAGCCGAACTTAGATTTTTGGAGCCATTTGGGTCTTCGTGTACAGTCATCAACCCGGACGGCAAATTTGGTGCAAAATCTTTGGAAGGTTTTTTCGTAGGTTACGCTAGTCCATTGAGATGGGTATATATGCAAAGCTTAAACCAAGTAATCCTTGCTCAACATGTCGATTGTTGGAAGTACACAATGCCTACTCAAAAGCCTGGTGAGCCCTGGATGTTCAATTATGAGAGCTTATGGAATTCCTTTGACCTACCAGAAGTTCCTAACAAAGAGGAACTTGTGTTGTTATATCAACAACATCAAGCAGCAAATCAAGAACAAGTTCCGAGACCAATAGTCGTTACTCAACCACCTGTCGGCACAAATGTTTCAAGTGAAGGTCCGAGCACAACTCAATCTGCACCTGTCGTCGATCCAGTAGTTCATTCCACTAAGCCCATTCTCATCCAGATGGATGATTCTGACTCTGACACTGAGCCAACATATGATACTAGTGGTGAATCTAGTTCCGATAAAGGACCTGAGCAGATAACAAGTCTACTAAATCAATCTGTAAGTCCTAGAAATCAGAATCAAGCTTCAACAAGTGATACGGTTGCCGAACAGAATATCACAAATTTGGGAAGTGTAGTAGACTTCCTAATGAAGTAATTCCAAGGAATTTGTCCTACCATCCATCCGAGAATATTATCGGAGAATTACAAGCTGGAGTGAAAACACACAATCAGATTAACAAAGATCTTACTTATTTATATATAAAGATTCCACCAGTTCAAGAAATGTGCTTAAATCGTTGTTTTATTTCGTAGATTAAGCCAAAATCAAACAAAGACGCGCTTGCCGATGAAAGCTGGGTAAACGTAATGCAGGAGGAGCTGCAACAATTTGAGAAGCTTCAAGTCTGGAAGCTTGTTGACCTACCGGCTAATCAGAAAGCTATAGCTACAAAATGGGTCTTCAAGTGTAAAAGACTTGATCGAGGGCTAGCGGTGTGCAACAAAGCTCGACTCGTTGTCAAAGGTTTTCATCAGCAGGAAGGCGTTGATTATACAGAGGTTTATGCTCTGGTCGCTCGACTGAAGCCATTCGCGCTTTCCTGACATTTGTATAATGGAAATGTTTCAAGGTGTACCAGCTAGATGTCAAGTATGCTTTTCTTTACGGAACTGTGAAGGAGTTAGTGTATGTTGCACAACCACCAGGGTTCGTCGATCCAGTGCATAAGGACAAGGTTATCTTCTAGATAAAGCTTTATACGGATTACATCAGGCCTCGAGAGTCTGGTACGAGACACTCTCTGAGTACTTGTTAAGCAACGGCTTTATCAAAGGCTCTGTTGACTGCACACTCTTCATGAAGGAAGTAAACGGGAACTTGCGTACAAGTCTATGTGGATGACATCATCTTAGGCTCAACAAATGATGTGTTATGCAAAGATTTTGAAGCAGTCATGAGGAAGAAATTCGAAATGAGCTCAATGGGAGATATGAAGTTGTTTCTAGGACTTCAAGTTGATCAGTTGCCTGATGGTATTTTCATCCATCAGACAAAGTACGTCCACGATATCTTGGATTTGAAATGTCTGGATCATCACCGTTATCTACCCCATTAGCAATCAATCATGGCATAGACGAACACTTAGTCAAGATAGATGAAACCCTGTACAGATCGATGATTGGATCACTGATGTATCTCACAGCCTCTAGACCAGACATCATCCACCTTGCCTTTGCGCTCGTTATCAATCAAGTTCTCGAGTGTCACACCTGATGATAGTCAAGCGGTTTTTTAGATATCTGAAGGGTTGCCCAAGCACGGGCTTGTGGTATCAGCGAAACGACAACTTCGACCTTGTTGGATATTCTGATTCAGAATTCGGTTGCTGCAAACTTAATGACAAATCTACGATGGCCGATTGCTAGTTCTTTGGACCACGCTCAGTAACGTGGCAATGCAAGAAGCAAACCATGATCGCTCTCTCTACTTGCGAGGCTGAATGCGTTTTAGCTTCTAGCTGTTGTTCCCAAATTCTGTGGATACAACAGCAGATGAGAGACTTTAGATTGCAGTTTCTTGATATGCCCGTATTTGTAGATAATAAGGCAGTCATCGATATAACCAAAATTCGGTTTAACATTCTAAAACTAAACACATTGAAATTCGATATCACTTTATCCGTGATTGTCACGAGAAAAAGTTGATTCGAATTGAAAAAATCCACATTGATGAACAAAAGGCAGATTTTTATACCAAACATTTTACTCGAACCAAATTTAAATATCTTATGAGACTTAACAGTTTGAAAATTTTTACATCAGATGGGGAAATTGATGTTGAATACGGATCGGATGACGAATTTTCGTAATCCTCTTCGGTTTTCATGTTTTTTTGTTTTAAAATTTCTTTCTTTAAAAACCAAAATCCAAAAATATGTTTTTGATTTTAGGGGGAGAAATCGTTGTGAAAAATACAAAAACATTCAAAAATTTGAAAAATACAAAAATGTTAGACAAAAAAGAGTTTTCGTGTAAAAGTGGAAATGATAGTACATCAATAAACTATCACAGTATGCTAAAGAAATGTAATGTTAAAAAGTGTTTAAACAGGTCTTACTAATGATTTGCAAGTAGGCTTCGCACATTCAGTAAATCGTTTTCAAGATTTAAACATAAAAGAAAAATTGTTTAATTTATGGCTTAACTTCTCTCGGATATATGGACTTAGTACTCCGAAATTTCGTTTGAGAGAATGCTAGATTTTAAGATACTAGGTCTTTATAGATAATTGGTATCTAGGGTATTATACGAGTCCTTCTGATTTTGCGTCAGCAATGGCCTAGAACTTGTATAATGTTTTTCACATTCATTCCACCATAGTTGCATAAAAAATTGAAAATATCAAACGTTACGATATTTGAAGTATAGAAAAAATTCCAAAATTTGGAACACCACCTTAAGTCGAGTCTTCATCTCTTTACTGTACAGGAGTACTAACCTGAGCTCTCAAGGCCTCGCATCACCCATATATACATATATCAATTGGATATATTCACCTGTAAGATGATATCTGGGAATCTCGATACGGGAGTATATTCTGAGGTGGGAAACACAGTTGAGTCATGTTACTAATATTACCTAACGTATCTTGAAACAACTGAGAAATGTGTAAGGGTTTAAATGGATCACGATACTGACAATCCAAGTAAATCTGTTTAGAACGTAAAGTTTTATAAAGATCAATGGTACAAGTGATACGTCTGGTTACTGTTATGATCCTCTAACATGATCTCTCTAAAATTTGTGTGTAAATATGTTTTGTAACAAAGTTTACTTTTCATCTCATTTCAGAAAAACTCAAAAAGATTTTAAGAGTGTTTTAATATAAACTTTGAAAAATTAAAAAAAGTTATTTCTATCTTAGTTTTGTCTACCGATGTTGGAAAACGGATCTTCAAAATCCAGAGGTGCTGAACGCTAAGAGATCCAGAAGTCAATGGGTTGGGAGCATAACTGAAATTAAGAAAATGTTTTGAAAAGATCTAAAGTTCATTAATTTGAAATTTTACACTGCCTAAAAACATCAGTTTGTTCATAAAATGTTCAACCAAGGTCATTAACTTGGACTTGGTAGTCAAATCAGTTAACCAAGGTCATTAACTCGACTTGGTAAACTGAGTGGGTCGATAAAAATTGAAAATTTGAAGTTTAAAGGTTACCTCGCACGAGTTGGAGGTCATCTCGTACGAGTTGGAGTTCATCTCGTACGAGTTGGACAACTCGCACAAATCAGAAGCCAACTCGTACGAAATGGACTAGGTCTTATATATATGGACCAACTCCTACGAAGTGGTCATTCACTGCTTGTGCGAGTTAAGAACCCTTTGTGCGATTTGTAATGTGCGGACTTTTTCAAACGATCTACCACTTTCATTAAACCTTGGGGAGGTTGATCTATACACCTCTTACAATGGTTAAGGTAGAAATTCAAGTTTTAACCGTTAAATTAATGAGTTCGGTTCTTATAATCTTAAAATATAGATCTAGGAAAATTAAATTGAACACCCCATAGTGCTTATCGACGTCTTTAGGATATTATGGAACTTTCAATTTCACGAAAATCCCAATTTTGGTGTTTGGTATTCATCTCCGTGCTGTCGTGCAAGTTGCACCTCATACGAAGTGCATAAGCACACCTTGTACGAAGTGACTATATTAAAATGTTAAACATTTTGCACCTCGTAAGAAGTGCATACGCACACCTCGTACCAAGTTACTATGTTTAAAATGTTAAACTTTATGTCATCTCGTACAAGGAGGATGTACACTTGGTACGAAGTGTATAAGCAACCTCGTACGAAGTGTCTGTGATCAAACTTATTAAGCTGTATACACACCTCGTACGAAGTGCGTATGCACACTTCTTACGAAGTGGGATTTGTTGAAATTTCTCAAAAAAATCTCTAAGTATTGGGCTGTTATGTATGTGTAGGAAAAGAAGACATCTTTCAAGCCGATACATAATATATGCTGCCTTCTTGATAAGATCCCAGAATTCGCACCTTTTAAAGATGTGCTTCAATTTATGGGGTGAATTCCTATTACAAAGGCACAAACATACAACATAAAGCATACAGATCAAATGTTGAACTTTTTTGGGCAGCAACTCATCTTCAAGAAGATCTAAGCGCTATAATCTCTGCTGTTAGAGTTGGTAATGAGGACTTGGAGGTCACGATTATAGAAGACCTGATTCGTAAAGTTTTGGTTTAAAGATAAAAAGGATGATCCAACAAGCTATCCAGAACGAATGGTTAAAGGCTGTTTTTTATAGAATGGGATATACTGGTTACTGAATGCAGCACCATTCAAAAAGGAAAATCTCGGGAGGCCATACAAATTTCTTGCACATTCTGTGATTCATTCTCTCAGCCATCGTAAAGGACGATTTGGTGATCTAGTAGACTATCAGATGTGCATGATTGCAGTTCTTGTGTTAAATCTACCTTTCAATTTCAGCAAACTAATCTTCGAGCAGATGGTGCTAAATATAAACAGATAGAAGTTTCTGCAATATTCTAGATTTATTCAGATGATACTTGATGATCTATTCCCAAATTTGGAAAATAATTAAGATGACGAGTTGAGGTTAGAACATATGGATGTGGAAACCTTAACAAGAATTTATACATGAAGAAGTCGGTAGAACCTGCTACTAAACTGATATTTGGAGCCATTAAAGATAAAGACTATGTTGCTCCTTCGAAAGGAATGTGGAGAAAGGCTTCAAGTGGTGATGAAAAGGAAGATGATGTTTGTTTAGAAGGTTTTGAGCCAAAAGAAGCAGTTGGTATGAAAAAGATGAATCTAAGAAACGAAAGCGCTTAACTCCAAAGAAAGCAGCAGGGGTTCCTCGTCAACAGCTCCTAAAAAGTCCAAATGCGCAACTATGTGTACATTGTTAGTCGATGAACCTAACATTTAGGTGACAACAGTGAATGACCCTATTCTTGAAAAGGTTCGTGAAGAAGAGCAAGTAAATGTTGAAGTTGAAAGTTCGTCATCTGAGCATATTGATTCAGATCTTAACATTACTTTAGAAAGAGAAAGAGAAAGAATAAGAGAGGAGGATCGCAAGCATGAAAAAGAGCGCAAACGTAAAGAGGATGATGATGTATATGTTCCTTCGGATTCGGAAGAAGAGTTGGTTATAACTAAACCTACCAGGAGGCCAGCCAAACGCACAAAAAGTAAAGTATCTACTACCTATAAAACAACTGGCTCTCCTTCTACGGTTAGGGCGAGAAAAAAGTATGGAAGAAAGAGGAAGAATGTTGGGAAAACAGCTTCTTGAATTGAAGAGGTTCTTGAGCCTCCACATACATCCCCTCCACAACATCCACTTACCTCTTCAACATCACCACCACCTGCATTACCACCCAAACTATTCCATCATCTCCACAACCATCACCTCAAAAAGGCCAACCCCTCCCATGCCATCACAATCTACTCCCTAATCCACTCAAAGACAATCCTTGGGAGATAGATTTCCTACTGACTTTGGTGATATTTCGTTTTCGAAAGGATTTGATAGTGATATGTTCAATGATGGCAAGATCAATGAAATAGAGGCAAAAATGAGGGAGTATGAAGGCCGAATCAAATTTCTTGAGGAAGACAAGAAAAGATTAGAAGCGTTGTTGGTGGTATTAGTGGATGAAAATTAAAAGCTTGGTGAATTTCAGAACAAGATCAAAATACACGATGCTACAATTAAGCAGCTAGAGTTAGAGAATATGAACTTGGTATCAGTGCTTACATGTGTCACTACTAAAAATGAAATATTACATCTGGAGGTTAAGGAGTTGGAGTCTGAAAAAGCAGAAAACACCAAGAAGTTTGATATGATGTTTAAAGTTCTGCTCAAAAGATATAATATCAACTTCACAGCAGAACATGATGAGATTGAAATTGAAGAAGCAAAATCCAGAGCAGCAGAGCGTGCACGTAAAGCTGAAGCTGATGCTGGTGGTAAAGGAAAAGGAAAGATAGATGAGATTCCTTTTATTGCCCAATCTGCGTAAGAAGCTGAATCTGTGCCAGATACAGAATCTATAATTGGAGGAGTGTCACCGTTAAGATCTGTGCTCATTGGTGAAAGTGTTGCTGTTGGTCTTAAACTGTCAAAGCAATATCTTCTGGAAAGCGAAAGAGGGACGCTGAAATCAATGTTGAGGTCGATTCCTTTTTCGAAGACGATGATGAAGATGATGAAGAAGAAGATGAAAAGAATGATGGTGAAAATGATGAGAAAAGGGATGGGAATGATAAAGTTGATGACGACAATGACCAAGGAGATAGTAGTTTATTACTGAGACTGTTAGTGCAGATTTGTGACAACAACTTAATAGTTTACTAGTTTAGTCTTTGGATATTTTGTATTGGGCTTAGCATTTGTGTTTAGCTTGTTTAGAGCTGTAATTGTCACATCCTGGTCGTAGTGGAAGCGCAAACCTGTGACTATAAGGTAATCAATGCATCCAATCAAGTAAACAAGTATAAATCAACAATGATGTCATACTGATATAAATTTGTATTCCATCATTTACAACTGACCACAAGTAAATTTCATCGTTTTCACTGATTTCACATTGTTATCAGAAAATATGGTTTGATTTACAATTTCAAAATGAAATAATGTTTTCAACGTAAATGTATAATGATGTTTTGACTCCTATATGCCCATATGAGGTTGGGATATAAGAGGCAAATCCTCCAAAAATTGGCATTCGTTATCATGTCATTTCTCATATCCCGAAATGTATCACCAGCTCATGTCTTGCATCCTGAAATACATGTAATTTTAAAAAGTCAACATAAAGTTGGCAAGTTCATGTAGTTATTGTTTTATCATAAACTATCATGCTTGTAATCCGGTAATGAAGTTTGAGTATGTTACTAGCATTCATGGAGTTTAAGGATCTATCAGTGTGTAGCTAGCACCCTGACATATGTGCCATAAGTAAGTAACCAAACCGAGACAAATCTTAACATCATTTGGGATCACAAAAGCACTCTGAATGGTATACTAACCAGGAGTGGAGTGTGCCTCAAACTCTATAGATCTATACCTTTTGCACCTTGGTCACTAAGTGATTAATGGTTACTCTTGTCATCATCCTACTTACGCACATTAATTGTGTTATCAACTAACCCCATAGCTAACATACCGTTTGTTATAACATGTATTTCTCCTCGATAGTTTTAAAACAAAACTTTGAAATAATTTAAAGGAGGGACATGAACTCACAGCTTTGCGTTCCGTACGTCGTACTTATCAAAGTTTGGTGTCCGTACACATGTGTAACCTATATGTGTATTAATTTCATTAGACACCTAGGTCTCGTTGGATCTTGTACCAGTTGTTCATCTTGAATTCTTATTGTGTATTTATTTATCACCTTAGAACAACTTTTAATGTTATCATAGTGTTGGTAGTTCGTTTGTTCGATTAATATTTTTTTACATATATTTCTCAAATATATATATATATATATATATTGTTATTCTTAGATCGTGTGTGAACGGGCCTCACCCTTCACATGTCCTCGAGCCTTGCACACGTGTCATTGGGCCTAGCCCATGTCTTCATATGATTGAACCTAGCCCATGTAATTTATGTCATTGGGCCTAGCCCATGTCTTTATGTGATATGTGATTGGGCCTAGCCATTGTAATTTATGTCATTGGGCCTAGCCATGTCTTTATGTGATTGGGCCTCGCCCATGTAGTTTATGTCAGTGGGACTAGCCCATGTCTTTTATGTGATTAGGCCTAGCCCATGTCTTTATGTGATTGGGCCTAGCCAATGTAATTTATGTCATTGGGCCTAGCCCATGTCTTTATGTGATTGGGCCTAGCCCATATAATTTATTTTCAAGAGTCCATAATATATATATATATATAGTTCTTCAAAAATATTTTAAGTATAGTGAACCTCGTTCACATGTATAAATACGTTCGTTTCACTTGTATGCACCTGTTCGATGGTATAAGCAAATATTGCATTTTATATGCAAATTGTCTTATTATATGCACTTGCACCATTGTATATGCAAATATTGCATTGTATATGCATATATTGCAATGTATATGCAAGTATTGCATTGTATATGCAAGTTATTCCATTGTATGTGTTTGCACTATTATGTAATCTTGCAATTTCACCATGTGTTTTAATGTCCGTATATTATATTATGAGTATACCCATATGCATTATTATACTTGTTCATCTCTAAGTATTCGAAGGTTCTCATGTGTGGTGTATTGGTATTTAGTAAGTATTTTAGTAAATTTCTAATACATACACATAAATACACACAAGTATTTACACATGGTTCTTGGTGACAAAATATACATATTTTTATTCTCACAAGTGTTATATATATATATATATAATATATATATATGTAAGAATCACTTATTTTAAGTTGTAAAAATATATATATACACTTGTTAAACACTTGGGTGTTTAGGGTTTAACCCTTGTCATTAGAACTTCCTTAATGACGATTAAAGTCACCAATCGCGTTTAGTCCCTTTTATCACCTGTTAATCTACTTTAATCACGGTTAGAGTTTTACAAAATTTCGCCATAGTTTCCCCTAAACTATGGCGTTTTCTACATTTTTTAAAACGTATTTAAACCATGTTTAAACCCATAGTCAAGATCAACTTATCAATTTAAGCTCATATATTATTTTGTTTCCAACTTATGCACATCATCATCCATGGTTTTTTATAATCATATTCTTACTACTTTTCTTAAAAATATAATGAAATTTCAACATTTTTATTAGCATTTTCTTAGCCACCACTTTTGTTATATCTTTAAATCAAGTTTTCCATTCTAAACCCCCTTTGTGTACTACACTTTTTAAGATGATCACATCCTAAATCATGGTGTTTATTCTTTATAAAATCATTCATATGTAGTAAATCACTTTTAAGTTGTAGTAATCTTCATGGATGATGAGGTTGATGATCTTGTTTAGATTTAAACATCACCATGTTTAAATCATCATTTATAATATTATTCATACAAGATCATCTACTTTAAACATCTTACTTATCATAATCAACATCACCATGCTAACAGGCTAACATTTAAGCACATAATCAACACATAATAGCTATATTTAGTGTTATTATTATTGTAAGGTTTAGGGTTTTTGAGTATTATTTTCTTCACTTTCAAGATGACCAACTTGTACTTCCTTAAATTAGACATTGTAAGAAGCAAAAATATGTTGGAATTTATCATACAATGGTTGCACAAGATTAGTGAAGATCTAGGAAGAAAACGAAGCTCAAAGAAAGCCCTAATGATCCTCCATCTTTGATAGCACCTTGGATGATCTTGAAATGGCTTTAAAGTGTGTGAAATGAGGTGTTTAATGGTGGACTTGTGGTGGTCTAGTGGTGGTGTTGGTGACCATGGGGTATGAGAGAGAAAAAGAAGGTGGTTTCAATTTTTTTTCCTAAGGTAAAAAATAGTGGGAGGATGGTGTGTAGATTTAGTATATATGATTGCCATCTTTGAAAAGATCACATCTCAAATCTTTCACCATGCTTCTAATCTTGAAATTTCAACACAATTCAAGTGGGTGGGGGCCCACATAACATGTGTTGATAAAATAGATATTTAGGTGTTTAGGTTAAGTATGTTGATTAGGGGTTGATCTTGTATCATTAGTAAGTAATTAGGGTTTAGGGTGTTAATCAATGTTAATTAGTCCTCTTGACTAATTGGTGTTAGCTTCGGATAACGAAAACGTCACTAGTTCACTCATTGGCACCGTATCAGCTAATATGCAAATTTTATTATTTCGTACCGGAACTTTGGTTTTCGACCACCATAGGTGCCATGGCATCTATTAGAGCACTTCCGACATACAAATATGATTAACTAGTTCACTAGTCGAGTATATGTTGAGTTTGATGGTCGAAACGCTTCCCGTTGAATTATTCGCTCAATATCGGCACTTATTTATTTTGTTGTCGAACATTTCCGGGAGTTGTGTTTCCATGACCTCAAGATACTTGAAGGGATTTCGGATCCCGAATGAAGCTTAACTAGCTCTCTAGATTAATGTATGGGGCTCTCGGCCATTGAAATCTTTGTCGATTCGATAGTCGGTCGCTTTGCAGTCAAGTTGTGCACTGCTTGTCGTACGACCGGAAACAATGTCTTTTACATATTTCTGATATTCTCATATTGTTTTAGGGTGTTCAACATTATTTTGTTATAATTCTGGAATCCGGAAAATACCGAATTAATATTGCGGACAATTTGAAATTGTCGCTTTTTTGGTCGAAACGGACAATTTTGTAATTTGGCGTTGTACCGGAAAGTTATGTATTTTGAAATAGGTGTTCCCACATTAGTGTTTTCATATATTATATATATATATATATATGGACTCAATTATGGCATCAGCATGCCGTTATTGGTTGTTCTGTATCGTTTTAACGGTTTTGCTGACATGAATAGTGCAACCGCGAATAGTGCGCCCAACACTTTCTACTAATACTTTTAGGGCATTGTTTGGTTTGTTTGGCGTCGTAACGGAAACCAGTATATATTATGATCTGATTTACTTGTCCTAATACTTGTGATGTGACGTACGACTCAGTATTGAAATCAAATTTCGATAAAATGCATGAGATTATGTAATACAAATAGTGATTAGATGGTACATAATTATTGGTTATTTGCCATTTGTCATATACTCCCCCTGTTAAAAAGAATTTCGTACCGAAATTCACCTTGAGGCATCCTCTAAAGGAGTCTCCTTGAACAGGTGAGGGTACTTTGTCTTGATTTGATCTTCACGTTCCCATGTTTACCCGGGTCCGTGACATGAGTTCCAGCGAACTGTGACTAGTTTAATTCGACTTCTCCTTGTTTTTTAAACTTTCTTGTCCATAACCTCAACGGGTTCCTCGGGAAATTGGAGTTTGTCATCAATATGAATTCCATCCGCTGGGATGATAACCGTGTCATTATTCGGGCTTTTCTTTAAGTTAGACACATGAAATGTGTCGTGTACATTGTTGAGTTCTTCTGGCAGTTTTAGCTTGTAAGCCACTGTACCAACCTTTGCCAGCATCTAAAAAATCCCATTGTTTCTCGGGTTTAATTTTCCGCGCTTCCCGAATCTAGCTACGCCTTTCCAAGGTGAGACCTTTAGTAAGACTTACCTTTAGTAACACTTTGTCTCCGACCTCGAGGGATAATGGTTTATGTCTCCGATCTGCTTAGCTCTTTTGTCTATCTCGGGCCGCTTTGATATGCCCACGGATCTTGAATATTTTGTCTGTGGTCTGTTGAACTATTTCGGGACCAATGAGTTATTTGTCACCGACTTCCGCCCAACGTAGCGGAGATCGGCACTTTCGTCCGTAAAGTGCTTTGAATGGCTCGGCCTTGATACTCGTGTGATAACTGTTATTGTAGGAAAACTCTACCAATTGTAGTTGAGTATCCCAGTTTCCGCCCAAATTCATTACATAGGCCCGAAGCATGTCTTCCAACATTTGGATGGTTCCCTCGCTTTGACCATCAGTCTGCGGATGAAAAGCTATGCTTAAGTCTAAGCGAGAACCAAAAGAAGTTTGAAATGATTGCCAGATCCGTGACACAAAGCGACCATCTCTATCAGAAATTATCGAGATTGGCACTCCATGACGTGCCACGATTTCCTTAAGATACAGTTCAGCTAACTTCTCGGTACTGTCTTTCTCACGGATGGGTAAGAAGTGAGCTGATTTGGTTAACCGATCAACGATAACCCAAATCATGTCATGACCTCGTGAGGTTCGTGGTAGTTTTGTAATAAAATCCACTTGGATTTGCTCCCATTTCCAAACAAGGATCTCAGGTTGTTGTTGTAAGCCAGATGGCTTTTGGTATTCGGCCTTGACCATTTGCAAAAGTTAGGCATTTCCCAACATTGGTCGCAATATCTCCCTTGAGATTAGGCCACCAATTATACTCCTTTAAATCCTGGGTACATATTATCGGATCATGGGTGTATCGAGTATTTTGAATTGTGTGCTTCGTCCAGCACCAAGCCTCGTAGATTTCCAAAATAGGAAATCTAGATCCTTCCCGTGAAATATAAAGTTCCATCCTTGTTTGGTTTTATTTGTTTTTCCATTCAGATTCTTTGGTGTGCATCGTGCACTCGAGTCGTAAAGTTCGTCTAAATAGTCATTTCTAAAGCTCGAACGCGTAAAGTTTTCACTCGTTCCTTCTAGCTCAAAGCATCTGCCACTACGTCTACTCTATCTGGTGATACTTGATCTCACATTCATAATCATTTAACACTTCTACCTAATTCCATGGGCGCATATTTATTTCCTTTTGAGTGCATATGTGTTATAGACTTTTATGATCTGTGAGTATGGTACACTTAGTGCCATATAAATAATGACGCCATATTTTTAAAGTAAAGACCACTGCACCTAGTTTTAGGTCATGAGTGGTATAGTTCTTTTCGTGAACTTTCAACTGACAAGACGCGTACGTGATGACTTTTTCACGTTGCATTAACACGCAACACAAGCCTTGATGCGATGCCTCACAATACACCACAAAGTCATCGGTACCGTCTGGAAGTGATATTATCGACGCCTTACATAATTTATCCTTTAATAGTAGACATCTCGATTCTTGCTTTTCTCCCCAATCGAACTTAATATCCTTTTGTGTAAGCGAGGTTAGTGGCTGAGCAACTTTTGAGAAGTTCCCAATAAATCTCTTCTAATATCCCGCTAAACCTAGAAATTGTCGTATATCCATGGGGGTTCTTGGCGCGGTCCAATTCTTTATAGGTTCGATCTTTGAGGGGTCAACATGTATTCCGTTCTCGTTCACCACGTGACCGAGAAATTGTATCTCGCGAGTCCAAAATTCACATTTTGAGAACTTGGCAAATAACTGCTCCTACTTTAGCAACACTAGTATAGTTCTCAAGTGTTGTTCGTGTTCTTCCTCAGTTCGCGAGTATATCAATATGTTGTCGATAAAGACGATCACAAACTTATCAAGGTATGGTTTACATACCCGGTTCATCAAATCCATAAATACTGCAGGGGCGTCTGTACAACAAAAGACATAACAAGGAACTCGTAATGACCATAGCGAGTCCTAAACGCCGTCTTAGGAATACTTTCCTCTTGGATTCTCAACTGATGATACCCGGATCTTAAATCAATCTTTGAGTTGTAACTCGACCCTTACAATTGATCGAATAGATCGTCGATCCTCGGTAATGGGTATCGGTTCTTGATGGTTAACTTGTTTAGTTCCCGGTAGCCTATGCACATTCGGAAGGTTCCATCCTTCTTTTTCACAAACAGCACCGGAGCTCCCCAAGGCGAGAAATTCGGTCTTAGGAATCCTTTGTCTAACAACTTCTAAAGTCGTGTAGATAGCCTTTGCATTTATGACGGAGTTAATCTGTATGCAGGCTTCGCTACTGGTGCTGCTCCTGGCACCAAATCAATGCGAAAGTTGGCGTGTCATTGCGGAGGTAATCAAGACAAGTCTGATGGAAAGATTTCTAGGGAATTCCTTCACAGCTGTTACTCTCCAATTTTGGCTCCTCAGTTTCCTTGTCGACTAGTGAGCTAGAAAGGCTATGCAACCGTTCTATAGCAGTAATGGCCTTCATGCCATTAATGACTCGTAAGGGCATCTCGTGCTTCTCTCCGTGTACTACAAGTGTTTCTTCATCTGGTAGGGGGATGTGAATAGTTTTCTCAGGACAACCTATTTCCGCTCGGTTATATGTCAACAAGTCTATGCCAAAAGCTACCTCGTAACAACCCAGATAAACGGGTAAAAGATCAATATTAAATTCTTGTTCTTCATGTTCCAAAGTGCCTCCTTTTTAAACTTCCCCTGACTTGACTAATTTACCATTGGCAAATCCTATAGAATGAGGGAACGTCTTCTTACTTGACTCTAGGTCAAGTATATTCTGAATTCTATGGAGATGAACTTAAATCAGTACAAGTATCAAACAAGATGAATGTGAGATGTTGATTGATAGGAAACATGTCGGTGACCTTTTAATGATTCCTCATTACTCAGGGATCAAAACAGTGCATCTCGGATCGTTGGTATTGATTATGGAGCATCTCGGATTACTGTTCCGAATTACATCTTGGATACCTTATTTTGAATTACATCTCAGATACCTTATTTCGAACGGATTCTCATCTCGGATCACCATCTCAGATAGCAATTCAGATTACCATCTCGAATCACCATCTTAGATAGCGATTCGGATTACCATCTCGGACTATTGTTTCGAATTGGGTACTGTGCCGACTTGAACTCAAGAAAGTGGAAAGTTAACCGGCTGAGTATATACATTTTTGGTGCACAGAAATTGATCCGTAAACAGTTTTACAAACGGATTGCACGGTTAGAATCGTGTGATTTTTAGGGAAAAACAATTTGGACATTATATATCATTGGATTCGTATCGACGAGACGAGTGTAACGCTAACTCTCCATTAGCTAACTTGATAGTGTGTCTAATTTACAAGACTCTAATTCGAGTATAAGCTTAACACCTAAAGACACTATCTAAGCTCGGTGTTGGTATCAAAAGAATTGACACTAATGAATGTAGAGTAGAACGTATGTGCTTGAATTCACTTGTAGGGTATCAATAGTTTCTACTCACTCACACTTTAATTCACTTGCCTGATTCATTCTTGAGACGTTCGTGCTTGAAGTGGCCTTCATGCCACACTTAACATCCTTGTTCTTTGTTGAGTCTTAATAACTTATTGATATATGTTTTGTGTCTTTGTTAACCACACTTCTACTCTTGGCACTTTTGCAAGTTCCCTCTTGAGGAACTTTTCAATTATCACATTTAGGATTTGAGTAAGGTATCAACATATTTCTTGGTGCTAGCATCAATTATGGCAGCCATTGCCTTCGTTTCAATCATCACGGGAGTTCCCCTTTTGTTGGTTACTCCCTCTCAATCCTGCCTTAAGGGGTGAGTATTTTCGCCTCCCGTCGCTAGTAGGTTCCACATGTGTTTCCTTCCTTTCCGCATCTTTCTTTTATAATTCTCATTCTCACCGCATCCATGGTGAGACTAACTGCGAGAGTTACTGTTTGTGTGATGAAAGTAGAGTGGGATGATGTGGTCATGTTTTGGTTCTTAGCGGCTAAACCCCAAATGTAGCACTCAATGCGTTTGATTTCAGGTGTTCCCAAGTATGGAACAACCTTGAGAGATTGTGAAACCGTCGAGTGTAACCAACAATGTTGGCTACAATCACGGTCGAGTTCTAGGATCCCGTTTCTACCCTTGGAATTCCAGCCAACAAGCAATACTCTTCTCGCATAAGATTCTTGAGTTCTTCCCATGATAACCTCTTCGTAGTATCACTCCTTAAAGTTTCTACTTGAGGATTTCACCAAGTTAATGTTGCATTCAGTAGGAGACTCTTTGTTTACCTAATCATTTAATCAGGAGTCCATTTACTAGCATTGCTAACCAATGTCTTTATTTAGCGGACCTAACCTACCGCACCTCTCGCACCAATGAGGTCTCGTGGCTTACCGTCAGGGATGGCCTTAGAATTTAAAATTTTGTATGATCGCATCTTCAAGTGTAGCGATGCCACTCGTTCCCAATCTATTGGGATCCGAACCATTTGAACACAGTTTCACCACTAGTGCCGACTAAGTTACCCTCGTGTCGTGCGATTTCCGCAACCATATGTCCTTCCATAAGAACTCTAGTTCGGCTTACCCATTAAGTCATGGATTAACAAACCCCTTTCGGGTGTAACCTTCCTTTTGGCGCCATTTTTCTTCTTAATACCCAAGATTAAAAGAAGCTAGACATATATTTGGATAAATATAGTCTACCATTTGCCTAAGAATAAAGAATGCCATTGGTCATGGAAACCTCAAGATTGCATTGTTCATACATGTTTGAAACAATGATAACGTGAACAACAACGATCCAAAATTCGTAATTCCTCTTGCGTGTATCGGTCATATGTCTAAGTGGAAAGGAAATAACTCATTCAGGAGGAGAAACCAAACAGTCATCTCCAACCTTATAGCATGTACCCCATACTTCGTGGGCTTCGATCGTCCAATGTAGGAAAAAAAATCCTTCGCCACACCAACCCGTGTGACGAATACGTTGATATCCCTTGAGCTCTAGCTAGATTGTTATAATTTCCATAGATATCGAATAGAATGCAATGAGGGTGTTGAAGCATGGCTCGTGCCATACCATCCCTTGGAATAAGACAAATGTCACACGACAGAGTTTAATGTAATCTCTTACCAATAAATAAGATGAGATGCCATAGACACCATGGAACAAACCCATGTATAAGAACTCTAGACCGTTGAGGAAATATCCTCCTTGGGTGGCCAACCAGTTTTGTTTGTTTAGATGACTAGTCTTAGTTGACTCATGATATAGATCAAATGTTAGATGCAAACAAATACGTGTGGTGTTTCTGTATCGTAGGGTGTTATAGCAACCACCACGGTTAGTGTCCCACTAGATAGAAACTCGAACAACTTTACAATTTCGAATGTATAGTGATCTTTAACTTGACCCGCATAGCCCACCAGGATTCTCATCCACTACAAGTTATTAATACGTGGGACCACGTAATAATAAATTGCCTTGCATGGTCACCCTAGTGTTCTACCGTTCAAAGGCAGCGATCAGTCAGAGAGAGGACGCTATTGTCAACATACCTTTAACATAGAAGGGACCTTTGTGATGGTCCACGTGCTATCGTCCCTTGACATTACTAGTGAAAGGGCACGTCGTTAGACAAATTTAGAAATAGAAAGAATTTGCAACAATAACAAATGAAGGGGCACCTTCAAGATGAGTATTCACCTTCCTTGTCTTGACAAGAGTGTCGTTATTAATGATTAATATGGGTCACAGGGACCTCGTCCCGCTAATAGAGTTTTTGTCCAAGGCTGCCACCTCCGCCTCTTCGTCACTATCGAAGCTAGGAATCTCCGCATCCGCGGGAAAAGCAACCACTTTATGTGGAATCGATCCTAAGGTCTCACTTAGAAACCACATTCGCCAAAAGCTCTGCAATAGACGCGAGGTCGATATTCCCATTGTGTGAGTCAAGGATAATAATAATAATATCCGTAGTCGAAGGTATTTCGTTCTTGGCAAAATATTCCGTACAACACATATATAAATAAATTATATATATAATCACATAAAATCCCATCTAGCTAGGATTTCTATCTTTTGTAACGTGTCCACGACACATAGTCTTATAATGTAATGTGTCTATTTCTCGTAGACTAATCATGTATTGATCCTTTTTTGTTACTTATGGCTGAGCTTGTGTGATAGATCCTCGTGTTATCATGACACAATGAAAACCTTTTGCCATTTTTGTCATAATTCCAAAAACATTTATGTGTCGTTATAAACTTTGTTTTCATGTGAGAGCCCTTAGTGATTGTAGACCATACTTTAATAAAAGTTTTTCCCCGATTCACTACAATCGGAGCTCTGATACCAATCTGTCACACCCTGGTCGTAGAGGAAGCGCTAACGTGTGACTATGAGGTAATCATTGCATTCAATCAAGTAACAATTATAAATCAACAACGATGCCATACTGATATAAATTTGCATTCCATTAGTTACAACTAACCAAGAGTAAATTTCATAGTTTTCACTGATTTCACATTGTTATGAGAAAACATAATTTGAATTACAATACTTAAATGAAATATTGTTTTCATCGTAAATGCATAATGAGGTTTTGACTCCTATATGCCCATACGAGGTTGGGATATAAGAGGCAAATCCTCCAAAAGGTGGCATTCGTTATCATGTCATTTCTCATATCCCGAAATGTATCACCAGCTCATGTCTTGCATCCTGAAATACATGTAATTTTAAAAAGTCAACATAAAGTTGGCAAGTTCATGTAGTTATTGTTTTATCATAAACTATCATGCTTGTAATCCGGTAATGAAGTTTGAGTATGTTACTAGCATTCATGGAGTTTAAGTAACCAAACCGAGACAAATCTTGACATCATTTGGGATCACAAAAGCACTCTGAATGGTATACTAACCAGGAGTGGAACGTGCCTCAAACTCTATAGATCTATACCTTTTGCACCTTGGTCACTAAGTGAGTAATGGTTACTCTTGTCATCATCCTACTTACGCACATTAATTGTGTTATCAACTAACCCCATAGCTAACATACCGTTTGTTATGACATGTATTTCCCCTCGATAGTTTTAAAACAAAACTTTGAAATAATTGAAAGGAGGGACATGAACTCACAGCTTTGCGTTCCGTACGTCGTACTTATCAAAGTTTGGTGTCCGTACACATGTGTAACCTACATGTGTATTAACTTCATTAGACACCTAGGTCTCGTTGGATCTTGTACAAGTTGTTCATCTTGAATTCTTATTGTGTATTTATTTATCACCTTAGAACAACTTTTAATGTTATCATAGTGTTGGTAGTTCGTTTGTTCGATTAATATTTTTATACATATATTTCTCATATATATATTGTTATTCTTAGATCGTGTGTGAATTGGCCTTGCCCTTCACATGTGTCATTGGGCCTAGCCCATGTTATGTATGTCATTGGGCCTAGCCAATGTCTTCATATGATTGGGCCTAGCCCATGTAATTTATGTCATTGGGCCTAGACCATGTCTTTTATGTAATTAGGCCTAGCCCATGTAATTTATGTCATTGGGCCTAGCCCATGTCTTTATGTTATTGGGCCTAGCCCATGTAATTTATGTCATAGGGCCTAGCCCATGTCTTTTATGTGATTGGGCCTAGCCCATGTAATTTATGTCATTGCGCCTAGCCCATGTCTTTATGTGATTAGGCCTAGATCATGTAATTTAGTCATTGGGCCTAGCCCATGTAATTTATGTCATTGGGCCTAGCCCATGTAATTTATTTTCAAAAGTCCATAATATATATATCCATATATATACGTATATATATACGTATATATATATATATACACATATATATAATTCTTCAAAAATATTTTAAGTATAGTGAACCTCGTTCACATGTATAAATACGTTCGTTTCACTTGTATGACTTGTTCCATGGTATATGCTAATATTGCATTGTATATGCAAATTGTCTATGCACTTGCACCATTGTATATGCAAATTGTCTATGCACTTGCACCATTGTATATGCAAATATTGCATTGTATATGCAACTGTTGCAATGTATATGCAAATTGTTCCGTTATATGCATTTGTTTCAAGGTATATGCAAATACTATATTGTATATGCAAATATAGCAATGTATATGCAAATATTGCATTGTAAATGCAAGTTATTCCATTGTATGTGTTTGCACTATTATGTAATCTTGCAATTTCACCATGTGTTTTAATGTCCGTATATTATATGTATGAGTATACCCATATGCATTATTATACTTGTTCATCTCCAAGTATTCGAAGGTTCTCATGTGTGGGTATTTGTATTTAGTTAGTCTTTTCCTAACTTTCTAATACATACGCATAAATACACATAAGTATTTACACATGGTTCTTGGTGACAAAATATGCATATTTTTATTCTCACAAGTATTATATATATATATGTAAGAATCACTTATTTTAAGTTGTAAATATATATATATATATACACACTTGTTAAACACTTGGGTGTTTAGGGTTTAACCCTTGTCATTAGAATTTCCTTAATGAGGGTTTAAGTCACTAATCGCGTTTAGTCCCGTTAATCACCCCGTTAATCATACTTTAATCGCGATTAGATTTTTAGAAAATTTCACCATAGTTTCCCCTAAACTATGGCGTTTTGCACGTTTTTTAAACCATGTTTAAACCCATAATCAAGATCAACTTATCAATTTAAGCTCATATATTATTTTGTTTACAACTTATGCACATCATCATCCTTGGTTTTTGGTAATCATATTCTTACTACTTTTCTTATAAATATAATGGATTTCAACATTTTTATTAGCATTTTCTTAGCCACCACTTTTGTTATATGGTTAAACCAAGTCTTCCATTCTGAACCCCCTTTGTTTACTACACTTTTGATCACTTCCTAAATCATGGTGTTTATTTTTTATAAAATCATTCATATGTAGTAAATCACTTTTAAGTTGTAGTAATCTTCATGGATGATGAGGTTGATGATCTTGTTTAGATTTAAAATTCACCATGTTTTAATCATCATTTATAATATTATTCATAAAAGATCATCTACTTTAAACACCTTACTTTTGTCACACCCCGACCCGCAGCGGAATAAGAGTCGGGGCATAATTGGGTTATCACCAAAGCTCATGATGTTTACTACTATGTTTCATATTTATTAAATTCAAAATTTCAACTTCAATATTCCAAACAAGCTCATACAATTACAAGGAAAAAGTAACTAAATAAACAGTCCAAAGCCTAAACCGATTTATTCTTCTAAGCCGTCCTATATGTTTCTTGCTGCAACTGGATCACCTGTATCATGTGTAAAAATGGGGGTTTTTGGTCAACAAAAGTTGGCGAGTGAACCTTGTTAGAAAACATTTATTATTGATTTCTTGTTATATTTAATATGGAAAAATTATGCAATAATCATATATGAGCAAACGTAAATAAACATACAATAACAAACCACCTTGCATGAGTATATGACATGAATGATAATGAATATGTTGGCAACGTCACGTTCCGCTCATAGGTAATGGGGAACGGACGGCCTATGATGATGTATGTGCGATCAAGGCTCAATCCAACGGAGCCGATCGTATGCTGGCAACGCCACGTTTCGCTCATAGGTAATGGGGAACGGTTCCGCCCATAGGTAATGGGGAACAGACAGACTATGATGATGTATGTACTGAAAATGATAAATTAAATCTAAACATTAACCACACAAACAATTGATACATATTGGATACACATTTGATCATGGATATGATGGATGCACAAGTGTTTAAATGTAATATAAATAAGACACATGATACACCCCAAAAAGTGATTAAAACGGGGAATTTGTAGAGATTCACTCACATTGGGTGCGTTCGTTTGATGATGTGGAATGCGCACGAGTTTAGAGGGTTGATCGACGAGGAATAACTAACCTAAATAATAACGAAAAGGTACGGTAAAAATATGTGGATTTTATTAACAATTTTTAATAGGGTTTCTAGATTTATTTTTGTGAGTTTAAGGTCATTTTCTAACTTTAAAAATATTATTTTCAAGTATTTTTAATTGATTTTTAAATTAAATAAGTAAATAAAAATATAAAAAAAATGTTGACTTTTTGCGTTGACCGTTGACCATTGACTTTGACTGTTGACCGGTTCGGACTTATGTTTGTTTGCGCTGAGTGAGGTTCGAACTTGTGACCTCCCGTACGCGTGCACGCAGCTCTACCAACTGAGCTACGTGTCTAACCCGAAATATTTATGTTTTTAATTATATTTATATACTATTTAATTTATTCAGAATTCATTTATTTTCAAAAGAATTTTAATTATGTCGAACCGGTGCACATAACAGGTCTCGAACCCGGGACCCGTTGTTTAACATTGCACACAGTCCACCGCTGGACTGTGTGTCTAACCTGGTTAAAATACTGGTTTTATTAAACTTAACATCTTACCGCGAGTTAATACGGTTCAGTTAAAAAAAACATTTTTATTTCAGAGGATAGGGTCTTGTCAGGGATCGAACTCGAGACGTGCGCTGTGTGTTTGCACACAGTCCACCGCTGGAGTGTGTGTCTAACCCGGTTTAATATTCAATTTATATTATACTCATACACAATTGTCGACTTCGTCTTCTTCATTAAAAGACACAGAACAACGATTATTCGACTGTTCTTGTTTAATTCAATTAACGGACATATAACTGATTAAAATGAAATGGATAAAGAAGGTTTTGGAAATGAATGTACCGGAAAGATGATTTTTCTCAGAACTCCGGCAAAGTCGTCGGCTCTGTTTTATGAATTCCGTCTGAGCGGACCAATTAACAGTTTTGATTAACTAGTTGTGAATTTAAATGACTAAACAAGAATTATCAGAGAGTTTAGATGTTTGTACCGATTCACAGCACGATTTCGGAATTTTCAGAGATTTCTGGCGGTTGCAGATTATCCGGTATCGTCGTCTGGGACCGATTCTGGTTGAAGGATTTACTTAGTATAAGTCTAACAATGGATAGAAGATGAAAGAATTGAGAAATTTACCGATTCAATGAATGTCACGGTTTTCCGGCGAAAGTCCGGCGATATCAGATAACGATTCCGACGAACAGAAATTAGAGCGCAAATGAAATTGAAGGTTCTGAGAGCGTTTTTGAGTTGTGAGACGATGATATTGTTAGAGTAATTCAGGAAGTAAATGATTTCGGTTATCAAACTCGAAAATCATATGAATCGAGTTCAATTGAAGACTGAATTGATTAAAACGTGGGTTGCAAATGCTTAATCGGTTATAATCAGTAACTCACGATCACTCAAACGTCTGGATAGTTGAAAGCCGATTATCGGTTTCAGTTTTGGCGCAAACAGATGAGTTCACGGGGAACTTAAGTTTTATTTGTTTCCTTGTTTACACAAAAGAACTAAGTGGCGGAGTGGTTAAGTTGTGTGATGGTTGTGTCTTCTGGTTGACCCGGATTCGAAACCCGGCAGCCTATTTTCATTTTTATTTACTTTATTTTTACTTTTTAACAATTTTAGTTTCCATATTCTAAAATGTTTATTAGTTATGTATTGTTTAAAATTAAAATGAGCATTAAATAAGCACGAAAATTTGAAACTGACTATTCGATTAATAAAAGAAGCGGGTTTTGAAAACCCGTTTTTCGACGGATGTTACAGTATCCCCTACTTTTAGAAATTTCGTCCCGAAATTTAAGTAGTAGTGGTAACAGGAAAAAGATGCGGGTATTTTTCGCGCATTGAGTCTTCACGTTCCCAAGTAAACTCAGGTCCTCGTTTCGACTCCCAGCGTACCCTAACAATTGGAATACGACTCTGTCTTAAACGTTTTTCTCCGAAGTCCATGATCTCTACTGGTCTTTCAATGAAGTGCATAGATTCATCGATCTGAATATCTTCTAGGGGAATATGGAGGTTTTCATCGGCGAGGCACTTCTTCAAGTTTGATACGTGGAATGAATTCTGTTGAGTTCTTCTGGTAAGTCAAGCTTGTATGCTACAAGGTCCTACTCTTTCGAGTATCTTGAAAGGTCCTACGTAGCGTGGTGCTAGCTTGCCCTTCTGGCCAAAACGAACTACTCCCTTCCACGGTGATACTTTTAAAAGTACATGGTCACCAATGTTAAACTCCAAGGGCTTTCGTCGTTTGTCTGCATAACTCTTTTGACGACTTTGTGCCGCTAGAAGATTGTTTCGAATTTGATGGATCTTGTCTGTGGTTTCTTGAATCAATTCTGGACCGGTGATTTGAGCTTCTCCAATTTCGTGCCAACATACTGGAGATCGGCACTTACGACCATATAAAGCTTCGAAAGGTGCCATGCCGATACTTGAATGATAGCTGTTGTTATACGAAAATTCAACTAATGGTAGATGAGCGTCCCAATTTCCCTTGAAGTCTATGACACATGCTCGAAGCATGTCTTCAAGTGTTTGGATGGTGCGTTCAGATTGTCCATCAGTTTGAGGATGATAAGCGGTACTGAGGTCTAATCGTGTACCCAAAGCGGCTTGTACGGCTTGCCATGTTCGTGAAGTGAAACGACCATCACGATCTGAAATAATGCTTAACGGTACACCATGACAGCTTACGATCTCGTTGATGTAGATACGAGCTAACTTCTCATTCTTGAAGTCCTCGCGAATCGGAATGAAGTGAGCTGATTTTGTAAGACGATCAATGATTACGCATATAGTGTCATACCCACTGGAGGTGCGAGGTAACCCGGTAATGAAGTCCATGGTTATGTTTTCCCACTTCCATACAGGTATTTCAGGTTGGACTAGAAGTCCTGAGGGTCTTTGATGTTCAGCTTTTACTTTGGAACATGTAAGGCACTTGGAAACAAAAACAGCGATATCCTTCTTCATGCCAGGCCACCAGTAGGTGTATCGAAGGTCTTGATACATCTTGTCGGCCCATGGGTGTACAGAGTATCGTGTTTTGTGCGCCTCATTCATAAGGAAATCACGAAGGTTATTATGATCGGGAATCCATATGCGATCTAGATAGTACAGAATACCGTCGGATTTAGTTTCGATTTTAAGTTCAGCTCCACAAGACAGCTCCTTGCGTACGTCGTTTTCCGTTACTGAAACATGTTGGGCTTCTCGGATTTGATCTTTGATGTCGGTTATGATTTGCGAACATAGAAGACGAATGGAGTTCGCATAACCCTTTCGACTGTGCGCATCGGCCACCACGTTTGCCTTGCCAGGATGATACCGAATTTCACAGTCGTAGTCATTAAGAAGTTTGACCCATCTTCGTTGCCTCATATTCAACTCCTTTTGGTTAAAGATATGTTGGAGGCTCTTGTGATCAGTGTATATTTCACACTTAGTACCGTAAAGGTAATGTCTCCATATCTTAAGAGCGAACACAACGGCTCCAAGTTCCAGGTCGTGGGTGGTGTAATTCTTCTCATGAATTTTGAGTTGTCTAGAAGCATAAGCTATCACCTTTCCTCTTTGCATCAGTCCGCAGCCTAGTCCCTGCCCTGACGCGTCGCAATAAACCACGAAGTCATCACTACCCTCAGGAAGTGTGAGGATAGGTGCATCACAGAGTTTTTGCTTTAGAGTTTGGAAGGCTTCTTCTTGTTTGGGTCCCCATATGAAGGGTTTTCCTTTATGAGTTAAAGCCGTGAGTGGTACAGCGATACGGGAGAAATTTGCAAGGAAACGGCGATAATAACCAGCCAAACCAAGAAATGATCTAACTTCGGTAGGTGTACGTGGCGCTTGCCATTCCTGTACTGCCTTGATTTTTGAGGGATCAACATGAATTCCCTTGTCATTGATGATGTGTCCAAGGAATTGTACTTCCCTTAACCAGAATTCACATTTCGAAAACTTAGCGTACAGCTTTTCTGTCCTTAAGAGTGTAAGGATGAGTCGAAGGTGTCGTTCATGATCAGACTTAGACTTTGAGTAGATGAGGATGTCATCGATGAAGACTATAACAAAACGGTCGAGATAAGGTTTGCAGACTCTGTTCATTAGATCCATGAAGACAGCTGGGACGTTGGTTAAACCAAATGGCATGACCATGAATTCATAATGACCATAACGAGTTCGGAAGGCGGTCTTTGGGACGTCTTCTTCATGTACTCTGAGTTGATGATAACCAGAACGAAGGTCGATTTTTGAAAAACAGGTGGCGCCTTGAAGTTGGTCAAGAAGATCATCGATGCGAGGTAATGGGTAGCGGTTCTTGACAGTTAACTTGTTGAGTTCTCTGTAGTCGATACACATGTGAAACGTTCCATCTTTCTTCTTCACAAAAAGGACAGGTGCACCCCAAGGCGATGAGCTAGGACGTATGAATCCTTTGTCAGTCAGCTCTTGCAGTTGACTGGATAGCTCTTGCATTTCGGATGGGGCTAACCTATAAGGAGATTTTGCAACTGGTGTAGCTCCAGGTATAAGATCAATGCAGAATTCGACTTCTCTCACGGGAGGAAGTCCTGAAATGTCGTCAGGAAAAACTTGCGGAAAATCTTTAACTACTGGGATGTCTTCGAGTTTCTTCTCCTTGATTCCCTTTTTGACGACATGAGTTAGGAATGCGACATAATTCTTGCAGAGATATTTTCGGGCTTGAAGACAGGACATTAATTTGAGTCCTTTCGAAGGGGTTTCTCCAAAGATTCGTAGAGTCTAACCGTTTGTAAGAGGGATGCGAATAAACTTTTCGCGGCATACAACTTCAGCATGATGTTGGCTGAGCCAGTCCATACCAATTATAATGTCGAAACTTCCCAACTTCATAATCGTGATCGTCTAGGGTGAGAGTACAATTACGTATAATAGAGTTTAATGAGACCGGTTTTCTGTTAGCAACTTCTACCGTTATGGATTCCATGAGTTTATCACGAGTTTGGTTGAGGATGGGTTCAAATTCTAAGGACACAAAACTCTTATCCGCGCCAGTATCAAATAACATGGATGCATAACTACCATTGATGAGAAACGTACCGTTAACCACATTATTGTCAACCTTAGCTTGATTTGCGTTGATGATGAAAGCTCTTCCTCTAGCAGGTGGAGGAGCTTGGTTAGCCTGGTTCACTGGATTTGCTTGAGCTTGGGCATGGATGATGTTCACCAGGCGTGGACAGGTGTTCCTGAAGTGGTTCGGGTCTCCACAGTTGTAACAAACCCGCATAGGTTGCATCATGGGATAGTTAGGTTGGTAGTAGGATTGGGCTACATGTTGGGTAGGTGGTAGGAGTAAAGGTTGTTGGGCTTGACCCACTATCTGATGGTGGGTTTGGGTTGAGGGTTGATTGCGGTTCGTTCGCTGAAGCGCGCGACAGGTTTGAATGGTGTGACCTGTGCGGCCACAGCCGGTGCAATGTTGGCAGGGATGATCAGGAAAGTGATGGTATTGGAAACGGTTGCATTTTGGGTATGGGCTGGAGTATGGCTTTTTATATGGTGCAGGTGAGGGGGCAACTTGAGTGATGGGTGCAGCAGGGATAGGGAAATTTGTTTGTGTGACAACAAAGTTTCTGGTGTTTCGTTTCCTCTTACTAGCAAACTTTGAGGAGGAGGTGGAATGGTTTGAAGTTTGGCCCTCAATGGGGGATTTCTTTTTCTCGTCCTTAAAATTGCCGTTACGGATACGATTCTCGGTAAGCTCGGTAGCTAGTTCCATAGCAGCTTCAAGTGTTGCAGGGGAAGTGCTTAGAACTGAGTCTTGAATTTTCGAGGGGAGGCCTCGAATATAGTGTTCGACTAAGCGGTATACTGGAGTGAACAAGTTGGGATCATTTGGTTCAACTCTAAAAACCTTTTGTTGTAGGAAGTATGATCTCCTTCCTTCTGCTTTAACGAGTGGAATTCATCCTCTAACTTTTTGATCTCGCTTCTTGGACAGAGCGTCTCGTCATGATTTCCCTTAACTCCTCCCATGTTAAGGCCATTGCATCTTCGATTCCTCTCTTACCTTTTTCTGTATTCCACCAGGTAAGAGCTACTCCAAATAGTCTCCCGGTTGCGTAACGTACCTTGCGATCCTCGGGACAATCGCAATTGAGGAAGGTGTTTTCCATTTCCTCAAACCAGTGGAGGAGAGCAGTGACACCTTCGGTCGCTTCAAATTTCGAGGGATCGCAAGACTTGAAGTGTTTGTATGAGCACTTTTTGGAGGGAGGGTTGTCGACGTTCTGGTCTTCTTGATTGGGAGGGTTGAGGGGATTTGAGGCGAGAGCTTGTTGGACTTGATTACGATGTCAGGAAGCACCGCGGCCATTTGTTTTGCGATTTGGGTGGCCAAGCGTTCGTTTGACCTTCCTGATCTTCTACCTCCACGTTGCTGCCTAGCCGACATCTACAGGAACATACATAAGAAGATTGTGAGTTTAAGGAGTCTTTTTAGGTGTCATGTGTCGTAAAAAAAATTAACATAAACCTCAATAATGCAACTACATCCATAGGATGTCTTGGGTTTGCTCATGTTTGGGCCTCCAATGTCCCCCATAATTTCACCTGTATAGTCATGTAGGCCCCATGACTATTGGCTTAGTAGGATTCACATTGGTGTTGGCGGTTTAACACTTGCATCACCCGAATGAAAACCATGAAATGTTTGCGAGATGTATGGTCGGAGGGTGTCCGGGTGTAGACACAATGACAACTCAAAGTGGGGTTAGCTCACACGACGTTTGGTATAGCATGCTTTGGCCTAATAGGTCCTTCGTACTCTCATCGTTAGTCCCCAGGTAGGCAAACTGGTCCTTTATTTTGGATTTATACGAATGCCAAGCCTAGACAGGACGTTCCGACTACCGGTACTTGTACCCTTCCAGTTACTACATGCACGTCATGAGAACTCACTTTGATGTGATTGAAAAAAAAATACAAAAATCGTTGCAAAAATCATGGAAATTGTGTGGTGTGTCTCTCATGGATATGATATGTTATGAGGATATGATTCATGATGAGCATTGTATAGTAATATGTACTTATGAACATGCTTGCATAACATTGAATGTAACAATAAACATAAAGCATATAAACATCATGAATTTTGTATGTAACACATAAACAATTTTAATAATTCTAGGCTCTAAGGGTCTAATAACCTATCCTATATCCCTATAAGTCATGGCTCTGATACCAATCTGTCACACCCCGACCCGCAACGGAATAAGAGTCGAGGCATAATTGGGTTATCACCAAAGATCATGATGTTTACTAATATGTTTCATATTTATTAAATTCAAAATTTCAACTTCAATATTCCAAACAAGTTCATACAATTACAAGGAAAAAGTAACTAAATAAACAGTCCAAAGCCTAAACCGATTTATTCTTCTAAGCCGTCCTATATGTTTCTTGCTGCAACTGGATCACCTGTATCATGTGTAAAAATGGGGGGTTTGGGGTCAACAAAAGTTGGCGAGTGAACCTTGTTAGAAAACATTTATTATTGATTTCTTGTTATATTTAATATGGAAAAATTGTGCAATAATCATATGTGAGCAAACATACAAATAACAAACCACCTTGCATGAGTATATGACATGAATGATAATGAATATGTTGGCAACATCACATTCCGCTCATAGGTAATGGGGAACGGACGGCCTATGATGATGTATGTGCGATCAAGGCTCAATCCAACGGAGCCGATCGTATGCTGGCAACGCCACGTTCCGCTCATAGGTAATGGGGAACGGTTCCGCTCATAGGTAATGGGGAATAGACGGCCTATGATGATGTATGTACTGAAAATGATAAATTAAATCTAAACATTAACCACACAAACAATTGATACATATTGGATACACATTTGATCATGGATATGATGGATGCACAAGTGTTTAAATGTAATATAAATAAGACACATGATACACCCAAAAAGTGATTAAAACAGGGAATTTGTAGAGATTCACTCACATTGGGTGCGTTCGTTTGATGATGTGGAATGCGCACGAGTTTAGAGGGTTGATCGACGAGGAATAACTAACCTAAATAATAACAAAAAAGGTACGGTAAATAAGTGGATTTTATTAACAATTTTTAATAGGGTTTTTAGATTTATTTTTGTGAGTTTAAGGTCATTTTCTAACTTTAAAAATATTATTTTTAAGTATTTTTAATTGATTTTTAAATTAAATAAGTAAATAAAAATATAAAAACAATGTTGACTTTTTTGGTTGACCGTTGACCATTGACTTTGACTATTGACCGGTTCGGACTTGTGTTTGTTTGCGCTGAGTGAGGTTCGAACTTGTGACCTCCCGTACGCGTGCACGCAGCTCTACCAACTAAGCTACGTGTCTAACCAGAAATATTTCTGTTTTTAATTATATTTATATACTATTTAATTTATTCAGAATTCATTTATTTTAAAAAGAATTTTAATTATGTCGAACCGGTGCACATAACAGGTCTCAAACCCAGGACCCGTTGTTTAACATTGCTGTGTGTCAAACCTTGTTAAAATACTGGTTTTTATTAAACTTAACATCTTACCGCGAGTTAATACGGTTCGTTTAAAAAAAAGAACATTTTTATTTCAGAGGATAGGGTCGTGTCAAGGATCGAACTCGAGACGTGCGATGTGTGTTTGCACACAGTCCACCGCTGGACTGTGTATCTAACCTGGTTTAATATTCAATTTATATTATACTTATACACAATTGTCGACTTCGTCTTCTTCATTTAAAGACACAGAACAACGATTATTCGACTGTTCTTGTTTAATTCAATTAACGGACATATAACTGATTAAAATGAAATGGATAAAGAAGGTTTTGGAAATGAATGTACCGGAAAGATGATTTTTCTCAGAACTCCGGCAAAGTCGTCGGCTCTGTTTTATGAATTCCGTCTGAGCGGACCAATTAACAGTTTTGATTAACTAGTTGTGAATTTAAATGACTAAACAAGAATTATCAGAGAGTTTAGATGTTTGTACCGATTCACAGCGCGATTTCGGAATTTTCAGAGATTTTCCGGCGGTTGCAGATTATCCGGTATCGTCGTCTGGGACCGATTCTGGTTGAAGGATTTACGTTAGTATAAGTCTAACAATGGATAGAAGATGAAAGAATTGAGAAATTTACCGATTCAATGAATGTCACGGTTTTCCGGCGAAAGTCCGGCGATATCAGATAACGATTCCGACGAATAGAAATTAGAGCGCAAATGAAATTGAAGGTTCTGAGAGCGTTTTTGAGTTGTGAGACGATGATATTGTTAGAGTAATTCAAGAAGTAAATGATTTCGGTTATCAAACTCGAAAATCATATGAATCGAGTTCAATTGAAGACTGAATTGATTAAAACGTGGGTTGCAAATGCTTAATCGGTTATAATCAGTAACTCACGATCACTCAAACGTCTGGATAGTTGAAAGCCGATTATCGGTTTCAGTTTTGGCGCAAACAGATGAGTTCACGGGGAACTTAAGTTTTATTTGTTTCCTTGTTTACACAAAAGAACTAAGTGGCGGAGTGGTTAAGTTGTGTGATGGTTGTGTCTTCCGGCTGACCCGGGTTCGAAACCCGGCAGCCTATTTTCATTTTTATTTACTTTATTTTTACTTTTTAGCAATTTTAGTTTCCATATTCTAAAATGTTTATTAGTTATGTATTGTTTAAAATTAAAATGAGCATTAAATAAGCACGAAAATTTGAAACTGACTATTCGATTAATAAACGAAGCGGGTTTTGAAAACCCGTTTTTCGACGGATGTTACAACTTTATCATAATCAACATCATCATGCTAACTAGCTAACATTTAAGCACATAATCAACACATAATAACTGTATTTAGTGTTATTATTATAGTAAGGTTTAGGGTTTTTGAGTTATATTTTCTTCACTTTCAAGATGACCAACTTGTACTTCCCTAAACTAGACATTGTAAGAAACTAAAATATGAAGGAATTTATCTTACAATGGTTGCACAAGATTAGTGAAGATTTAGGAAGAAAACGAAGCTCCAAGAAAGCCCTAATGATCCTCCATCTTTGATAACACCTTAGATGATCTTGAAATGGCTTTAAAGTGTGTGAAATTAGGTGTTTAATGGTGGACTTGTGGTGGTTTACTGGTGGTGTTGGTGACGTGGGGTATGAGAGAGAAAAAGAAGGTGGTTTCAATTTTTTTCCCTAAGGTAAAAATAATGTGAGGATGGTGTGTAGATTAATATATATGATTGCCATCTTTGAGAAGATCACATCTCAGATTTTACACCATGCTTCTAATCTTGAAATTTCAACACAATTAAAGTGGGTGGGGGCCCACATGGGGTGTTAAGTGTAAATATTAATTATAACATGTGTTGAAAAAATAGATATTTAGGTGTTTAAGTTAAGTATGGTGATTAGGGGTTGATCTTGTATCATTAGTAAGTAATTAGGGTTTAGGGTGTTAATCAATGTTAATTAGTCCTCTTGACTAATTGGTATTAGTTTTGGATAACGAAAACGTCACTAGTTCACTCATTGGCACGATATCGGCTAATATGCAAATTTTATTATTTCGTACCGGGAGCTTTGGTTTTCGACCACCATAGGTGCCATGGCATCTATTTAGAGCACTTCCGACATAGAAATATGATTAACTAGTTCACTAATCGAGTATTTGTTGAGTTTGGATGGCAAAAACGCTTCCCGTTGAATTATTCGCTCAATATCAGCACTTATTTATTTTGTCGTCGAACATTTCCGGGAGTTGTGTTTTCGTGACCTTAAGATACTTGAAGGGATTTCGGATCCCAAATGAAGCTTAACTAGCTCTCTAGATTAATGTATGAGGCTATCAGCCATTGAAATCTTTGTCGGTTCGACAGTCGGTCGCTTTTCGGTCAAGTTATGTATTGCTTGTCGTACGACTGAAAACAATGTGTTTTACGTATTTCTGATATTCTCATATTGTTTTAGGGTGTTCAACATTGTTTTGTTATAATTCTGGAATCCGGAAAATACCGAATTAATATTGCGGATAATTTGAAATTGTCGCCTTTTTGGTCGAAACGGACAATTTTGTAATTTGGCGTTGTACCGGAAAGTTATGTATTTTAGAAATAGGTGTTCCCATATTAGTATTTTCATATATATATATATATATATATGGACTTAATTATGACATCAGCATGTTGACATGAATAGTGCAACCGCGAATAGTGCGCCCAACACTTTCTACCAATACTTTTAGGGCATTTTTGGTTTGTTTCGCGTCGTAACAGAAACCAGTATATGTTATGATCTGATTTACTTGTCCTAATACTTGTGATGTGACGTATGACTCGGTATCGAAATCAAATTTCGAAAAAATGCATGAGATTATGTAATACAAATAGTGATTAGATTGTACCGAATTACTGGTTATTTGCCATTTATCACAGTAATGGGCTTGGAGAATGGCCTAGCCCAGTCTAAAGCCTAGTATGCAGACATGTAGTATATATATACATATTGTGCATTAGGGTTTAGGTTAGTTAGAGAAGTTGTTAGAAGAAAGGAGTGTGAGAAATCTATAGAGAGTGTCTGAGAGATTTATAGTGAGTCTTGAATTGATTGTAAACGTTCGTGTTGGATAATCAACAGAAGACAGATTGATTGTGTGTGTTCGTGTTCTTGTTATTGTTTGGTTTTTCTATAATAATCTGGTCTAGAGGATTCCGTACTCTAGGTTGGAAAGACGATTTTGTGAGGATCCATACGGATTAGGGGACCTACAATTGGTATCAGAGCATTCACCTCTTGTTTCGCTCGGTTCGGAATCGTTAGTGCAAAAATAGTTGGGTTTTTGGACGTGTTTTTGACGGTTGGTTTGAAGTTTGAAGGCTGTTCTAGGGTTTTGCTTCTATTTCGGATAAACAGCAAGGCAACTTGGCATTTCGGATCATCAAAGTTGCATCTCTGATCAAAGAATAAGCATCTCGGATCAGAAAGCTTGCATTTCGGATCATCAGTGTTGTATTTCAGATCATCAGTGAAGCATCTCGATAGTGCATCTCGGATCATAGGTGTTCATCTCAAATTGCATCTCGTAATGCATCTCAGATAAACACAGTGTAATTTGAATAATTTGGGAAGCATCTCGGATAAAAAAGAAAGCATCTCGGATTGTAACAGTGCATCTCGGCTACCATCTCGGATCACTGCTCTGAATCACCATCTCAGATTAGCATCTCAGATCACTGTTCCGAGCTTCCATCTTGGATTGTTAATCAGAGTTACTGTTTCGAATTCGGTACTGTTCCGAGTTGTACCCACAAAGGTGGAAGATTAACTAGCTGGCGTAACCGGAGTTAAACATTTTCGTACATAGAATTTGATCCATAGTCAATCTTGACAAACCGATTACACGGTTAGACTCGTGTGATTTTTAGGACAAAAAAAAGTTCCTAAAATCACTATCGGACATTATACATTATTGGATTCGTATCGTCAAGATGAGTCTAACGGTACAATTTGGTAATCACACATTTCGGACAAATTTTGAACGTTTTTTTAACCATACGGTTACGGTAGAACACGACGAAGGACCAGGAGAGAAATTAGATTTGGATTTTGACATCGGTATACCAAAATCCATTTAAACAGGTACCATGCGTGTTAAAGATGGTCAGAATGAACAACATCAGTGAGTGTGTTAATAACTGCCCAAAGTTGATAAATGTTGAACAATATGTAGACTAGAAGAAGAAGTTTGAGGCATTTGTTCAAAGTGAAGATTCTAAGATATGGAACTGTATGATTGATGGGTACATTGCTCCCACACCTCGAGTTAACCAGAGAATTCTGGTACTTTCATATGAGAAGATGGAAGATTCTAAGAAACGTATGTATGATGCTGAGAAGAAAGCTTTAGTAACACTAAAGATGTCCTTGCCAACTGATATGAAACATATTTGTAATAGGTATGGATCGTCTAGAGAGCTGTGGGAAGCTTTAGAAAAATGTTATCAGAGTTCTTTAAGATAAAGTACATGTGAACAAGCATGTTTAGCTGAGACTGGAGTTGTGAGATTGAAGAAACAGCTGCTAAGAAAGACGGGAAGAAGGAAGCTGAGAAGGATGCAAGAGCTACAGTGTGCATGGATGATATAGATGAGCTTACAGCAGAGGTACAAGTACAACTTCAATCTGTAAGTCATACTTTTCATAATTGCACTGAACTACAAGGTAAAGTTGACAAACTATCGGAACAAAACAAAATTCTGTTACCTGAATTAGAAAAATAGAAAGAGTAAAATGTTCTTTTGAGTAAAAGGGAGTCAAATTGTTTAAATAAACTCAAATCAAATGAACAAGAAATTAACAGTTTGACCAGCAAAGTTAATGAATTGTTACAGCTCATTGATTTGGCTCGTGAAACTATGAAGGATAAGACTAACGAGCTTTCAGAAAAGTGCACAGAGTTGGATGGTGCACAAGCCAAAATTGTTGAACTTCATGAAAAGTTAGACAAATTTGGAAAATCCTCGATAGTCAGGACTCAAATTCAGAAGGGTTTGAAAAGGAGTAGTGATAAAACGGGAGTGGGGTTTAGTAAAGCTTCATCTTCTGAGTCAGATTACTCAATTTTACAATAAAATTATTTCTGCCTACTACACCATATGTAGTGGATCCGATAACAATTGACATACCTAATAGTCCAGGTTCTTTGAAAGAATCGGTTAGGTGTAACAGTACACCTCATAAAGTGGATGAGGATACTAAAGACAAAACAATCAAAACATTTAAAAAGGGATCTAACAGAAAGAAAGTTTTTAAGAAAAGATCTTGTTTTAAATGTCACAACAAAGGACATGTAGCTAGTTTTGTCCGTTTAAAAAGAGTAAGAAAGTGGAGGCTGAGGTTGAGGTAGGATGGGAATCAGGTTGGTTCAAATAAGAATGTTAAACCAAGTTGTCAGACAAAACAATCGAGATTCCGATCTAAACCTTCAACATCAGAAAGGTTTGATAGTCCAAGAAATTTTTCTCCTAAATCAAGTCATTATAATGGTCAATCAAATTCTTTTCAAATTAAAAATTTTGGATATCGAAGTCGATACCAGACTTCTGGTAATCAAAATTTTCAAAGAAGAAACGAATATAGAGGTTTTAGTAACTCAAATGTTCGAAACAATCCAAAAATTTTGAAAAGTTCAAGTTATGATTATAGGAGAAGAAGGTTTCGAGATAATAATTTTCAAAGGTCGGAAAATCTGAGAGTTTATTGGAACTCTCGCGATCAAAGATCTCGTGGAAATTATAAATCTTGTTCAACAACTTGGAAGACATCCAAGACATTAGTAAGGTATGATGGATATTGGATAGAATTAAGTTATATTGATATACATGGTCAATCCAAAACCGGTAGGGTTTGGGTTCTCAAGTCTAACTAAGTTGTTGAGTGTGTGAAGGATGACCAAGAAGGACTGTTGATGTGTTCAACAGTGGTTATTCCTGTAAAGCATCTGAGGTAAATAGTAGGTTACATATGGTAACGAATTATTTACTTCCTAACAGATAATGTTTTACTAAAAGTGAAAAACTTTTTGTCGGGTTAAAGTGGGAGTCTGTTTCTGTTTAAATTTTTGTATTTCTATTTTTAAAACCTTACTCCATAAAAACAAAATTTTAGGGGGAGAAATTTTCCCTAAACCAAAAAGAGTTATGTTAGTGCGTGAGTTTAGAGGGAGTAAGTTGTAACGTTTAAAACGTTTTCAAAAATCAAAACATAAAAAAATAGAAAATCAAAAAAATGAGTTTTCGCTGTGTGGAAAAGAAGAAATGATAGAACATCAGCAAGTTAGACTGTCACACTGAAATTAAATTTAATAAGTGTGATAGCAGCTTCATCATATGATGTACTAGTAGGCAAAAGGCATGAAATAATCAACTTACCTCGGTGATATAAACATAACGAACTGTGTATGAGTGGGTAACATATCAATGGGTATGGTTTTATAACCTTAAATCTGGCATTGATAGGTTGCCAAAATCTGAGGTTTTAGGTCTTTATATCGTTATTTCATCTGTGGTATCAGGGTTTTCCTTCTATGGCATCCAGATATATGCTGACCTAGGCACAACCAGGATATCTTAAAAGAGATAAAATGCCAAATCCCAGAAATTGAAGAAGCTCTCCTAGAGAGTCATTCAAATGTGCAAATTACATTAATTGTACCAAAATGTGGTATTTGCCCTAACCCTCGTTGGATATTGGTCTCTTTGTTGTACGTAAGTACTGACCTGATCACCAATTATCTAACGTTGTAAATCAAAAAGGATGAATTTCGGTATACTCACCTACTACGAGGAATATTTGTGCACACCTTGATCATGGGTGTATGTCCTTAAGTGGGACACACTAGCATATAAGTATAAAATTACTTTAACATATTACTATGAAATGGTACTTGAAATGTTCATGTATTTTGTTTCAGTGGATAAACAATACTGGTAATCGTCTTGAACTGCTTTTCATGAATATTACATATACAATTATTAATAGTGTGAAAATAGTTTGATATTGCTGATATGATCTTCTTATCGGTGATTCCCACAAAAATATAGTGTTTATTCTCTTGTTAGTCATTTGTTTTCAGAAATATAAAAATACAAAAAGATGTGCTTTTAAAGTCTCATAGTTTGAACTGATAAGTTGTTATTTTTGCATGATAAGATAAAATATTGGTTTATCTTTAATGTGGAAAAGGACTAATGATTTTTCGAGTTACTTGCTTGTGTTACTAAACAGATTGATGCGATAATCAAAATGAAGTGCAGAATTCAAGTAAAGTACATATTAAGAGTGGAGTGCAGAATGTGTACAGATGCATGGTAGGATCCTTCTACTACATTGCAAAGGGAGATATAGAGGAATTTGGAGATAAGAGCTTAACCAGATAATGCTAGTTCACTAATCTACAACGAATGAAAGTTTTGGAGATTGGAAGCATCAACTAAGGGGGAGTCTGTAAATGTCAGAATCTGTGTCTAGCTGAAGCTATCCAAAGACTAAAAGATCACAACATGTTTGAAGAAAAAATTACACTATGATGCTATTGTCTAGGGGGAGTCTGTTGGTGCAGATTTGTGACAACAGCTTAATAGTTTACTAGTTTAGTCTTTGGATATTTTATATCGGGCTTAGCATTTGTGTTTAGCTTGTTTAGAGCTGTAATGGGCTTGGAGAATGGCCTAGCCCATTCTAAAGCGCAGTATGCAGACATGTAGTATATATACATGTTGTGCATTAGGGTTTATGTTTGTTAGAGAAGTTGTTAGAAGAAAGGAGTGTGAGAAATCTACAGAGAGTGGCTAAGAAATTTCTAGTGAGTCTTGAATTGATTGTAAACAATCATGTTGGATAATCAATAGAAGACAGCTTGATAGTGTGTGTTCGTGTTCTTGTTATTGTTGGTTTTTCTGTGATAATCTAGTCTAGAGGATGCCGCACTCTAGGTTGGATAGATGATTCTGTGAAGATCCATACGGATTTAGGGGACCTACGGAGACAGAAAAGAATAATGAGACTCTTGACTATGATGCCTTTTTAGACGACTCGGTGAATCAAGAAAATGAATCTCAAGCTCAGGGGGAAAGGAAGGACTCTATAACGGAAGATGAGCAATCAGGAATTCTCACAATTGTCCCTATTACGGCTGTTCCTGATGTTCAAAAACCAAGAATTTTCTATCTGGAGCACGACGTAGAAAAAGGAGAATTCGTTCACAGCTACACCAAGGAAGAAATAATCGAAATGTTGGGTGTAAATGAAGGATTCTTTGTGTTTGATTTTGAAAATGAATTAAATAGCATTAGTGCTTCACAGCCTAATGATTATTTGTATAAGTATGTGTCGAGGGCTGATGATTATGATAGGGTTGTCATGGAGGATGATTCTGACGAAAACGATGAGGCTATATATTCTGGTGATGGAACAGATGACTTCCCAACCTTCGAAGAGTTGTTCTCGAGAGCAAATGACAATCTGTTGAAAAGATAAGTTGAAGAAGCTGTCGTAGATGGTAATGTGCCTAAGTGTCTATCAAAAGAAGAGATTGCTACAACAAAGAAGTATTGGTTTAAAGATATGCCTCAGAAAGTTCAAATGCCCACTTGCTTTCTTTACTCGAGATCTAGACAAATCTTTGGGGGATATTCTAAGCTGGGGTAGGATAGAGGAGCTGAATGTTTTTGCAATCAAAAGAGAATTCGGTATTCAGTACTTCAAATATTTAAGTGACATCAAGACGTTGCCATTTTGGGATATTGAAGAGTTGGTAAAAACAAAATGTTTCAATCTTAAGATCGGGCTTCATGATCAACATCTTTGGAAACTGATAAAGTTGGAAACTTTGCATGGTTTTAGATACTAGAAGCCACACGTTCCTCGAAGAGTTATCAAATTTGATCCAGTAATAAAGAATATGCCTCTTATGAAGATCGAACAAGATTTCCAAAATCTTTTCAAATGGTGGCATTATGACTCAGAAACAAGAGAGGCGGTGATCTGCGTGCAACATGATGATAATTCATGGAAGATCACTGAGGAGTTAACTGAAGCTGTGATTGCCCATAAACGAATCTATGGATTATGGAGAGGGATTCGTGCTAGACCCGATGTGGCTAGTAAACTGCTCGAAGAAGGATATCGAATGATTATTCTACAGTAAGATTAGCTTCAAAGAGAAAGATAAAGTGCAAGCGTTAGCAAGTTATAAATGTTTGTTATGCTAACAATATCAATTCAGGTATAGCATGGGATACTGAATGGAGAAAGCTGGAAAGAGCAACGAAAGTAGGAACGAAAGAAAGAAAGAATTGATGAAAGAATGAGAGAGGCAGCATTAAGAAGATTTCAGTACGGTGATACCTACAACAGACCTCCTCCTACAGATCAGACACCTATTCCTTCTGAGGAGTGTCGTAGGCCAAGAAAGCACTTTTTTGGGCGATAGTGTCAAATGCTTTTTAAGATCTTTTTGAAGACTGACCAAGACTGCGGCAATATCTAAGGGGGAGTTTGTTTATGTAGAATGTCCATAGCCTACGTCTTAGGGTCTTCTCGAGTATGTAATAGGGCTTAGTTTTTAGATTTCTATTAGTTTTGTATGTATACTAGCCACTTTGTACGAAGTGTTGATCACCTCGTATGAAGTGAAGCAGTTCACTTTGTACGAATTGCTCTTTGGATGAAGTGGCAAACTCCAACTCGTGCGGAGCTGTCATTTCTATAAATAGCAGAGTTGAGGTCTTGAGTCAATAGCTGTTTTTTGATACTAAGGCGAAGCCCTATCAGTTTGATGTCTGTAATTCTTCCACATTTATCGATACCAGAAGCAGAAGTGTTTAAATAGTAGATCTGATCTTTTGTCAAACTTACTAACAATGTATTCCGCGCATGTTGGTTAGCTCAAGTCTGGTTCGTTGCTTTCGGGGGGGAACCTGATCCTCCCGCATAGATATGCGCCCCAACATCATATATACAGACTTTTGGTTTGGGGTGGATGACTCTTTAGAGCAGATCACTTCATTCGCACAGATGAGTCACTCATCCGCACGGATGTGTCTCATCCGTCCGAATGAATACATTACAAAATCAAACTTTCTAACATCAAGCCCTGTTACATTGTTATGCTATCTAATAAATCATGACACGACACAAAGATGTGGGCAACAGACTTATGTACTAACAATTTTGTCGTGGTGGGATGTTAAAAAGTTATGCAGATTGAGATTGATCAACTAAGAGATGAATTCTTACAATCATGTTTTGAAGTTTGTTGAGCGAGAAGTTAAAACTGGGTTTAAATACTAGAAGCCTCAACAACTAAGACACATCGTATTAAAGGCTAAAGTGAATCCAGAAACAAGAAACTATGCTGTTACTTTGAAGTATGAAATCCATTCCACAAGATGGAACATGATAATCACGAATACTTCTAGTGGTGGTATTATAACGAAAAGACTGGGAGGCAGTGATTGTACTTTGTGAAGGATAAAAGATACGGATCACTATAAGATTTTATGATCCGATGTGGTTGGTCAATATGTTAGAGAAAGATAACGAAGTTCTATTCTATAACAGGATTTATTATACGATGCAAGACAGAGAGCAAGCATTATAGTATCAAAATGTTGTGAAGGTATGCTTTACTTATGAAATACACTCGGAAAGAATGTGCGAAAGTAACTGGAGAGAGTTAGAAGAGAAAGAGGAAAAGAAAGAACAGAAGAAGAGGGAAGAGAAGATCCAGAAAAGAATGAAAGGAGTGTCAATTTCAAAGTATAAGTATAGAAGACCTCCTAAAGCATATCCGACGGTGAAAAAGAGTTTTGAAGAGCATCGTCGTGAGTATCACCATAGATTTTTTGGGATGAATGAATAGAAGACTCAAGACCTACAAAGGACAAGACTGCGACAATATCTAAGAGGGAGTCTGTTAATACACTATATGTCTAATGCCCACATCTTTTGTACGAATTAATATGTATAGGTAGCACGTTCGTTTAAGTTAGTTTGTGTATGAATTTAAATTGTAAAAGATTTATAAGTGCGCATAAGTCCTACGCACATATTAGTACCTGTCTAGCGCAAGAGTCCTACGCATAGAGGACTCGAGGATATATATAGGTTCTTCGTGCGCATGAACCTCATAACTTGGGATTGGAGCTTTTGAAAACGAGGAACTTGTTGTAACGAAGTGCTGCCGAAATTTATACAAATCAAGACTATTAGAAACCGAGCATTTACATAGCATTATTAAGTGAATTACGCTCTCTTGATAATGACGTAGATATTCATTGTGCACATTTCAAGTAGTATATAGTCATTTGCACCATCAAAGCGTTCCGACAAAAAGAAACTAGGCAGAGTTCGGGTACGTGTATTGAGAAGAAAAACCATACCCTATGTTCCCGTGTAGGGTATGATCAGGTTTAGTTATAACTGGGCATTGAAAGCCAATATGGGTTTGGGCATTAATACCCGGTTTAAAATAAGTTTTTTTATTTATTGTTTTACAAAAAAATAAATTCGTTTTAAATTTAAATCTGGTTTGTAATTTGTAAAAATAACTAAAATAAATTACAATAACATATTCACTCAAATACAAATTATTTGCTTCCCATTCTTAAAAAAACTTAATTATAAAAGTTGAGAAGTAAACATAAAATTAAACTTTTAAAATTTGGGTATTCTATGGAGTATAAACAAATGGTATTAGGTATAGGGTATAACCAGGTTTGTGTATAGGGTATGACAAGTTTCGGGTATAAAGTAGATACGGTTTTGAATACGGGTATTGAGCTCAAAATGTACCCTATCCTTACCCTATAGGTAGGGTCGGGTTTGGTTACGGACATAAAATACCCAGGTACAAAAATAACCGGTTCCGGTTTTTACACTCAGGTCTAGTTGCAGATACGAGTGTTTTGTCACCTCTATTCCAGATTACTTAGCAGACTTTTAACAAAAAGTACTCTTTGTTTCACACACACTTATTGTTTTTTTTTTAATCAAATTGTAATATAGGTAATCTTATTGCTTCTCATATCATAATATATTATAGTAATGTTAAATACATTAAGTTCGATAATCACATTTACTATGTATATATATACCTCTATCCCAATTCTCGTTTTACTCGAAAAAACATCTAAAGAGTAACTATGAACATCTCCATTTTGATAGTCTTTCTACTTGCAACCATAATCACTTCTTCTTGTGGTAAATTTGATTTTCTTTGTATTATGTTTTTCATTATGTGTAAAACAAAACATTATTTTTTTACTTTAATCTGTTTTTGCATGACTATAGGAAATGAGTTAGCAAACGAACGAAATCAAGCTTGCACAAAAAAGTTTCCTATGTTTTGCTTCAAATTAGCATGTGATCAAAAGTGTAAGCGAGAATGGGATCCCAAGTCTAGTGGAAAGTGCAAGAATGCCTTTGTTTGCTTGTGTACTAGATGTTAAAATCACAATTAATGCAATTTTCAATTCTAAATAAAAGTAACTATTGGATAAATTGTTTAAATATGCTTGGCCCATCTTAGATCAATGTTGTGATGCTTGTTAAATTATTATTTAGAGTTCACTTAATGGGTAAAACTTACACTGCTAGTGTAATCGTGACTCACACAAACTTGATAGAATTTCACTAAAATCGTTGAACTTTTTTTTCCTCAACTTACTCAACTTTCATTTATCGTGTCACTTATGGAGTTACATGGTTAATATATTACCACTTGATAACTTAATAGGTACTTTTTTCGGTCAAAATATGGTTTTCATGAATTCTGTGTGTAAAAGATATACAAAATATGGTTGTCACAAATTCATACCGGAAAATGATTATTGTATTGTTTACTCTTATGTAATATATTGTATTAGTATATTGAAATTTCAAGACTTTAACGTTTAGAAGATATCCTAAAATATTAAACATTATAAAATTATAAGGTTGATGTGTTACTACTTGATAACTTGATAGGTAACTTCTTAGTCAAAACTAGAATTAAGCACCCCTTACGGCGGGGCGTAAAAGCATGTAAAATAGCACCAATCTAATATAACCGTCAACGATCAACAACGTTGAAGTTGTGATGTGTTAAAGCGAAGAAATAGACCGAAAGTAGAACATTTAAAAATAACTAAGTCGATCTAGGACACATGCGTTACGACCAAACCTGTCAAATGAGAAAAAATAGACGTAAAAACATGGAACAACACGTTGCGCCCTGTTAACTCGCAAAATTATGAATGAAACTTAAAAACGTTAAATCACACACACGTTACACTGTTTTAACTCGCAAAATTTAGTAAAACTTAAAGCGAAAATTTGGGAAGGATGAAAAGTATAGGGGACCAAAGTAGAAAGTAAAAAAGTTGTGAGGTTAAATTAAAAAAGATAAAATGTTTTGGGTTAAAAGTAACAGAAAAATCATTTATGTGAGGTAAAAATTGTAAGATACAGAAAGATCGAACATATAAAAAATAACAAAGTCAATCAATGGCGCACGAACGCGACGAACCTATGAAATGAAAAAAATAGACATAAAATCTTGAACTACACATGGATGTTGCGTCGTATTACCTCGCAAAATTATAAACCAAACGCAAAAATGTTCATACACACACACTGCTTCGTGCTAACTCGCAAAAAATTAGTAGGAAACGTAAAACGAAAATCTGTGAAAAATGAAAATAATAGGGAACCAAAGTTAAATATAAAAAAGTTGAGGTTAAATTATAAAAGTAGAAAAGTTTTGGCTTTAAAGTAAAAAAATCAAGTTTGTGAAACAAAAATTGCATGAAATTCAAAGATTTAAGTTAAAAGAAAATTTTCTAACTTTTTTTAAAAAACCATCCAAAACATATGGTACAGCACTCTATCCATAAAAAACATAACATATGGTACAACACTTTATCCATACAAAAGTTACTAATTTATACTATATGAATGCATATGGTTGTCATAAATTATGTGTGAAAAAGATATATAAAATGTGATTGTTATAAATTCGTACTAAGAAACGATATACAAAATGTGGTTGTTATAAATTTGTACTAAGAAATGATTTGTTGTATGTTACTTTTATGTTATATCTCGTATTCAATCTTGAAATTTCATAATATTAAACATTCTAAAATTAAAAAAATTATGATTTAGTTTATAAACTTAATTATAAAAGTTGTAAATTAAACATAAAAATATATGTTTAAATTTTGGTATTCTATCCGGTATTAAAAAACCGTATTGGGTATAGGGTATAATCGGGTTCAGGTTTAGCGTATGACCGGTTTCAGGTATAAAGCGGGTACGATTTCAGATGCGGGTATTGAGCTCAAAATGTATACCCTATCCGGGTAGGGTCGAGATCGGTTACAGACATAAAATACCCAGGTACGAAATTAACTAGTTCTGGGTTTTTTTACTTGGTCCGATTTCAGATACAGGCTTTTTTGTCACTTTACTCTAGATCACGTAGTAGACTTTTAACAAAAGTAATCTATGTTTCACACACTTACTTTTTTTTTTGTATCTTATTGTAAAATTGTTAATTTTACTGCTTCTCATTATCATAATATATAGGATAATGCTAAATCACATTTACTATATATATATATATAGAGAAAGTGTAACATATAAAATGGTTTAACGTACAATGGCAAATCGCACGTTATGTTATTAAAAAAATAAAATTATATGTACAAAAATATGGTAAACGCATGGACAAAAAAAAGGTGAAAGAAGGGAAATCGCATGTTGGATACAAACTTTCACATGTTATAAGGTAATCTCGTACGCATCATACCATAAGGCATATTGTACAATGACTGGCCCTTATATATGTGTGTTTGTATATATATAGGATTAGGATCGTGTGAGAAGCACATGGCTAATTGAGAAGCTTGAGAAACATTCTAGACCACACATTTTCTCTAAGCTTTTTGTAATATACACATATATGTGTAGTTTAAAATTGGCTATATACATATGTGTATAATTCAAGATTTGAATGTATATTGCATTTTTAAACTATACATATTTGTATATTATCAAAAGCTTAGGGAAATATGTGGTCTAGAATATTTCTCAAGTTTCTCAAATAGGGTGGACTTTTTTTAGGATCCCTACCATATATATATATATATATATATATATATATATATATGTATAGGGTAGGGTTCATGTGAGAACCACCTTTATTGCCAGAACCGCAAGAACCAATGTAAACACAAAAAAATACCTAAAAAAACTAAAAAACGCACAATTTTTTTAATATTTTTTTAAAATCGCTATATTTCGTTACCAAAAAAATAAAAATAGAATAATTATTTCGAATAACAATATCGATGCACATGTGCATATGTATCATTTCTTTGTGACGAAATATAGCGATTTTTTTAAATATATATATATATTAAAAATATTTGTGGGTTTTTTATATTTTTTTAGGTATTTTTAGTTGTTCACATTGGTTCCTGCGGTTCTCGCAATAAAGGGTGGTTTCTAACGGATCCTTCTCCTCTATATATGTATACAATGTAAGTATATTAAGAAAGTGGAGAGTTTAAATGAGAAGAAAAATTTTGTAAAAATAAAAGTATAACTTTTACACCAATATAAATTCTTTATTTACTTCATTTAGTGTGTATATTTAATATTATGAAAAAAAAGCATATAGGTAAATCTATAATTGTCATTAATTAGCTAATTAATTAAACTTGTAACTCATTTTTAATATATTTTTCAAGATAAAATAATTTATGGTGAAGGACAATTTTCAACATGTGTAGGATAAATTTTGAAATGTGTAGAGTAAATTTATATGTGTGTAGGGTAAATTTCCATAAGTATAAGATACATATAGGATAAATTTTGAAATGTATAGGATATAGTTTTTTTCTTTTATTAATGAGAGATAGCATGATTAATGAGAGTAGTTATAAACAATATAATGTTTTACCATTATGCCCTTTCTTTATTTTCTTCTCACATAAAATTTCTTCTGAACCTTCCACTATTAAGAAAACCCTTCTAAATGAGAAAACTTGGTAAATCCATTTAATAAGGGATAATTTAGTCATTTGTGTATATTGTACAATTATTTCTTTTTCTTTTTTTTTTCATCTAACTCTCTCTCTCTCTCCCCTCTATCTTATATCTCTTCTTCTTCTCTCATCTCTTCACATAACCCACCAACCTACCAAATTTAAACCCACCATTCTTCCCCTCCACTTTCTCTTTTTGTTTCCATATTTTTTTGTGTTGGTTGATTATCACTTGTCGTCAATAACATTTCCAATACTATCAACGATTTTTAGGTGGTTTATGGTGTTCTCATATGAGTTTTTTGTGGTAGTTTACCATGGCTTTTGGCAGCGGCATTGACTTGGTTTCCAACCATTACATTGCTAGATTTATGATGTTTATGAAGCTGATCGGAAAGTACGTTTTGGTAATAAGATTGACTTAGAGTTTTTTGATAAGTGGTTAATTTTCACTCGCCACAATCGGTTTCTCTCTCTACACGACCCTCTCTCGCTCTCTTCAATTACACACTAGTGTGGGTTTTCTTAAAGTTGTAATCATCAACATATTTGGAGTTGTTTGGTTTGTAATATTCTTGTTTTTGAAGTAAAATAGAAGTTGCAAATTGTTTTATTATTTCAATATGAAAGAGAATATAGGTTAGGTTTATATTTTTCATTGTGGAAGAAGGCAAATATAGTGGGATTTTGGAGGGGGTTGAGTTGGGTTTGTTTTAGGTTTATGCATTGGATTTGCTTTATTTTCTTTTCTGGTTTTTGTTTAAATTGGGCTTCACAGTTGATGGTAAATAATTAATTTGATATTCCATAATTGTTATAAAAAATGTTTCAATTTTTTGTTGGTTAAGCCGTTCTTTTTTTTTTTTTGGTAATTAGTGTTAAATGTTTCAAATTTTTGCTGGCATAATTAGCTACGTATGTTACATTTCTGTCAGGCACAGTTCTGCCAGCTACATTCTACACTGTTTGTCTTATATGCTGTAACATGTGTTACACTTCGGGGCAATATATGTTGTATACAGGGTGTTACATATTTGTACTTAACATAACAGTAAGTTTAAATATTGAAATGTCTTTTAGATGGGTTGTTAATGTTAAATGTATAAACTTCATAATTTATTCGAAATGTCTCGTTTATTTTACAAATAAAAAGTCATGTTTGTTGTGAGATAATGTAACACCCGCATCCCAGGATAAGCTCTAGGGAGTGTTACGCATCGGATATACAGAACACATAGTAACAAAAGAATTCACAACGGAAGCTTCTGAACTTTTATTAAACATTAAAGAGTATTATACATATAGATTGTTATACAATAACATTTTCATCGGTTAAACTATACTATAGATCTAAATCTGCAACCGCCCTCTAAACCTTTATCTCCTCATATCTCATCATCCTCGATTCCTGCAATCACATCACACCTAGGATGTATGCCCAAAATTTATTTGGGACTCAGCATAAACCGGTGAGTTCATGAACATAAATGATTTTACTCAAATCATATATTTATCGACTATAACATCAATTAGATATAATCATGGCAAACAGCTAGGAACAGAGTAAGCATTGTATGTTCACATAACCAGCCTATGTATACAAACTAGTTGGCTAAATCAGATACATACAATTAGCCCTCAATCATCCTATCAATCATTGTCATATACCACATTTTCTATCCATAGTCGATTCCATAGTTATCACCAATCAGATAGAACAACACATCACATTTTAGAAATTGTTCAGAGGAATTCGCCTTGCTAGCTTATAGTTCTCGAGCCTTAAGCTTCTTGTAAGTCTATTGTTCGGATTTTAACAAGCCTCCTGGTTCTAAGCCTTCAAATCGCTAAGTTGTCTAGTTTTTCGTGAAAAACCGAATTAAACTTTAACGACAATCGCGATATCAAAACTACAACGTAGATGACAAAGTAATAGCCTTATTCTGGCAGCACCTAAACATCTTCTGATTTGGTTTCAGATCAATCGGACAGGGTATCGTTTCAACGATTAGGGTTTAATACACGAGAATTCAGAGAAACGAGGTTACGAGAGATCAGATATTGATTTCAGAAGTAGAAAGTGTGCAAATGAAACTATCCCAGACCCAGCCTTTATATAGGCTAGGTTGGACTCTCCCGTGTGTCATAGGATAGGACATGGTATCTCTCGCGTGGCGCGGGGGTATTCAACCTGGCCTAGGCCTGCCACATGTCCTAGGTAGGTTGACACCTGTCGGACCGCGGTGACACGCGTCCTCGGCCGCCTTTTTCATCCAATCACGCATTTTTCTTGATTTTTGTTCCGATACTTATCTTGTATGCTCGGGTCTTGATTCTAATTGAGTTGGTTTTTAATTGTGAGTTTGGTAAGGGTATATTTGTAAGGATTGGTTCACCGATCCCAAGTTTCGTCGCACGCACTTGGGGTTTTGATTACGGGTTTACTCGGGTCATTTTGGATTTTTATTGACTAGAAGACTTGAGATGTTACATTCTCCTTCCTTAAAATGAATTTCGTCCTCGAAATTCGAAGGTTATTCAAACAATTGATGGTATTTGAGTTTCATTTCTTCTTCTAACTCCCAAGTTTTCTGGAGTCCTTTCTGACCTTCCCACTAGACCAGCACTATGGGATTATCTTCTTCCTTAGTTTTCTTTCTTGAAAGTCAAGAATCTTTGTTGGTCTTTTTGTGAAGTTCAATTTCTTATCTACTCACACGTCTTCTAATGGTAATGATTGGGTTGGGTCTTCCAAACACTTCCTTAGGTTTGATATGTCTCGGGTAACTCTAGCTTGTATGCAACTGGGCCAACTTTGCAATAATTTTGAACGGTCCAATGTACCTTGGACTTAATTTCCCATGTTTACCAAATCGCATCACTCCTTTCCATGGTGAAACCTTTAACATTACATAATCTCCAATATGGAATTCTGAAGGTCTCCTTCTTTTGTCGGTATAACTTTTCCGCCTATCTTCGGCAGCCTTTAGTCGTTATCGTATCTGTTAGATCTTATCAGTTTTTTCAAGAATAATCTCAGTTTTGGTCAACTGATCATCTCCTACTTCTGTCCAACAAATGGGAGTTCTGCATTTCCTTCCATATAAGGCTTCAAAAGGCGCAGCCTTAATGCTATAGTGGTAGCTATTGTTGTATGAGAATTCTATCAAAGGCAAATGATCATCCCAACTACTTCCAAAATCAATCATCTAGGCGTGCAACATATCTTCTAAAGTTTGAATTGTTCGTTCACTCTAGCCATCAGTCTGAGGATGATAAGTAGTGCTTAGACTGATCTTGGTTCCAAGTTCCTTTTGGAAACTTGTCCAGAACCTAGATGTGAATCGGCTAACTCTATCTGAGATAATCGATAAAGGCACTTTGTGTTTACTTACAATTTCATATATATATATATATATATATATATATATATATATATATATATATATATATCTTAGCCAACTTTTCTATTGGATAGCCCTCGCTTATGGGTAGAAAGTGTGCTGACTTGGTTAGCTTGTCAACCACGACCCATATAGCATTATACCCCTTTCGTGGTCTTGGGAGTTCCGTGACAAAATCCATTGTCACTCTATCCTATTTCCATATTGGCAACTCTAGTTGTTGTAGTTGGCGTGCAGGTTTTTTATGTTCAATCTTAACCTGTAAACATGTCAGGCATTTCTCAATGTACTGGGCTATGGATCTCTTCATATAGGCCACCAATACTGATCACGAATGTTCTTGTACATCTTGTTTGCCCTGGGGTGCATTGTGTATTTGCATTTGTGGGCTTCATCCAATACTTTGCTTTGAATATTTCCAAATTTTGGAATCCAAATTCCCTGACCAAATCTTAAGATTTCATCTACCCATTTGGTTAGTAATTTTTGCCTACCCGACAGTCTTTCAATCTTGATATTTTCATCTTTCAAGGCCTCTTTTGAGCATTCTTGATTTCGTCTTTCCAATCAAGCTTGATGTCGATCCTCAAGGCCTTTACCTTAATCGGTTTAATTCTTTCTTTTCAACTTAGGGCATCTCCAACAATGTTAGCCTTTCCTTGATGGTACTTTATTTCACAGTCATAGTCATTGATAAGCTCCATCCACCTTCTTTGCATCATATTTAACATCTTTTGATTAAGATATGTTGTAAGCTCTTATGGTCTGAATATATTATGCACTTGGTATCGTACAGGTAATGTCGTGAAATCTTTAAGGAAAACACTATGGCACCTAATTCAAGGTCGTGCGTAGTATAGTTCTTCTCATGAACTTTTAGTTGTCGTGATGCATAAGCGATGACCTTTTCTCGTTGCATCAACACACAACCTAGACCATTTTGTGAGGCATCACAGTAGATTAGAAAATCTTCATTACCTTCTGGCTATGTAAGTATGGGAGCACTACTAAGTTTTTCCTTTAGAAGGTTGAAAGCTTCTTCTTGCTTTGGTTACCATACAAACTTTGCATTCTTTTGAGTCAATGTTGTTAACGGTGTAGCAATCTTTATGAAATCTCGGATAAACCTACGTTAGTAACCTACTAAGCCCCAAAAGCTTCTAATCTCACTAGGGTTCTTCGGTGCTTCCCATTTCATCACAGCTTCTATCTTTGCTGGATCTACTTGTATACCCTTCTCACTTATCACATGACCAAGGAATTGGACTTTCCTCTTCCAAAAGTCACATTTAGATAATTTAGCATAAAGTTTTTCTTGTCGAAGGGTTTCTAAAACCATTATCAGATGTCTAGCATGATCGTCTTGGTCCTTACAATAAATAAGTATGTCATTGATAAAACGATGACAAACTTATCCAAGTATGGCCTGCATACTCTATTCATCAAGTCCATGAATGCAGCAGGGGCGTTGGTTAGTCCAAAAGACATAACCAAAAACTTGTAATGCCCATAACGCATTCTATAGGCTGTCTTATGAATATCCTCCTCCCATACCTTTAGTTGATGGTACCCTGATTGAAGGTTAATCTTTGAAAGTAGTTGGCTCCTTGTAGTTGATCAAATAAATCGTCTATTCTTGGTAGAGGGTATTTGTTCTTGATAGTTAACTTGTTTAGTTCATGATAATCAATGCACATATGCATTGAAACATCTTTCTTTTTAACGAACAACATCGGCGCTCCCCAAGGTGAGGAACTTGGTCTGATAAAGCCTTTCTCTAAAAGTTTGTCAATTTGCTTCATAAGTTCTTTCATTTGTAAAGGGGCTAAATGGTAAAGAGCCTTCGCCACTGGTGTAACGCGATGTGAAACTTTATCTGGCGTTTTGGTGGAAGTCCCGGTAGATCTTCTGGAAATACGTCACAGAAGTCACACACTATTGGGATTTCATTGACTTACCTTTCCTCCTTAGCATCTACTTTAGATGCAAGAAATGCAATACATCCTTTCTGGATTTTATAGCTTTCATTGTAGAGATGATTCCGGTTTTGGGGTTTGTATCATTTCCATGAACTAGTATCTCTCATCCATCTGGTTTACGCACTGTCATTGTTTTGTGTTCACAGTCGAGGTGAGCACAATTCTTATTTAACCAATCCATCCCAAGAACGACGTCATAACCACTCAGAGTGGTCGGCATCAAGTTTATAGGGAATTCATTGTTAACTAGATTAATAACACAATCCCTAAAGATGTGGGTGATTCTATCTTGCTCTCTACTGGCTCTCTCGACTATATATGCATTTTCAATGGTTTGTGGTACTAAGTTCAAGTAAGGCACTAAGGCAGTTGAAATGAAGCTTTTATTTGCTCCGGTATAAAATAATACTCTTGCATATATATTATTAACCAGGAACGTACCGGTTATGGCTTCATCTCTGACATCTTTTAACACATATGCTCGTCCCTTCGCCTTATTCTGATTCTCTTTAGGCTTCGGTTGGGGAGGTTTCTTGTAGTCACTTCGTAGATGTCCATACTCCCAACATCTAAAGCATCTATTCTTTGGACAGTTTTTCCATGCATGATTCTCATGCGGACATCTTAAACATTTTGATTCCTGGGACCTTCTCCTGCGTCATTCTTAACATATTTACCTTGCTTATCGACAAAGTTCCCCTATTCCTCATAAACTTTCTCTCTCTCTGTGTGTGTATCGATTGATTTGCTTCCTTGTTTCGCTTCCTTTTATTGTCAATCGTTATTTGGCCTTCTTCTTCATATGCAATTTCACTTAACACAATTGACGATTTATAGGTCTTTGGGGCAGCCATCTTAACCAATTCTCGAATGCGAGAAGGTAACCCTTGCACATACCTTTTTACCCGCTTGGCTTCAGGTGTTACATGCTCAGGAAGTAACCTAGCCATTGCATCAAATTTGGTTGTGTACTAACGATGCGTCATTGTCCCAGCTTGTAGTTGTATAAACTCTCTTTCGATTTTGTCTTTTCTATTTAGGACAAAATTTCTCCATGGTAAGCTCCTTTAACTCGTTCCAGGTTAAAGCAACAATAACTCCAGGTCCTTTAGCTTGTTCGACATTATCCCACCAAATTAATGCCTCAGACCTGAATGAGTGAGTGGCATACATGACTGCTTGCGTGGGTGTGCACCTACTAATGTTAATAACAACTTCCATCTAATGGATCCACTTAAAAGTGGCCATGGCGTCCTTTTTACGATAAAATATTGGGGGATCACATCCCTTGAAGGCTTTGTAGGAACATCCCTCCTTAGGTTCAGCTTCTATGACGATGTTTCCGTTCCATTAGGTGTTATTAAGAAGCCCGTTCTGTCCATTGCCATCATTGTTGTTGTTTGCATGTCCTCTAGTTGTGTTTATAACTTCAGCTATAATTGCAGGCAGAGCATCTCTAATGATGCCAGCCACAGCTGCCTGAAATTGTGGTCCAGCAAACTGTTGTGCCCCGGGTCTAGTATTATGAAGATTATCGTGATCGTTATTAATGGGTGACCTAGATCGTCTTCTAGTAGTACGTGGTCTATTATGACCCCTACCCTGAGTACTTCCTCCTTTTGCCATAGTCAAAGCCTACATAAGTGAATAAGGAATTAGTATTCAGATGATGGATTATGATCCAGAACAAAACAGTACTGATAAACAAGAAACAACAGTGGCCAAGTGTTATTGCTTATCTATCGTACTTGCAATGTTCTAGTCATTTTCCCCCACATGATACTAACACATATTACCCTAAACCTATGCGGGCAATCCAATTGTCTCAAAGCTTATCTTAAATCATCTTTCCTAATTTAAGTCTAGATACCATCCTTGTACCTAATTCACTTAAACTACGGCTCTGATACCAACATGTAAAACCCGCATCCAAGGATAGGCTCTAAGGAGTGTTATGCATCAGATATACAGAACACATAGTAACCAGAGAATTCACAACGGAAGCTTCTGAAATTTTATTAAACATTAAAGAGTATTATAAATATAGATTATTATACAATAACATTTTCATCGGTTAAACTATACTACAAATCTAAATCTTCAACCGCCCTCTAGACCTTTATCTCATCATCCTCGATTCCTGCAATCACATGGCACCTAGGATGTATGCCCAAAACATATTTGGGACTCAGCATAAACTGGTGAGTTCATGAACATAAATGATTTTACTCAAATCATATATTTATCGACTAGAACATCAATGAGATATAATCATGGGAAACAGCTAGGAACAGAGTAAGCACAGTATGTTCTGTAACACCCCAAATTTATCTGTCCTATTATGATATTATATATACAATATTATAATAGGTAGATGGTGATTTAGACTAATTATGTTAGTAAGCTTGAATATTTAGGATGAATACAAAACTAATCAATAGAAGAGTAACCTAGATAATAGTTAGGTATTTTAATGATATGTTTTAAGAACAATGAGGGCTGAAAGTGTAACATTTGAAATCAAGTGTTATAACTAAAACATGAAGGCAGGATGTGGGAAAGGTGTTGTGGTCGACCAAGGAGAGAAGAGAGGAGAAAAATCCCTCATGAATGTTCAACCAAAATGCAGCCAAATTGATAAGAGAAAGCTGATTAAAATCCTTGCATGTTCATGAATTCTTGATCATCTAGTACACTAAAGCATAAGGTAAGTAGAAACTTAGGTTTTTATAACCTTAAATGAAATGGGTCTCAAGCAATCCATGAAATTATGTGAAATTAGTGTGATTAAGGGTTAGAGACATTACATAGAACATGAATTATGTTTGAATTTTTCTGAATTGGTGATTGAAAGTAAAAACCCACTTGAAGTAGGGTTATGGCAAAATGTAATGATAAATTATGTACAAATAGTGTACTGATTATGTATTAAGTTTCTTATAATGAGTATTTGTTAGATGATATTGGTTATGAATGAATGTTATATATGAGATTTGTTTAAGTTTGGTGATTTTGATATGAACTAGTAAATTATGCATAAGATACTTATACATTATGTTTTGTTAATGGTACGCACACCATGTGTTTGATGAAATGCTCGAGTGTTGTTTCCTTAAGTGATATATTGATAAATGATTGGGATTGTTAAAATGATGAACGGATAGCTCAATATGTTAATGTAAATGTGTGTTAAGAGCATGAGATTGAAAGAATGTTGAATGTGAAATTGTAGGAGTGAAGGAAGAAAATACCATCCAATCTGGGTCGCAATCAACGCAAGGTAAAGGTAAGTTCATTCGAACTTCTTTTTACATTATTACTAGTTGTTAACTATAATTAAGTGTGGCAATGAGAGATGATGAACATAGATAAATTTGTTAAATAATGGTAAAAAGTATATGCATTGATCCATTGAAATGGGTCAAAATGCATGGTTTGTAAGATGATAAAATCACGAATGTAATGGCCCGTTGTAAACGTGTCAATAAGAATGAAATGTTGGTTGCATAAATCCGTATGATCGGGCTGTATAAAATTGTGTGTGAATGTTATAAGAATGAAGTCTACGATTTCGTTGTAGGCGAAATTGTAACAAGGAAGGTATGCGCGAAGAAAGAACGTTACAATATCATACCTATGTTTACGGGTCAATCAAGAGGGTGAAGGAAGGATGATAACTTTATGTAATAAGTCATACTAACGAATACATTTGTGTTGTGAATGATAGGAAAATTGCAATCGTGATGACGACACACTTGGAACGAATACACCACTTAACCTCTATGGGCTTCCGATTCAAGTTTAGTGTTAATGGGTCAAAACAAAATCTTTTGGGTTGTTTATGTCGTTTATAATACTTATGTTGTCCGTGTGTAAAAACTTAAGACTTGTGTTTTTAGTATGTTCATACAAGTTAATGTCTTATCATAGTTCTTTTGATTAATGTTCGGTTGCGTCAAATGAGGGGGCATTTGGTTAAAAGATTTATTTTTCGTTATTAAAGTTTAACTATGTTATGTTTTGACCTTTCGACGAATTGGGTGTTTCAAGTTGGTATCAGAGCCTAGGTTTGAGAGATTCGAATGCGTTAAAGTGTTCGGACTCAAACCAAAAGCTCACAGGAAGGTGTGTGTTCGCTCCAAGACGCAAGAAAAGGTAAACTTCATGGGAATTCTTTTATACGAATTATAATACGAATGGATAATGCTATGGGAAATTTGGTAAGAAGTGAAAACATATAGACATTAGGAAAAAAATATGATCGGAAAACCCTCGGTGACTAAATAGTCGAACAAGGTCGAAAGAATCAAGAATGGAGCTGCAGATGCCAACCATAAGCTACAGTAAGTCCACCGTAGCTTATGGTGAGTACTGAAGAATCAAAAGATTTACAGCAACTATTGACCGTAACTTACGGTTTCTAAGCATAAGTTACGGAGATAAGCCCCTGTTTAATTGTCATCTACCGTAAGCTACGGTAGGTACACCGTAGCTTACGACGAGGAATGAAGTGTCAAATGAAGAGTGCCGTAGGCTACGGTATGTGAACGGCCAGCGATTTCTGATGAGTCTAGTTAAGGATCACCGTAAGCTACGATGAGTAAACCGTAGCTTACGGCGAGAATGATGAAATAAGTAAATATTTTTAAATTTTGATAAAAGGTTATGCATAGAGACCTCGTATTCCTTATGACTTGTGTATAGACTCCAATAAAAATCCTGAGAGGTTACTATTGTCTTTAAGGATGTTGGAGAAACACAAATACAACTCATGAATTCATTTTGGGAATGTTTAAGGTGTAAATGCAAATAATAACCTTTGGGAATTATAATCACTATGCTCAAATGTATGTAATGTATAGTCCATCGCGATCAATGATAATGGTTATAAATAATAATCCAAAATTTATAGAATGCAATAGCGATGGCATGAGTTAAAGTATGATGAAGTGAAGCATGTAAATAAATGAGTATGATAAATGTTATTGTAGATGGCAGATGAAATAAATGTGAATGATAATGAAGCGGCACTACAAGAAGCAATGAACGACCCAATTTCGAAAGAAGTAGAGAAAGCCATTCAAGCCAATCTTCCTCGAATGACTCAAGAAGTGGAAAGCCGTGTTTTAGAAGCGGTTGAAGCCATGATGGTGAGTAAAATGGAAGAATTGAAAGAAATGATAAATGAATCCTAAAGCAAGAAAGGGACTCGAATGTGCACGTATAAAGAGTTCATGGCTTGTAACCCCTCACCATACAAGGCGGAAATTGATCCTATAACATGCCAAAGGTGGATCTCGAGCACGGAAGCGGTGTTTGTAAGAAGTCGATGCGAAAAAGAAGATCAGGTGATGTTTGCAACAGGCCTACTCCAATTCCAAGCTAAGGATTGGTGGGATGCCTATTGTACAGAGGCGGGAGAAGATAACATCCAAGCTTTAACGTGGCAAGAATTTAAGGAACCTTTCTTAAAATATCATTGCCCGCAATCTGCTATTGACAGAATCCAAGAGGATTTTCTGCGTCTTCGCCAGAAAGATGAAACAATCGATGAGATCACCAACATTTTCCTCAACAAGCTGAAGTTTTGTCAAGAAATAGTGGGAACAGAAAGAATGAAGATAATTCGTTATCATGACATGTTGAAGGCTGAGTATCGAGAGTTTATAACTCCCTCCAAATGTGAAACCCTGAACGAACTCATTAATTGGACTCGGGATAGAGAAATTGAACTGAAACGACAAGTGGAAAGGAGTGAGGAGAAGTTCACCAGTTCAAGTCCATCAAAGAAGCAGAAGTTCCAATATCAGGGTAAGAAGGATAAAATGAGGGAGGTGTTCCCAAATGCAAGACTTGCGGGAAGCTTCATACAGGGGATGTTTAATGTGTAAGAAGGGATGTTATAACTGTGGTCAAGAAGGACACCCGTACTACAAGTGTCCTAATCCCTCGAGAACTTGCTTCAACTGTTTTCAACCGGGTTATATCAAGGCTGAATGTCCAAAGCTTCAACATAAACCAGGCAAGGAAGGAAAGAAGGAAGGAAGAAGTCCCAAAGGCTCGGGGCAGAATGTTTCAGATGTCATCTGAAGAATCCAAGGCTCTTCGGAATGTCGTATCAAGTATATTTCTATTGAATTCAATGCCCATGTACGTATTATTGATACTGGGGCTAGTAAGTCATTTGTGTCGAGTGATATTATATGCCACCCCTCATTCAGAATAGAAAAGATGTCGATACCTTTAGAAGTAGAAATAGCTGATAGCAAAAGCTATCTATTACATGAAATATTAGAGGTTGTAAAATAACACTTGAAGACGAAGATTTCGATATTAATTCGATATTGACCTCGTTCCCATGGTTTTGGGAGAATTCAAAGTAGTGGTTAGTATGGATTGGTTGTCTCAACATCATGCTGAAATCCAATGTGAAAGCAAAACCATACACGTGATGACGCCGAGTGGCAAACAGATAATTAAACTGTGATAACTGGCAAATAACTAGAAATTCCATACAATGTAATCACTAATTTCATATTATAATCTCATGCATGATTATTGTAATTTAAATTCAAAACTGAGTCGTACGTTATTAGGGTAAGTAAATCTGATCATAACATATACTGGTTTCCGTTATGACGAGAAACAGACAAAAACAATGCCCTAAAAGTGTTGGTAGAAAGTGTTGAATGCACTAAATGCGGTGACACTAACCGTGTCAGAAAACCAGCTAAAATGAATTCGAACAGGAAATGACAGCATGTTAATGCCATACCTGAGTCCATATACAAGTGAAAACACATATTTGAGAACAACTATTACAATAATACATAACTTTCCGGTATAACGCCTAAATTGCAAAATTGTCTGTTTCGACCAAAAAGGCGACAAATGGCGATTTGTCCGCAAGACTAATTCGGAGGATTCCGGATGCCAAGATATGAATAAAAAAATGCTAAACATCCTAAAATAATGTGAGAATAGCAAAAATGCACATAACACGTCATTTCCGGTCATTCGGCAAACAGTGCACAATTCGACCGGAAAGCGGCCGATCGTCGACACGAAGAATATTTTAGGGGTCGATAGCCTCATCCGAGCGTCTAGTGAACTAGTTAAGCATTATTTGGAACTCGGAATCCATTCAACTAACATGAGGTCACAGAAACACAACTTTCGGAAAAGTTCGATGGCGGATCATAAAAGTGCCGATATCGATCGAATGGTCGAGCGGAAGACATATTGGCAACCCTAATTCATCATGTATTCATCTAGCGAACTAGTCGTGAATATTTTTGGGCCGGAAATGCACTAATTTAACACCATATTAGTTGTGGTAATTGAAATCAAACGCTTCGGTAATAAATATATAGTTCTGTTTATTAGCGAATACTTCGACGATGAACGATCTAGCGACGTATCCGTCATCCGAAACTTATTTTGGAGGATCATAGGGAATAAATGCCATATAATTACACCCTAAACACAAGTCTTATGCTTAAGATGCTAGAAGATTAACCCTAATAACCATAATTAACTTAAACACCAAAATATCTTTATTTTCAACATGTGGTAAAAAATAATTTACATTTCACCCCCCCCCCCCTCATTTACACGGTCACAAAGTGAGTCCCACCCACTTGATTTTGGTTGAAAAATTGTGATGCTAAGTATGGTGTGTAGATTGTTTGATGGACTTGATATTTGATGTAAATATATAATAATTCCACATTATGTTCATCATTCTTATTCACTAAAAAGTTGCAAACATCTTCCCCCTTTGCTCTCTACACCCCACGGCTCCAACACCTCCACTTTAAGCCACCATTAAGCCACCACAAACCACCACTTTTCATACACTTTTCATACACTTTGATCAAGACCTCAAAGGGAGCTTGCATGGATGGAGCTCATTAGGGCCCTCTAAGGAGCTTATTTTCTTCCATATCTTCAAGAAACTTGTTCACCCATTGTGAGCTAATCTCCTCCATAATCTAACTTATTTTTGTGCTTAGATTATTAGTGTACAAGTTGATCATCTTGAAAATCAAGAAAAGATACATCAAAAACCCTAAAATACAACATAATATTATCAATAAATATTGATTATTGTGTTGATTACATGCTTATATGATTTGAAGTTGTTTATGTTGATATTATGAAGATGATCTTGTATGATTTAGTATAAAAATAAGGATTTAAACATGATAAGGTTTAAATCTAACCAAGATCATCACTTACATCATCCATGTAAAATACTACAACTTAAACATAATTTTTATACATAAGAAATAAACATATGTATTTAAGTTGTAATCACATCAAAAATGTGTAGTAATCAAAGGGTTACGTGCATGAACTTGTTTAAATAACATACTAAAGTATTGTTTTGAAAAGAATAATAAACACTAAAAACCCTCATGATTTACTAGTGTTTTTAACAACAAAAGTCATGGATGATGATATGAAGATTATGTTAAATAAACAGTAGATGAATTGTTGATGATGATTATGAGTTTAAACAGGTTTTAAATACGTTTTTAAAACGTGGAAAACGCCATAGTTTAGGGGTAACTATGGCGAAATTTTCTAAAAATCTAATCGCGATTAAAGCATTATTAGTGGGGTGATTAGTGGGACTAAACGTGATTAGTAACTTAAAACGTCATTAAGTGGACTCTAATGACAAGGGTTATTCCTAAATAACCAAGTATTTAAAATAAAGTCACAAATATATATTTACAAGAAAAATAAATACTGTTACAAATATATATATATATATGTTATTGTAAGGAAAATAATACAAAGTGAAGTATGTATAATTGTGCTAATAAATAATATGTATACATGTGTGTATTGTATATGTATGTATTAAAAACTTAGGGTATTCACAATAAAAATACCCACCATATACAAAATACAAACACTTGAATAACACACCAAGTATTGGTAACATGATAAATATATTTTGTTAAGCGTCGAAACAATAAATCGGACAAATGAAACAAGGCGAACAATAGGCGGACATTCAAGATTACACTTTCACGTCGACGACGACGAACAATTCTCGACGAAAACAAACATGTAATAAACAACGCCGACAGCGAGTCTAAATATATATATTTAGACGTTTCACATGTTTATATATTATCGAAATGAAAAATCTGGAAAGTTAAGAATATAACAAGTTAGAAAAATTATAAGTAAACACTTATAATAAAAATGGGCTTACATATATATACATTTGGGCTAGGCCCAAAATTGTGAAAATAATGTGTTAGGCCCAAATTCCATAAGGTTATGGAGGTGGCCCAAAAACTAATAAAAACCCAAAACTATATAAAAATACATGGGCTAGGCCCAAGAATATAAAAAAATACGTGGGCTAGGCCCAAGGATATAAAAAAATACATGGGCTAGGCCCAAGGATACAAAAATACATGGGCTAGGCCCAAGGATATAAAAAGACATGGGCTAGGCCCAAGGATACAAAAATACATGGACTAGGCCCAAGGATATAAAAAGACATGGGCTAGGCCCAAAGACCAAAAGACATGGGCTAGGCCCGAAGACAAAAAGACATGGGCAAGGCCCAACGACAAAAAAGACATGGGCTAGGCCCAAAGTCAAAAATTACATGGGCTAGGCCCGGTGACAAGAAAACATGGGCTAGGCCCAATGACATGTGATGGGCAAGGCCCAGTTCACACATTGTTTGGAAACAATAATATATATTTTAAGAAATATATATAACAATATTCATCGAACAAACAAACTACCAACACCATAATAACATTCTAAGTTGTTCGATCATAACAAGTACATAAATAACAAGGATTCAAGATGAACAACGTGTACAACGTTCATTGAGACCTAGGTGTCGAATGAAACCAATACGCATGTAGGTTACATACGTTGCGGACACCGAAAGTTAGATTGTACGACTTAAAAGGAACGCAAAAACTGTGAGTTCATGTCCCTCCTTTCACTTACTTTAAGTTTTGTTTTAAACTATCGAGGGGAAATACATGTCGTGTCAAAACAGTATGTTAGCTATGAGTTAGCAGATAACAGATCATTGTGCGTAAGAAGAAAATAACAGTAGTAACCATTAATCACTTAGTGACCAAGGTGTAAAAGAGGTAGATCTATTGAGTTTGAGACCCGCTCCACTCCTGGTTGGTATACCCATTGGAGTGCTTTTGTGATCCCAACATGTCAAAGAAGTCTTGGTTTGGTTACTTACTTATGGCACTAGTATGTCAGGGTGCTCGCAACACACTAATAGATCCTAAATCAACTCATTGATGCTAATAACATACTTGGATTTCAATACAGGTTTTCAAAGATGACATTTGTATATGAAAACATTAAACTACATGAACTCGCCAACTTTATGTTGACTTTTTAAAATTTCATGTGTTTCAGGACGCAGGACTTGAGCTGGTGATGGGATCCGGGTGTGGGATCTTCAAGACAATGATGTATTACTTTTGGAGGGTTTGCTCTTTATATTCCAACCTCGTTTGAGTATATAGGGGTCAAAGCCTCAACATGAAGCTGTGATGAAAACGCTATCCTATTTTGGAACTATGTCTTTTAAACTATGTTTGTAATGGTAACTTGAAAACTGGTAACAATGTGATTTCACCTTTTGATGGTTGTAAATATCAGAATGAAACTTATGAATGGCATGCATCGTTGTTAATTTATAATGTTTACTATATTGGATGCAATGATTACCTATTAGTCACACACTTGCGCTTCCGCTACGACCAGGGTGTGAAAGGCTGGTATCAGAGCTATTGTAGTGAACCGGGGAAAAACTTTATTAAACTACAATCACCAGGGCTCACACATGAAAACAAAGTTTTAAAACATGATAGAAATGTTTTGGAATTATTACAAAATAACAAAAAGGTTTTCATTGTGTCACTATAACACAAGGATCTATTACACGAGCTCAACTATAAGTAATGAGCAGAGTTAATACATGAGTAGTCAATAATGGGTAGACACAAAACAGTAAGATTGCATGAATACAAAAGAGAACAAGCTTTGCATGAGAAATGGTGATTAATTTAAAAGTATATCATAAATTACTAACATGTATATATATGTATTATACGGATAATTTTCCAGGACTAATGGATAGACACAAAACAGTAAGATTGCATGGAATACAAAAGAGAACAAGCTTTGCATGAGAAATGGTGATTAATTTAAAAGTATATCATAAATTACTAACATGTATATATATGTATTATACAGATAATTTTCCAGGACTATGTCTTCAGCATCAAGTTATGAGGAAGACCCAGAGGAGTATATATCCGATAATGGATATGATCCTGCTGCCGAGGCCCAACCTTTTGGGGATGGAGCCGAAGATGGAGACGATGGGGACTTCCAACCACTAGCATTGATCGATCCTATGGAGGTAGATGCACCTCAGCAGACGACGTACTGGCCGTCCCTCAGCCACCGCATGACATCATAGTGTATGGTCACCCGGAGGGTGAACATGCGATTGTACATCTGGTCGTGCCCCTTACTGTGGTCCCTCCTGTGATTGATTTGGATGATGATGACGAGGAGATACCAGTGTTCCACGTGGAGCACATGGAGGACGACCTGGGAGATAGCGAGGTCTTCGATGATATCGCTATACTTGAAATTCCACCCCCAGATATTCCAGTCGTGGATATCTCGTCATCTACTGATGCTGCTCCCAGTGAGCATGAGGCGGACGATGCTTCATCCACCATCACAGGAACCCCTGCATCCATGTATTCACCCCTTGTGGCCTCACCGGCTCGCGTCAGTCCGTTCCCTGTCAGATTCCCGACCCCTGGACCCATTCATTATACAGGACCTGCCTGTTTCTACTCTCTGAGCGGCACTCCACGTGCCCCCGAGCAGCCACCACCCTACTTCTCTGAAAGGTCCACGTACCATCTTGTTTTCAACCCAGCTGCAGCCGGACCTTCTCATATGCCAGGACCATCATTCTCTGATAAAGTACCACCCGTGTATGACCCACGACCCACACCACCTCCAGCAGGTATGTTTACTCCGACAGCTCCACCGGGCATGAGCCCTTCAGACCCTTATCATCCCTCACACTTTCCTCCGATCCCTATGGAGGAAAGGGTGACTTCACATGACTTCACATGACCTATAGCCCACTACCAGAGGACACCCCCACCACTGTCATCACTGATACCACCCCCACCATCATACCCACCTCCATCACCACCACTACCTCTATCACCACCACCAACTCCACCTTTTTCTGCCCATTCCATCACTCGTCATGTCCATCTAAGGCACGAGTGCAGGAGCTAGAGCAGTTTCAGATGGATGCTACTAGGCGTATTTCTAGCCTCGAGGAGGAGATGGCATACTATCACAGTATGTTCCCACGATCACCATTTCCACCACTCCCTCCACCCCAGTAGCAGGTTTGTAGATATCTTTTGGGGATCAGCTGTACTTTTGTTGTTTTGGCTCATGAATACTCAGCCTTGAAGATCCCAGCATTTGGAAGACAACTTATTGACGTGAAGAAGCAATGTAGTAGAAAATGGTACTTTTGTAATGTAAAGACTTGTATTGACTAGGGTTGTGTACCCCTAAGTCCTTTTTGGCTCTTCACGAACAAATTGTAACAAGTTGTCATTGTATAAAAGTGTGTTTTCTTTATGTTACATTGTATTTCTTTTATGTTATGGTTGATTATGTCATTATGTGGTGATTTTATGAGTGATGCATTGCACCGTGGTAATATTATGATTTATACTTTATGATGTGGCGAGCTATGTGTATGATGACGATGGGTGGGCGTATGGCGTTTGCATATATTCATTTATTTACTTATCATGTACCGATGTGCTGTTGCATATATAAAAAAATAAAAAATAAAAATAATAAATAAATAGTAATAATAACATGAAAGTATTAATTCGACTAATTGTGAGCGACATGTGTTAGAAGACAATGCCGCCCCGCAGAAGAAGTTCAAACAATAACACCCTACCCACCACACAAGAGGAGCTAAACGAACGTATCTCCCAAGCCATTGCACAATACAAGGCAAACCGCTCTGAGCATAGCGGCGGTACAGGAGGTTCAACAGGAGTAAATCCTCCCACTGCTAATACCCGGTTTCTGATAACCACCACACACTCTCATCCATTTTATTCGTGCTACTTAATCATGCTTAAATGGTGTATCCAATGATTTCAGGCTACACATATCAGCAGTTTCTTGACTGCAAACCTCTGAACTTCGATGGTCCCGGAGGCGCTGTAGCCTTCGTACGTTGGACTGAGAAGGACATTTTTGGTTCAGACATTACTGGGTATACACAACAATTCCACGACTTGTCCCGAGTGGTGCCATATCTAGTGGAGCCTGAATTCAAGCGTATTGAGAGGTACATTTGGGGACTTGCCCTTGAAATTTTGAGTTTGATTACCTCTTCAAAACCCACAGAGATTGGTGGAATCAAGAAAGAATCTGCTGAGGAGACCACTGTTTCCAACAAATGGAAATTTTCTCATTTCAAGAAAGGTTCTCATGGTAACCACAACAGTAACAAGAGACAAGCCGCGAGAGAAGTTAAGGAAACCAAAGCATATATTACCACAACCACGAACACTGCGGTTAAGAAAGCTTATATTAGGGACGCACCAAAATGTCCCAAGTGTCCTTTCCACCATCGGGGGAAATGTCGTGGCCCCAAGTGTGGAAAATGTGGAAAAATCGGACATAGCACCGATGTGTGGCGAGCCAACACTGGAGATCAAGTTTGCTACAGTTGCGGAGACAAAGGACATTTCAAGAAAGACTGTCCTAAAGCGAATGAAGCACGGGGAAGAGCATTCGTAATTGGAGCTAAGGATGCTCGTCACGATCCAAACGTGGTGACCGGTACGTTCCCTATCAATGATCACTTTGCATCTATTCTTTTTGATACCGGGGCAGATTTCAGTTTTATTTCAAAAAAGAGTTTAGAGATATGCTTGGGGTATAGTCGAGTAAACTAGATGTTCCCTACTCGATTGAGCTAGCTAACGGAATATTTGTAGAGTCGAAAGAAATAATAAAGAAATGTACGTTAGAATTGGGTGAACGGAAGTTTGATATAGATCTATTACCAGTTCAACTGGGTAGTTTTGATGTTGTTATTGGGATGGATTGGCTATCCAATAATCGAGTCGAGGTTATATGTCATAAGAAGATCATTCGCATCCCCTTACCCAACGGAGAACATTTGATGATTCACGGGGAGAAGCATGACACACCTTTTCGAATCATAAATTGCATGAAGGCGCCGAAATGCTTGAGGAGAGGATGCATCGCTTTTCTTGCCCACGTGGTGGATAAGAAGGCAGAGGAACGCAAGATTGAGGACATACCAGTAGTGACGGAATACCCCGAGGTCTTTCCGAAAGACTTGCCGGGACTACCCCACCGCGACAAGTTGAATTCCGTATCGACTTAGTGCCAGGAGTTGCACCTGTGGCAAAAGCTCCATACCCTCTAGCGCCCTCGGAGATGCAAGAATTATCTACACAGTTGCAAGAGCTGCTCGACAAAGGTTTCATAAGGCCGAGTTTCTCGCCTTGGGGAGCTCCGGTGCTATTCGTGAAGAAAAAGGACGGAACATTTCGCATGTGCATCGACTACCGGGAGTTAAATAAGTTAACTATCAAGAACCGGTACCCATTACCGCGGATCGATGATCTGTTCGATCAGCTACAGGGATCGAGTTTGTATTCAAAGATTGATTTGAGATCCGGTTATCATCAATTGAGAATCCAAGAGGAAAGCATTCCCAAGACAGCGTTTCAGACTCGTTACGATAATTATGAGTTCCTTGTTATGCCCTTTGGCCTAACAAACGCCCCTGCAGTATTCATAGATTTGATGAACCGAGTGTGTAAGCCATACCTTGACAAATTCATGATCGTATTCATAGATGATATACCGATATACTCACGCACCGAGAAAGAGCACGAACAACACCTGAGAACCATTTTGGAATGGCTGAAGAAAGAACAGTTATACGCCAAGTTCTCGAAATGCGAATTTTGGATTCGCGAGGTCAATTTCTTGCCCATGTGGTGAACGAGAACGGAATACATGTTAACCCTTCAAAGATCGAGGCAATAAAGAACTGGACCACGCCAAGAACCCCCATGGAAATACGACAATTCCTAGGCTTAGCGGGATATTACAGGAGATTTATTGAGAACTTCTCCAAGGTTGCTCACCCGCTAACCACGCTTACCCCGAAGGATAGAAAGTTTGATTGGGGAGAAAATCAAGAATCAGCATTCCAAATATTGAAAGAGAAGCTATGCAAAGCACCAATACTATCTCTCCCGGACGGTACTGATGACTTTGTGGTGTATTGTGATGCATGACATCAAGATTTAGGTTGTGTGTAAATGCAACGAGAAAAAGTCATCGCCCGAGTCACGACAATTGAAAGTTCATGAGAGGAATTATACCACGCATGACCTGGAGCTACGTGCTGTGGTATTTGCCTTGAAGATCTGGCATCATTATCTATATGGCACTAAGTGTACCATATTCACAGACCATAAAAGTCTTCAACATATATTCAACCAAAAGGAACTGAATATGCGCCAAAGACGTTGGGTGGAACTGTTGAATGATTATGACCGTGAGATTAAGTATCACCCGGTAAAGCAAATGTCGTAGCAGATGCCTTGAGTAGAAAAGAACGAATCAAAACATTACATGTGCGAGCTTTGGAGATGACAATCTAGACGAACTTCATTTCTAGAGTGCGGGAAGCATAACAAGAAGCATTGAAACCAGAAAACATTCCAGCTGAATCATTAAAGGGAATGGAAAACCAATTGGAACCGAACAAGGATGGAACTCTATATTTCATGGAAGGATTTGGATTCCCTATCATTGTGAGTTACGAGACTTGGTGCTGGATGAAGCACTCAATGTCACACCCCAACCGATAGCGGAAACATCGGAGTGAGATGAAATAGATTGCTCATTGCTCACAACGCTAATAATGACAATATTTAATTAAAGCCAAATTTCATTTCAATAACAATTGTCATGTACAACATCGAAGCAAATACAAGTAACACAATACAACAAAAATTGATACAACAAATTTAGCCTAAACGTCTACTTGTGTGTATCTAAGTCCTTGCTATTTGATTTCATAGCATCCTCTTCATCAACCTGTAACATGTTTTAAAATACAATTCAATGCAAAAGCAAAGGCGAGTACACAAGTTTAAGCATAGCATACGTATACGATTAACGTTTAAACGAATCCTCATGGCAACTATGATTTTACGAGAGCAAATACAAGGCATGCAATACTACTAGCCAAACCATTAACGCAAACACTTTGTTTTAACATGGCCTCAAGTTTATGCGATGGAGGGGGATGCGTGACTTCCTATAGCGCTATACATGTTAAACGAAGGCTTAAAACAAGTTAATGACTAAAGTATCACATAAAGAATGTCCAAGATATAAGCATCACGTAAGCGTATCAAGCGTTCATGTGTATAGGATTGTTTGTGCATTTCATGAAGTTTAAGTGTTGTGATTTTGGTATAAGTAAACATGTTACACCCAAAAGTGTTGTAAACGAAAAGTGGGTCGGGTGTACTCACGGTTTTGCATAGTCTTCAAACTTGACGAGTTCGTGAAGTGGGTTGACGGGTGGGATGAGCACCGAGTTATCCTACAAGAGGAGAACTTAGGTTGGTAAGTATTCGAACGATAACGTTTATACGAGAAAGTAATCACTTAGACTTAATACTCGTTTTTGACACTATAAGACCCATTCGGGTTGATGTGTTTTCATGGGTTAGGATACCCATTAGAATCGTAATGAGAGATTAAGTACATAGGTGATGGAACGTAGTACCATGACGAATAATCATTTGATTACCATCAAGAGTTCGGTAATTCATAAACATCATGTAATTTCATAGAAGTCATTCATGGAGGTAGGAGGAGAACCTCCTTTTAAAACCTCTCGTATAGTATACCAATGCACAAGTCGTCACAAGGACGACAAGGATGGTCATGAGTACATTTGAACATATAAGTAAAAGACAAAAAGTAAATGAAAACATCAAGCGAGGTGGTGGATCGAAGTTTAGGATCGCCAAGGCTTCCAAGTGATCACATTCTACCAACTCAAGTCTCGTTTCGAGAACAAGCTTGGAAGGATACAACACTTGGGGGTAAAACCCTAATAAAACCAAAAGAAAGTCGTTACCCTTGGGACCTTAGACATGGTGATGTTCCAAGCTAGTTTTCCATGGAAGACTTATAGAAATATTCCAAAGGTATTTCCAAATAGTAAGAAAAAGGAAAGATCAAAAGAGAGAGGTGAGTTACTCACTTTTTAGGAGCTTTGATCGTGAGAGAAGAAGAGAGCTCTTTAGAGATTTTAGAGAAGAGAAAAGAAAATTTAGGTGTGAGTTGAGAGTGAAGGGGAGTGGGGTATTTATAGTTGAGGTTTGGGGTTGAGTTAGGTGAGTATTAAATGCAAGAAACACAATCCAACAAACACACTTTTGCCCAATCCATGAGCTAGAAACAACTTTCTCCGGATTATGCTATTTTTAGTCCTTGAACTTAGTTTATGTTTCATTTCATGGTAAAACTTGATACTTTCGCATGTTTTCAAGTGTATAATGTATATGTACGTATATTTTAGGTATCAAATATGAACGTATGAGTATTTGCACGTATAACAAGTATCGGTTTGTATGTAAACACGTATTTAACAATTAAATGCATGTAAGGCAAGTATGTATCAGGTATGAATTTTATTACGATTAAAGTCTCGAATTATAAGATTGGGAAATGAAATACGAATGCGATACGAATACAAGTTTCCATAAATAGAAATACGATTACACTTTCTAATTAAGGAAAGTACGAAAAAACGAGGCGTTACACACAAGTCCAAGTATTCGATACACCCAGGATCGGACAAAATGTACCAGGATCTGAGAGAATATTATTGGTGGCCTAATCTCAAGATAGATGTTGCGACCTATGTTGGGAAATGCCTAACTTGTGCAAAGGTCAAGGCCGAATACCAAAAGCCATCTGGGTTATTACAACAACCAGAGATCCCGGTCGGAAGTGGGAACAGATATCAATGGATTTCATTACAAAGCTATCCCGGACCTCTCAAGGTCATGACATGATCCGGGTTATCATCGACCGGCTAACCAACTTAGCTCACTTCCTCCCCATCCGTGTGAAAGACAGTACAGAGAAATTAGCTGAATTGTACCTAAAGGAGATTGTGGCACGTCATGGTGTGCCAATCTCGATAATCTCTGATAGAGATGGTCGCTTTGTGTCACGATCTGGCAATCATTTCAAAATTCAATTGGTTCTCGCTTGGATTTAAGCACTGCCTTTCACCCGCAAATCGATGGTCAAAGCGAGCGAACTATTCAAACATTAGAAGACATGCTTCGAGCATGAGTGATGGATTTAGGCGGAAACTGGGATACTCATTTACCGTTGGTAGAGTTTTCCTACAATAACAGTTATCACACCAGTATCAAGGTCGCGCCATTCGAAGCACTATATGGACGAAAGTGCCGATCACCGCTATGCTGGGCGGAAGTTGGTGACAGACAAATTATTGGTCCCGAACTAGTGCAAGAGACCACAGACAATATATGATACGTGAGCGTATTAAAGCAGCCCGAGATAGAAAAAAGAGCTACGCGGATCATAGACGCAAATTATATCCTTCGAGGTGGGAGACAAAGTATTGTTAAAGGTCTCACCTTGGAAAGGCGTAGCTAGGTTCGGCAAGCGCGGAAAGCTCAACCCGAGATATATTGGACCTTTCGAAATTCTGGCAAAGATTGGTACAGTTGTCACACCCCGACCCGCAGCGGAATAAGAGTCAGGGCATAATTGGGTTATCACCAAAGCTCATGATGTTTACTAATATGTTTCATATTTATTAAATTTAAATTACATCGCAAATGTTCAAGTCAAATTCATACAATACAAGGAAAGGAAAATTAAATAAACAATCCAAAATCTAAACTAATTTATTCTTCTAGGTCGTCATATATGTTTCTTGCTGCAACTGGATCACCTGTATCATGTGTAAAAATGGGGGTTTTTGGGTCAACAAAAGTTGGCGAGTGAACCTTGTTAGAAAACATTTATTATTGATTTCTTGTTGTATTTAATATGGAAAAATTGTGCAATAATCATATGTGAGCAAACGTAAATAAACATACAATAACAAACCATAACAAACCACCTTGCATGAGTATATGACATGAATGATAATGTATATGTTGGCAACGTCACGTTCCGCTCATAGGTAATGGGGAACGGACGGCCTATGATGATGTATGTGCGATCAAGGCTCAATCAAACGGAGCCGATCGTATGTATGGAACGCCTCGTTCACGCTCATAGGTAATGGGGAACGGTTCCGCTCATAGGTAATGGGGAACAGACGACCTATGATGATGTATGTACTGAAATGATAAATTTAATCTAAATATTAACCACACAAATAATTGATACATATTGGATACACATTTGATCATGGATATGATGGATGCACAAGTGTTTAAATGTAATATAAATAAGACACATGATACACCCCAAAAAGTGATTAAAACGAGGAATTTGTAGAGATTCACTCACATTGGGTGCGTTCGTTTGATGATGTTGAATGCGCACGAGTTTAGAGGGTTGATCGACGAGGAATAACTAACCTAAATAATAACGAAAAGGTACGGTAAATAAGTGGATTTTATTAACAATTTTAATAGGGTTTTTTTTTAGATTTATTTTTGTGAGTTTAATGTCATTTTCTAGCTTTAAAAATATTATTTTTAAGTATTTTTAATTGATTTTTAAATTAAATAAATAAATAAAAATATAAAAAAATGTTGACTTTTTGGGTTGACCTTGATCGTTGACCATTGACTTTAACTGTTGACCGGTTCGGACTTGTGTTTGTTTGCGCTGAGTGAGGTTCGAACTTGTGACCTCCCGTACGCGTGCACGCAGCTCTACCAACTGAGCTACGTGTCTAACCCGAAATATTTATGTTTTTAATTATATTTATATACTATTTAATTTATTTAGAATTCATTTATTTTAAAAAGAATTTTAATTATGTCGAACCGGTGCACATAACAGGTCTCGAACCCGGGACCCGTTGTTTAACATTGCACACAGTCCACCGCTGGACTGTGTGTCTAACCTGGTTAAAATACTGTTTTTTATTAAACTTAACATCTTACAGCGAATTAATACGATTCGGTTTAAAAAAAGAACATTTTTATTTCAGAGGATAGGGTCGTGTCAGGGATCGAACTCGAGACGTGCGCTGTGTGTTTGCACACAGTCCACCGCTGGACTGTGTGTCTAACCCGGTTTAATATCTTGTTTTAATTAAACTTATACATAAGGTTTGACTTCATCTTCTTCGTTCAAAGACACAGACAACCGATATTCGACAGTTCTGGTTTAACTCGATTAACGAACATATAAATGATTGAAATGCAATGATTAAAATGAGCTAAGGAATCGAATGTACCGATCAGACTGTATTTCTCAGAATTCCGGCAATGGTCGTCGGCTCTGATTTATGAATTCCGTCTGAGCGGACCAATTAACATTTTTGATTAACTAGTTGTGAAATTAAATGACTAAACAAGAATTATCAGAGAGTTTAGATGTTTGTACCGATTCACATCGTGATTTTGAAATTTTCAGAGACTTTCCAGCGAGTGTAGATTATCCGGTATCGTCGTCTGGAACCGATTCTGGTTGAAGGTTTTGAGTTAGTATAAGTCTAACAATAGATAGAAGATGAAAGAATTGAGAACTTTACCGATTCGATGAATGTCACGGTTTTCCGGCGAAAGTCCGGCGATATCAGAAAACGTTTCCGACGAACAGAAATTAGAGCGAAAGTGAAATTGAAGGTTCTGTGAGTGTTTCTGAGTTGTTAGACGATGATATTGTTAGAGTAATTCAGGAAGTAAATGATTTCGGTTATCAAACTCGAAAATCATATGAATCGAGTTCAATTGAAGACTGAATTGATTAAAACGTGGGTTGCAAATGCTTAATCGGTTATAATCAGTAACTCATGATCACTCAAACGTCTGGATAGTTGAAAGCCGATTATCGGTTTCAGTTTTGGCGCAAACAAATGAATTCACGGGTAACTTAAGTTTTATATGATTCCTTGATTACACAAAAACACTAAGTGGCGGAGTGGTTAATTTGGGTGATGGTTGTGTCTTCCGGCTGACCCGGGTTCGAAACCCGGCAGCCTAAATTCTTTTATATTTATTTTATTTTTACTTTTTAACAACTTTAGTTTCCATATTCTAATATGTTTATTAGTTATGTATTGTTTAAAATTAAAATGGGCATTAAATAAGCAACGAAAAATTAAAACTGACTATTCGATTAATAAACGAAGCGGGTTTTGAAAACCCGTTTTTCGACGGATGTTACAGTATCCCCTACTTTTAGAAATTTCGTCCCGAAATTTAAGTAGTAGTGGTAACAGGAAAAAGGTGCGGGTATTTTTCGCGCATTGAGTCTTCACGTTCCCAAGTAAACTCAGGTCCTCGTTTGGACTCTCAGCGTACCCTAACAATTGGAATACGACTCCATCTTAAACGTTTTTCTCCGAAGTCCATGATCTCTACTGGTCTTTTAATGAAATGCATAGATTCATCGATCTGAATATCTTCTAGGGGAATATGGAGGTTTTCATCGGCGAGGCACTTCTTCAAGTTTGATACGTGGAATGTGGGGTGAATTCTGTTGAGTTCTTCTGGTAGGTCAAGCTTGTATGCTACAGGTCCTACTCTTTCGAGTATCTTGAAAGGTCCTACGTAGCGTGGTGCTAGCTTGCCCTTCTGGCCAAAACGAACTACTCCCTTCCACGGTGATACTATTAAAAGTACATGATCACCAATGTTAAACTCCAAGGGCTTTCGTCGTTTGTCTGCATAACTCTTTTGACGACTTTGTGCCGCTAGAAGATTGTTTCGAATTTGATGGATCTTATCTATTGTTTCTTGAATCAATTCTGGACCGGTGATTTGAGCTTCTCCAATTCCGTGCCAACATACTGGAGATCGGCACTTACGACCATATAAAGCTTCGAAAGGTGTCATGCCGATACTTGAATGATAGCTGTTGTTGTACAAAAATTCAACTAATGGTAGATGAGCGTCCCAATTTCCCTTGAAGTCTATGACACATGCTCGAAGTATGTCTTCAAGTGTTTGGATGGTGCGTTCAGATTGTCCATCAGTTTGAGGATGATAAGCAGTACTGAGGTCTAATCGTGTACCCAAAGTGGCTTGTATGGCTTGCCATGTTCATGAAGTGAAACGACCATCACGGTCTGAAATAATGCTTAAAGGTACACCATGACGGCTTACGATCTCGCTGATGTAGATACGAGCTAACTTCTCGTTCTTGAACTCCTCGCGAATCGGAATGAAGTTAGCTGATTTTGTAAGACGATCAATAATTACCCATATAGTGTCATACCCACTGGAGGTGCGAGGTAACCCGGTAATGAAGTCCATGGTTATGTTTTCCCACTTCCATACAGGTATTTCAGGTTGGACTAGAAGTCCTGAGGGTCTTTGATGTTCAGCTTTTACTTTGGAACATGTAAGGCACTTGGAAACAAAAACAGCAATATCCTTTTTCATTCCAGGCCACCAGTACGTGTATCGAAGGTCTTGATACATCTTGTCGGCTCCTGGGTGTATAGAGTATCGTGTTTTGTGCGCCTCATTCATAAGAAAATCACGAAGGTTATTGTGATCAGGAATCCATATGCGATCTAGATAGTACAGAATACCGTCGGATTTAGTTTCGATTTTAAGTTCAGCTCCACAAGACAGCTCCTTGCGGACGTCGTTTTCTGTTATAGAAACATGTTGGGCTTCTCGGATTTGATCTTTGATGTCGGTTATGATCTGCGAACATAGAAGACGAATGGAGTTCGCATAACCCTTTCGACTGAGCGCATCGGCCACCACGTTTGCCTTACCCGGATGGTAACGAATTTCACAGTCGTAGTCATTAAGAAGTTCGACCCATCTTCGTTGCCTCATATTCAACTCCTTTTGGTTAAAGATATGTTGGAGGCTCTTGTGATCAGTGTATATTTCACACTTAGTACCGTCGAGGTAATGTCTCCATATCTTAAGAGCGAACACAACGGCTCCAAGTTCTAGGTCGTGGGTGGTGTAATTCTTCTCATGAATTTTGAGTTGTCTAGAAGCATAAGCTATCACTTTTCCTCTTTGCATCAGTACACAGCCTAGTCCTTGCCCTGACGCGTGACGAAGTCATCACAACCTTCAGGAAGTGTGAGGATAGGTGCGTCACAGAGTTTTAGTTTAAGGGTTTGGAAGGCTTCTTCTTGTTTGGGTCCCCATATGAAGGGTTTTCCTTTATGAGTTAAAGCCGTGAGTGGTACAGCAATACGGGAGAAATTTGCAATGAAACGACGATAATAACCAGCCAAACCAAGAAATGATCTTACTTCGGTAGGTGTACGTTGCGCTTGCCATTCCTGTACTGCCTTGATTTTTGAGGGATCAACATGAATTCCCTTGTCATTGACGACGTGTCCAAGGAATTGTACTTCCCTTAACCAGAATTCACATTTCAAAAACTTAGCGTACAGCTTTTCTGTCCTTAAGAGTGTAAGGATGAGTCGAAGGTGTCATTCATGATCAGACTTAGACTTTGAGTAGATGAGGATGTCGTCGATGAAGACTTTAACAAAACGGTCGAGATAAGGTTTGTAGACTCTGTTCATTAGATCCATGAAGACAGCTGGGGCGTTGGTTAAACCAAATGGCATGACCATGAATTCATAATGACCATAACGAGTTCGGAAGGCGGTCTTTGGGACGTCTTCTTCATGTACTCTGAGTTGATGATAACCAGAACGAAGGTCGATTTTTGAAAAACAGGTGGCGCCTTGAAGTTGGTCTAGAAGATCATCGATGCGAAGTAATGGGTAGCGTTCTTGACCGTTAACTTGTTGAGTTCTCTTTAGTCATTACACATGCGAAACGTTCCATCTTTCTTCTTCACAAAAAGGACAGGTGCACCCCAAGGCGATGAGCTAGGACGTATAAATCCCTTGTCAGTCAGCTCTTGCAGTTGACTGGCTAGCTCTTGCATTTCGGATGGGGCTAACCTATAAGGAGATTTTGCAACTGGTGTAGCTCCAGGTATAAGATCAATGCGGAATTCGACTTCTCTCACGGGAGGAAGTCCTGAAATGTCGTCAGGAAAAACTTGCGAAAATCTTTTACTACTGGGATGTCTTCGAGTTTCTTCTCCTTGATTCCCTTTTTGACGACATGAGTTAGGAATGCGACATAATTCTTGCGGAGATATTTTCGGGCTTGAAGACAGGACATTAATTTGAGTTCTTTCGAAGGGGTTTCTCCAAAGATTCGTAGAGTCTGACCGTTTGTAAGAGGTATGCGAATAAACTTTTTGCGGCATACAACTTCAGCATGATGTTGGCTGAGCCAGTCCATACCAATTATAATGTCGAAACTTCCCAACTTCATAGGTATGAGGTCAACTGGAAAATCGTGATCGTTTAGGGTGAGAATACAATTGCGTATAATAGAGTTTAATGAGACCGGTTTTCCGTCAGCAACTTCTACCGTTATGTATTCCATGAGTTTGTCTCGAGTTTGGTTGAGGATGGGTTCAAATTCTAAGGACACAAAACTCTTATCCGCGCCAGTATCAAATAACATGGATGCATAACTACCATTAATGAGAAACGTACCGTTAACCACATTGTTGTCAGCCCTAGCCTGATTTGCGTTGATGTTGAAAGCTCTTCCTCTAGCAGGTGGAGGAGCTTGGTTAGCCTGGTTTACTGGATTAGCTTGAGCTTGGGCATGGATGATATTCACCAGGCGTGGACAGGTGTTCCTGAAGTGGTTCGGGTCTCCACAGTTGTAACAAGCCCGCATAGGTTGCATCATGGGATAGTTGGGTTGGTAGTAGGATTGGGCTACATTTTGGGCAGGTGGTAGGAGTAAAGGTTGTTGGGCTTGACCCACTATCTGATGGTGGGTTTGGGTGGAGGGTTGTTTGCGGTTCATTCGCTGAAGCGCGTGACAGGTTTGAATGGTGTGACCTGCGCGGCCACAGCCGGTGCAATGTTGGCAGGGATGATCAGGAAAGTGATGGTATTGGGAACGGTTGCATTTTGGGTATGGGCCGGAGTGTGGCTTTTTATATGGTGTAGATGAGGGGGCAACTTGAGTGATGGGTGCAGCAGGGATAGGGAAATTTGTTTGTGTGACAGCAAAGTTTCTGTGTTTCGTTTCCTCTTACTAGCAAACTTTGAGGAGGAGGTGGAATGGTTTGAAGTTTGTCCCTCAATGGGGGCTTTCTTTTTCTTGTCCTTAAATTTGCCGTTACGGATACGATTCTCGGTAAGCTCGGTAGCTAGTTCCATAGCAGCTTCAAGTGTTGCAGGCGAAGTGCTTAGAACTGAGTCTTGAATTTTTGAGGGGAGGCCTCGAATATAGTGTTCGACTAAGCGGTATACTGGGGTGAACAAGTTGGGGATCATTTGGTTCAACTCTAGAAACCTTTTGTTGTAGGAAGTATGATCTCCCTCCTTTTGCTTCAACGAGTGAAATTCATCCTCTAACTTTTTGATCTCGCTTCTTGGACAGAAGCATCTCGTCATGATTTCCCTTAACTCCTCCCATGTTAAGGCCATTGCATCTTCGATTCCTCTCTTACCTTTTTCTGTATTCCACCAGGTAAGAGCTACTCCAAATAGTCTCTCGGTTGCGTAACGTACCTTGCGATCCTCGGGACAATCGCAATTGAGGAAGGTGTTTTCCATTTCCTCAAACCAGTGGAGGAGAGCAGTGACACCTTCGGTCCCTTCAAATTTTGGGGGATCGCAAGACTTGAAGTGTTTGTATGAGCACTTTTTGGAGGGAGGGTTGTCGACGTTCTGGTCTTCTTGATGGGGAGGATTGATGGGATTTGTGGCGAGAGCTTGTTGGACTTGAATTACGATGTCAGGAAGCACCGCGGCCATTTGTCTTGCGATTTGGGTGGCCAAGCGTTCGTTTGACCTTCCTGACCTTCTACCCCCACGTTGTTGCCTAGTCGACATCTACAGGAACATACATAAGAAGATTGTGAGTTTAAGGAGTCTTTTTAGGTGTCATGTGTTGTAAAAAAAAATAACATAAACATCAATAATGCAACTACATCCATAGGATGTCTTGGATTTGCTCATGTTTGGGCCTCCAATGTCCCCCATACCATCACCTGTATAGTCATGTGGGCCCCCATGACTATTGGCTTAGTAGGATTCACATTGGTGTTGGCGGTTTAACACTCGCATCACCCGAATGAAAACCATGAAATATGTTTGCGAGATGTATGGTCGGAGGGTGTCCAGTTGTAGACACAATGACAACTCAAAGTGGGGTTAGCTCACACGACGTTTGGTATAGCATGCTTTGGCCTAATAGGTTCTTCGTACTCTCATCGTTAGTCCCCAGGTAGGCAAACTGGTCCTTTATTTTGGATTTATACGAATGCCAAGCCTAGACAGGACGTTCCGACTACCGGTACATGTACCCTTCCAGTTACTACATGCCCGTCATGAGAACTCACTTTGATGTGATTTGAAAAAAATGCAAAAATCGTTGAAAAAATCATGGAAATTGTGTGGTGTGTGCTCTCATGGATATGATATGTTATGAGGATATGATTCATGATGAGCATTGTATAGTAATATGTACTTATGAACATGCTTGCATAACATTGATTGTAACAATAAACATAAAGCATATAAACATCATGAATTTTGTATGTAACATATAAACAATTTTAAAATTCTAATCAACTATAGTATAGGCTCTAAGGGTCTAATAACATATCCTATATCCCTATAGTCATGGCTCTGATACCAATCTGTCACACCCCGACCCGCAGCGGAATAAGAGTCGGGGCATAATTGGGTTATCACCAAAGCTCATGATGTTTACTAATATGTTTCATATTTATTAAATTCAAATTACATCGCAAATGTTCAAGTCAAATTCATATAATACAAGGAAAGGAAAATTAAATAAACAATCCAAAATCTAAACTGATTTATTCTTCTAGGCCGTCCTATATGTTTCTTGCTGCAACTGGATCACCTGTATCATGTGTAAAAATGGGGGGTTTTTGGGTCAACAAAAGTTGGCGAGTGAACCTTGTTAGAAAACATTTATTATTGATTTCTTGTTGTATTTAATATGGAAAAATTGTTCAATAATCATATGTGAGCAAACGTAAATGAACATACAATAACGAACCATAACAAACCACCTTGCATGAGTATATGACATGAATGATAATGTATATGTTGGCAACGTCACGTTCCGCTCATAGGTAATGGGGAACGGAAGGCCTATGATGATGTATGTGCGATCAAGGCTCAATCAAACGGAGCCGATCGTATGTTGGCAACGCCTCGTTCACGCTCATAGGTAATGGGGAACGGTTCCGCTCATAGGTAATGGGGAACAGACGGCCTATGATGATGTATGTACTGAAATGATAAATTTAATCTAAACATTAACCACACAAATAATTGATACATATTGGATACACATTTGATCATGGATATGATGGATGCACAAGTGTTTAAATGTAATATAATTAAGACACATGATACACCCCAAAAAGTGATTAAAACGGGGAATTTATAGAGATTCACTCACATTGGGTGCGTTCGTTTGATGATGTTGAATGCGCACGAGTTTAGAGGGTTGATCGACGAGGAATAACTAACATAAATAATAACGAAAAGGTACGGTAAATAAGTGGATTTTATTAACAATTTTAATAGGGTGTTTTTTAGATTTATTTTTGTGAGTTTAAGGTCATTTTCTAACATTAAAAATATTATTTTAAGTATTTTTAATTGATTTTTAAATTAAATAAATAAATAAAAATATAAAAAATGTTGACTTTTTGGGTTGACCGTTGACCGTTGACCATTGACTTTGACTGTTGACCGGTTCGGACTTGTGTTTGTTTGCGCTGAGTGAGGTTCGAACTTGTGACCTCACGTACGCGTGCACGCAGCTCTACCAACTGAGCTACGTGTCTAACCCGAAATATTTCTGTTTTTAATTATATTTATATACTATTTAATTTATTCAGAATTCATTTATTTTAAAAAGAATTTTAATTATGTCGAACCGGTGCATATAACAGGTCTCGAACCCGGGACCTGTTGTTTAACATTGCACACAGTCCACCGCTGGACTGTGTGTCTAACCTGGTAAAAATACTGGTTTTTATTAAACTTAACATCTTACAGTGAATTAATACGATTCGGTTTAAAAAAAGAACATTTTTATTTCAGAGGATAGGGTCGTGTCAGGGATCGAACTCGAGACGTGCGCTGTGTGTTTGCACACAGTCTACCGCTGGACTGTGTGTCTAACCCGGTTTAATATCTTGTTTTAATTAAACTTATACATAAGGTTTGACTTCATCTTCTTCGTTCAAAGACACAGACAACCGATATTCGACAGTTCTGGTTTAACTCGATTAACGAACATATAAATGCTTGAAATGCAATGATTAAAATGAGCTAAGGAATCGAATGTACCGATCAGACTGTATTTCTCAGAATTCCGGCAATGGCCGTCGGCTCTGATTTATGAATTCCGTCTGAGCGGACCAATTAACAGTTTTGGTTAACTAGTTGTGAAATTAAATGACTAAACAAGAATTATCAGAGAGTTTAGATGTTTGTACCTATTCACAGCGTGATTTCGAAATTTTCAGAGACTTTCCGGCGAGTGAAGATTATCCGGTATCGTCGTCTGGAACCGATTCTGGTTGAAGGTTTTGAGTTAGTATAAGGTCTAACAATAGATAGAAGATGAAAGAATTGAGAACTTTACCGATTCGATGAATGTCACGGTTTTCCGGCGAAAGTCCGGCGATATCAGAAAACGTTTCCGACGAACAGAAATTAGAGCGAAAGTGAAATTGAAGGTTCTGTGAGTGTTTCTGAGTTGTGAGACGATGATATTGTTAGAGTAATTCAGGAAGTAAATGATTTCGGTTATCAAACTCGAAAATCATATGAATCGAGTTCAATTGAAGACTGAATTGATTAAAACGTGGGTTGCAAATGCTTAATCGGTTATAATCAGTAACTCATGATCACTCAAACGTCTGGATAGTTGAAAGCCGATTATCGGTTTCAGTTTTGGCGCAAACAGATGAATTCACGGGTAACTTAAGTTTTATATGATTCCTTGATTACACAAAAACACTAAGTGGTGGAGTGGTTAATTGGGTGATGGTTGTGTCTTCCGGCTGACCCGGGTTCGAAACCCGGCAGCCTAAATTCTTTTTTATTTATTTTATTTTTACTTTTTAACAACTTTAGTTTCCATATTCTAATATGTTTATTAGTTATGTATTGTTTAAAATTAAAATGGGCATTAAATAAGCAACGAAAAATTAAAACTGACTATTCGATTAATAAATGAAGCGGGTTTTGAAAACCCGTTTTTCGACGGATGTTACAACAGTAGCCTACAAGCTAAAACTGCCAGAGGAACTCAATAATGTACATGACATCTTTCATGTCTCCAATCTGAAGAAAAGTCCAACAAATGACACCGTTATCATTCTAGTAGATGAAATTCATGTTGATGACAAATTACAATTCACCTAAGAACCAGTTGAAGTCATGGACTGGAAGGTCCAAAAGACAAGAAGAAGCCAAATCAAACTGGTGAAGGTTCGCTGGAACTCGCGTCACGGTCCCGAGTATACGTGGGACCGTGAAGATCAAATCAAGTCAAAATACCCCCACCTGTTCGAGAAGACTCCTTCAGTGGATGCCTCAAGCTGAATTTCGGGACGAAATTCTTTTTAACAGGGGAGTATGTGACAACTTGCAAATAACTGGAAACTTTGTACAATGTAATCACTAATTTCATATTATAAACTCATGCATGATTATCGTAATTTAAATTCAAAACTGAGTCACACGTTATTAGGGCAAGTAAATATGATCATAACATATACTGGTTTCCGTACAATGAGAAACAGACGAAAACAATGCCCGAAAAGTGTTGGTAGAAAGTGCTGAATGCACTAGGTGACACTAACCATGTCAGAAAACCCGCTGAAACGAATCCGAACAGGAAATGACGGCATGTTAATGCCATACGTGAGTCCATATACAAGTGAAAACACATATTTGAGAACAACTATTACAATAATAGATAACTTTCCGGTATAACGCCTAAATTGCAAAATTGTCTGTTTCGACCAAAAAGGCGACAAATGGCAATTTGTCCGCAAGACTAATTCGGAGGATTCCGGATGCCAAGATAAGAATAAAACAATGCTAAACATCCAAAAATAATGTGAGAATAGCAAAAATGCACATAACACGTCGTTTCCGATCATTCGTCAAACAGTGCACAATTCGACCGGAAAGCGGCCGATCGTCGAAACGACGAATATTTTAGTGGCCGATAGCCTCATCCGAGCGTCTAGTGAACTAGTTAAGCATTATTTGGAACTCTGAATCCATTCAACTAACATGAGGTCACGGAAACACAACTTTCGGAAAAGTTCGACGGTGGATCATAAAAGTGCCGAATCGATCGAACGGTCGAACTGAAGACATATCAGCAACCCTAATTCATCATGTATTCATCTAGCGAACTAGTCGTGAATATTTTGGGACCGGAAATGCACTAATTTAACACCATATTATTTGTGGTAATTGAAATCAAATGCTTCCGGTAATAAATTTATAGTTCCGTTTATTAGCGAATACTTCGACGATGAACGATCTAGCGATGTATCCGTCATCCGAAACTTATTTTGGAGGATCATATGGATTAAATGTCATATAATTGCACGCTAAACACAAGTCTTATGCTTAAGATGCTAGAAGATTAACCCTAGTCACCATAATTAAACTTAAACACCAAAATATCTTTATTTTCAACATGTGGTAAAAAAATAATTTACATTTCACCCCCCCCCCCCCGCGGTCATTTACACGGTCACAAAGTGGGTCCCACCCAATTGAATTTTGTTGAAAAATTGTGATGCTAAGTATGGTGTGTAGATTGTTTGATGGACTTGAGATTACGATGTGAATATATAATAATTCCACATTATGTTCATCATTCTTATTCACAAAAAGTTGCAAACATCATCCCCCTTTGCTCTCTACACCCCACGGCTCCAACACCTCCACTTTAAGCCACCATTAAGCCACCACAAACCACCACTTTTCATACACTTTGAAGCTTGATCAAGACCTCTAAGGGAGCTTGCATGGATGGAGCTCATTAGGGCCCTTTAAGGTAGCTTATTTCTTCCATAATCTTCAAGAAACTTGTGCACCCATTGTGAGCTAACCTCCTCCATAATCTAACTTATTTTTAGTGTACAAGTTGATCATCTTGAAAATCAAGAAAAGATACATCAAAAACCCTAAAATACAACATAATATTAACAATAAATATTGATTATTTTGTGTTGATTACATGCTTATATGATTTGAAGTTGTTTATGTTGATATTATGAAGATGATCTTGTATGATTTAGTATAAAAATAAGGATTTAAACATGATAAGGTTTAAATCTAACCATGATCATCACTTACATCATCCATGTAAAATACTACAAATTAAACATAATTTTTATACATAAGAATGATTTTATAAGAAATAAACATATGTATTTAAGTTGTAATCACATCAAAAATGTGTAGTAATCAAAGGGTTACATGCATGAATTTGTTTAAATAACATACTAAAGTATTGTTTTGAAAAGAATAATAAACACTAAAAACCCTCTTGATTTACTAGTGTTTTTAACAACAAAAGTCATGGATTATGTTAAATAAACAGTAGATGAATTGTTGATGATGATTATGAGTTTAAACAGGTTTTAAATACGTTTTTAAAACGTGGAAAACGCCATAGTTTAGGGGAAACTATGGCGAAATTTTCTAAAAATCTAATCGCGATTAAAGCATGATTATTGGGGTGATTAGTGGGACTAAACGTGATTAGTAACTTAAAACGTCATTAAGTGGACTCTAATGACAAGGGTTATTCATAAATAACCAAGTGTTTAAAATAAAGTCACAAATGTATATTTACAAGAAAAATAAATACTGTTACAAATATATATATGTTCTTGTAAGGAAAATAATACAAAGTGTAGTATGTATAATTGTGCTAAGAAATAATATGTATACATGTGTGTATTATATATGTATGTATTAGAAACTTAGGGTATTCACAATAAAAATACCCCACCATATACAAATTACAAACACTTGAAATAACACACCAAGTATTGGTAACATGATAAATATATCTTGTTAAGCGTCGAAACAATAAATCGGACAAATGAAACAAGGCGAACAATAGGCGGACATTCAAGATTACACTTTCACGTCGACGACGACGAACGATTCTCGACAAAAACAAACATGTAATAAACAACGAGTCTAAATATATATTTTGACGTTTCACATGTTTATATATTATCGAAATGAAAAATCCGGAAAGTTAAGAATATAACAAGTTAGAAAAATTATAAGTAAACACTTATAATAAAAATGGGCTTACATATATATACATTTGGGCTAGGCCCAAAATTGTGAAAATAATGTGTTAGGCCCAAATTCCATAAGGTTATGGAGGTGGCCCAAAAACTAATAAAAACCTAAAACTATATAAAAATACATGAGCTAGGCCCAAGAATATAAAAAAAAAATACATGGGCTAGGCCCAAGGATACAAAAATACATGGGCTAGGCCCATGAATATAAAAAATACATGGGCTAGGCCCAAGGATACAAAATACATGGGCTAGGCCCAAGGATATAAAAAGACATTGGCTAGGCCCAAGGATACAAAAATACATGGGCTAGGCCCAAGGATATAAAAAGACATGGGCAAGGCCCAAAGACCAAAAGACATGGGCTAGGCTGAAGACAAAAGTCATGGGCTAGGCCCAATGACAAAAAGACATGGGCTAGGCCCAAAGTCAAAAATTATATGGGCTAGGCCCGGTGACAAGAAAACATGGGCTAGGCCCAATGACATGTGATGGGCAAGGCCCAGTTCACACATTGTTTGGAAACAATAATATATATATTTTAAGAAATATATAACAATATTCATCGAACAAACAAACTACCAACACTATAATAACATTCTAAGTTGTTCGATCATAACAAGTAAATAAATAACAAGGATTCAAGATGAACAACGTGTACAACGTCCATTGAGACCTAGGTGTCTAATGAAACCAATACGCATGTAGGTTACATACGTTGCGGACATCGAAAGTTAGACTGTACGACTTAAAAGGAACGCAAAAACTGTGAGTTCATGTCCCTCCTTTCACTTACTTTAAGTTTTGTTTTAAACTATCGAGGGGAAATACATGTCATGTCAAAACAGTATGTTAGCTATGAGTTAGCAGATAACAGATCATTGTGCGTAAGAAGAAAATAACAGTAGTAACCATTAATCACTTAGTGACCAAGGTGCAAAAGAGGTAGATCTATTGAGTTTGAGACCCGCTCCACTCCTGGTTGGTATACCCATTGGAGTGCTTTTGTGATCCCAACATGTCAAAGAAGTCTCAGTTTGGTTACTTACTTATGGCACTAGTATGTCAGGGTGCTCGCGACACACTGATAGATCCTATATTAACTCATTGATGCTAATAACATACTTGGATTTCAATACAGGTTTTCAAAGATGACATTTGGATACGAAAACATTAAACTACATGAAGTCGCCAACTTTATGTTGACTTTTTAAAATTACATGTGTTTCAGGACGCATGACTTGAGCTGGTGATGGGATCCGGGTGTGGGATCTTCAAGACAACGATGTATTACTTTTGGAGGGTTTGCTCTTTATATCCCAACCTCGTTTGGGTATATAGGGGTTAAAGCCTCAACATGAGACTATGATGAAAATGCTATCCTATTTTGGAACTATGTCTTTTAAACTATGTTTGTAATGGTAACTTGAAAACTGGTAACAATGTGATTTCACCTATGGTTGTAAATATCGGAATGAAACTTATGAATGGCATGCATCGTTGTTAATTTATAATGTTTACTATATTGGATGCAATGATTACATATTAGTCACACACTTGCGCTTCCGCTACGACCAGGGTGTGACAAGCTGGTATCAGAGCTCCGATTGTAGTGAACCGGGGATAAACTTTATTATAAGTTTGGTCTACAATCACCAGGGGCTCACACATGAAAACAAAGTTTTAAAACATGATAGAAATGTTTTGGAATTATTACAAAATAACAAAAAGGTTTTCATTGTGTCACTATAACAATGATAGTTACACCTAATCTACTTGAAAGTATACGGGAAGCTCAAATCAAGTCGTTAAATGTGGATGATTCGAGGAAACAAAGAATTAAGGGATTTGCACACAAGTTAGAAGAGGATGCGAAGGGGATTAAGACAAGGTATGGCCGAATCTGGGTACCTTGGCGTTGTGACGTAAAGGAGTTACTCTTTGAGGAAGCTCATAAGTCACGATACTCGGTTCACCTAGGAGCCACTAAAATGTATCAGGATTTAAGAAATAATTATTGGTGGCCAGGAATGAAGCGTGATATTGTTAAGTACGTCGCGAAATGTTTAACATGCTCTCAAGTAAAAGCAGAACATCAGAAACCGTACGGGAAGTTACAACCCTTGGAAGTCCCGGTGTGGAAGTGGGAGAATGTGACCATGGACTTCGTAACTAAGCTTTCGAAAACGAGGAAGGGGCACGATGCCATATGGGTCATTGTTGACTGTCTCACTAAAAGTGCTCATTTCCTACCTGTACGAGAATCATATTCCTCAGAAAGGATGGCAAAAATATTTGGGAATGAAATTATATCCCGTCACGGAGTGCCCGTATCCATTGTGTCAGACCGTGATACGCGATTTACCTCCCGTTATTGACAAAAGTTCCACGAAAGAATAGGCACCAAATTACATTTAAGTACCGCTTATCATCCCCAAACAGATGGCCAACCAGAAAGGACCATCTAAACGCTTGTAGATACGTTGAGAACATGCGTTATAGATTTTGGGGGGAATTGGGATGAACATCTACCATTAGTGGAATTCTCGTAAACAACAGCTATCACCATAGCATCCAAATAGCACCGCACGAGATGTTATACGGATGGAAATGTAGAACTCCTGTGAGTTGGGGAAAGGTTGGCAGACAGAGCTTGCATCAAAGGATGTGGTAACTAAAACAAATGAAAAGGTTGAACTTGTACGAGCACGTTTGAAGGTGGCACAAGACCGGCAGAAATCATACGCGGACAGTGGGAGGCGTCCTATTGAATTTCAACTGGGAGATCATATTTTTCTTAAAGTCTCCCCTTGGAAGGGTATAATTGGTTTTCGCAAACGGGGAAAGTTGGGACCACGTTATATAGGACCTTTTAAGGTCCTAGCACAGGTCAGAAGAGTGGCTTACCGGATTGAATTGCCTCCATTGTTAGATGGAATACACAACACGCTTCATGTGTCACAATTAAGAAAGTGTATTACAGACGAAACGACTCATGTACTTTTAGATAACACTGAAGTAGACGAACGAATGAATTATATTGAAAAGCCAATAGCCATTAAAGACTCCAAGGTGAAGTACCTACGTAACAAGGCTATTAAGCAAGTGTTAGTTCAATGGCAACATAGAAAGGGATCCGACCTTACATGGGAATTAGAGGAAGAAATGCGAAGGCATTACCCGTCATTATTTAGTACGTATTCAGGTTTCGCGGATGAAACCTTCTTTAAGGGGGGTAGACTTGTAACACCCCAAATTTTATATGTCCTATTATGATATTATATATACAATATTATAATAGGTAGATGGTGACTAATTATGTTAGTAAGCTTGAATATTTAGAATGAATAAAAAACTAATCAACAGAAGAGTAACCTAGATAACAGTTAAGTATTTAAATGACATGTTCTAAGAACAATGAGGGCTGAAAGTGTAACATATGAAATCAAGTGTTATAACTAAAACATGAAGGCAGGATGTAGGAAAGGTGTTGTGGCCGACCAAGGAGAGAAGAGAGGAGAAAAATCCCCCATGAATGTTCAACCAAAATGCAGCCAAATTGATAAGAGAAAGCTGATTAAAATCCTTGCATGTTCATGAATTCTTGATGATCTAGTACACTAAAGCATAAGGTAAGTAGAAACTTATGTTTTTATAACCTTGAATGAAATGGGTCTCAAAAAATCCACGTAAATTATGTGAAATTGGTGTGATTAAGGGTTAGAGACACTACATAGAACATGAATTATGTTTGAATTTTGCTGAATTGGTGATTGAAAGTAAAAACCCACTTGAAGTAGGGTTATGGCGAAATGTAATGATAAATTATGTACATATTTGTGTAGTGATTATGTATTAAGTTGCTTATAATGAGTATTTATTAGATGATATTTGTTATGAATGAATGTTATATATGAGATTTGTTTAAGTTTGTTGATTTTGATATGAACTAGTAAATTATGCATAAGATACTTGTACATTATGTTCTGTTATGGTACGCACACCATGTGTTTGATGAAATGCTTAAGTGTTGTTTCCTTAAGTGATATGATGATAAATGATTGGGATTGTTAAAATGATGAACGAATAGCTCAATATGTTAATGTAAATGTGTGTTAAGAGCATGAGATTGAAAGAATGTTGAATGTGAAATTGTAGGAGTGAAGGAAGAAAATACGAGCCAATCCGGGTCGCAATCAACGCAAGGTAAAGGTAAGTTCATTCGAACTTCGTTTTACATTATTACTAGTTGTTAACTATAATTAAGTGTGACAATGCGAGATGATGAACATAGATAAATTTGTTAAATAATGGTAAAAAGTATGTGCATTGATCCATTGAAATGGGTCAAAATGGATGGTTTGTAAGATGATAAAATCACGAATGTAATAGCCCGTTGTAAACGTGTCAATAAGAATGAAATGTTGGTTGTATAAATCCGTACGATCGGGCAGTATAAAATTGTGTGTGAATGTTATAAGAATGAAGTTTACGATTTCGTTGTAGGCGAAATTGTAACAAGGAAGGTATGCGCGAAGAAAGAATGTTACAATATCATGCCTATGTTTACGGGTCAATCAAGAGGGTGACGGAAGGATGATAACTTTATGTAAATAAGTCGTACTAACGAATACATTTGTGTTGTGAATGAGTGGAAAATTGCAATCGTGATGATGGCGCACTTGGAATGAACACACCGCTTAACCTCTATGTGCTTCCGGTTCAAGTTTAGTGTTAATGGGTCAAAACAAAATCTTTTGGGTTGTTTATGTCGTTTATAATACTTATGTTGTCCGTGTGTAAAAACTTAAGACTTGTGTTTTTAGTATGTTCATACAAGTTAATGTCTTATCATAGTTCTTTTGATTAATGTTCGGTTGCGTCAAATGAGGGGGCATTTGGTTAAAAGATTTATTATACGTTATTAAAGTTTAACTACGTTATGTTTTGACCTTTCGACGAATTGGGTGTTTCATGTTCACATAACCAGCCTATGTATACAAACTCTACTGGCTAAATCAGATACATACAATCAGCCCTAAATCATCCTATCAATCATTGCCATATATCACAGATGTTATCCATAGTCGATTCCATAGTTTTACCAATCAGATAGAACAATACATCCCATTTTAGAAAAGAACCGCTAAGTCATCAAATTGCTAAGTCATCAAATCGCTAAGTCATCTAGTTATTCGTAAAAAACTGAATCAAACTTTAACGACAATCGCGATATCAAAATTGTGACAACCGGCATTTTCCGGTTGTAATTACGCGCATAAAGAACATTAAAAACATCATATGTAGCATAATTAGATGTAAATTAACGTGATCAGACCTTTGGAATGCCTAGGAACGTCTATCTGGCTTTTCGGCACGCGAATGGTGATTTGCGGAAAGACTGTTGCATGGCAAACGGTAACGAACTGACACCGGGCAAAATACTGGCAACGCTGACGAGCACAAACTTTACATATCTAGCTTATGTGTAAGGATTTGATTTTGATGAATTATCATGCTTCGAACGTCGCAAAACACTTACGTGAAAGAAAAACGCGTCTGAAGGAACACACCGACAACGAAACCGAAGCAATGGACATGAATTACGCCTCGATACTAATATATTATGATATATTTAGCTTTATAATCGAATATTATTATTCGTAGTCGAAATCGGATAGAAAAACTGACAAGAAACGACAACCGAAGCATTTTACGTATTTTAACGAAACCGACAAACGCACGCTATTAATATCAAAAACCGACCCTATTTTTACACATTTTTATCTTAAAACAATATTATACGACGTTCCATGGAGTTCGGGTGAGAAAACGGGCTTTAGAAACGCTATCGGGCCGCTTAAAACACAAGAAATGGGTCTTGGGCCCAGTCCACATAAAAGTCCAAGCCCACAAAACACACCTATATAAACCAAATTCTCTTCAAAAATCCTCATAACACACCTACACTTTCTCTCCCTACCTCACAAACTCTCTCTACTCTCTTTCTCTCTATAACACATTTCCGGCACCGAAGTCCGGCAAGTAGCGGCGGCCGGCCATGGCGGCGCCACCGCCGACAGCGGCGATGGAGGTTTTCCGACGAACTTTTCGGCGACCTTTTTCCGGCCAAGAATACACTTTTTTTACTATCTTCAACGTTCTGGATCGCGTGGTGATGTTCGTTTTAGCAGATTCGGAGCCGTTTGGGCTCGGGGGCAACTCCGGCGACATTCTGGCCAAACTCCGGCGAACCCGTTTTGGACTTTTCACTTAGTGGATGTTTAGATCGGGTGGTTGGAGACCTTTCTGCAAGTTTTCGTGAAATTTTATTCTCCGAAAATTCCGACTTCTGGCGAGGTTCCGGGCATCCGTTTTCAACGAAAAATATATTTATGGGATCCTTGTAACCCGTAGAGTCCATACGAAACACTTTTGTCTCGGGTGAAAATTAAAGTTCGGGACATTCTCGGGCTCGGTTGAACGTGGTCAACAGGTCAACACGGGTCAAAACTGGTCAAAGGATAGTTTTGGGTCAATTTTGGTGCCTCGATTCCGTTTTGGGTTCGGTCAAAGTCGGTCAACTACCAGTCAACTGTGGTCAACTGTGGTCAACTATCGGTCAAGCGGTCAACTGCTGGTCAACGCAGTCAACTCAGTCAACGGGTCAACCTGAAACTTGGTAAAAATTAATTACGACGCGAAATTTAATTATATTAGTTTATAATTATTATTAATAATTAGCGCGCGAAACCGAGCTCAAAACCGACCCGTTAACAATTACATAACGCCAAAATTAAAGGTATATAATCAAGCCGACGTACGCTACTCGCGAATAATTATTAGTTAAAACCTAATCAATGCGAAGTTACAATATATATAATTAAACAAATCGGAAATTATAAATCGGCGAAAATTATATTCGAAACACGTCGAGAAATTATATATATATTGTTTGCGTACATTGCCGATTGCGTTTTGACAAATAAAGCGACAACTAGTATTGTCGGATCGTCCGAAAACAGAGGAAACTCTGCCCGATTTTCGTAAAATACAGAATACGAAACGCGTTCATTTCAAAGGTAAAACGTACGAATACAAACGGTTATTATAAAATAAATATAGATATATTTATTTTTACCGACGCTATTGAAAACTATGACAATCGAGCCGACAACATTTTAACGAGCGCGATTTACAAGATAACAAGGTTCGATAATCGACTACAAAATAAATAATGCTTATTTATGCTGAATGCAACGTCGAAACTCGAAAACTAGATTTCAAACCTCGATAAATTATTTGAACGATGTTATAAAAACAAGTATATTGTTTATATTTATTTCGTAACGCCAAGATTTCCGAACGCTTTTACAAGACGAATACCAGGCGCGTATTAATTCGAACGACAAAATTCGGAAATCATATATCAAAGACATCTCGAATTCTGCAATCATATAACGCGAATATAATTATATATTCGAATGCCGAGACGTGGAATACTTTTATAAAATAAATATAGTTATATTTATTTCAAACGTCGATGACTCGAATACTTTGAATGGATTTTATAACAATAATATATATTGATTATATTCGAATTCAACGCCTAAACGAAGTGCGACACGATACGCCAAACTCTTGTTCGGATACAAAATGTATTATCAATATTGGTATATTTACAAGTATATATATATATATAATATAGCTAACCAAAACTACGAAGAGTCGTACTATTATTCGTCGACGTACGTAACGACTAAATACGATTTCATGAAATATAGTTATGTTTTATATAAACATATATTTCAAGTTGCTAGAAAACTAAGACAATTCTAAGAAAACCATAGATTGGTTAACCGAGTTAAGTCAATAACACATTCATAGAATCGTATGAGTAACGATTCGATAGAGCTCGGTATCACGTAGCATAGCTATGTCATCCTAAGAAACTTACAAATTATTACATTTTAGGAATACCTTAGATTGCATGCTAGCAAGTCAAGTTGTGGAGACAACACTATGGAAATCACATTAAGCTAGCTTTGCACAAGGACATAAAGGTGAGTTCATAACCCCCACTTTTTTACAATTTTACATTTTTATAAAAGTTTTCGGGGGTGGAAAGACATGCAAGTTTTGCAAAAGTACACAAAATTTCGATGACGAAAAGTCGTATTTCTAAGCCATGTCGCGAATGGATTTCAATAAACTCAAATGGTTTATGAAAGGTTTGTTCTCAACATACCGGTTTTACAATGCATGAGTTTCATGACTAGGGACGGGATTGTCCTAGTTACAACGGGACTGGGTGTCCTACATACAAATAAGAGGACTGGTTGGTCCTACTTTTAGACTCAACGGGACTGGAGGCATAAAGACTCCATGATTTTAGGCCCCCTTTCTTCTAAAAACGTTTTCAGTTTTACAACTCACGGGGGAAATACATGTTTTAACGGTATGGTTTTGCTATGGAATGAAATATTAGATCATGTGTGAATAGCGTATCTCTTAAGTGCTATTAATCTTTTATAAGACCTAGGAACAAGAGTGGTAGATCTATCGGGTGTAGCGAGCCCCACTCATGGGTCCTTGTGTGGCCGCATGTAGTGCTTTTTTTGTCCCAGCCGGGTGGACCGGAAGAAATCGTCCTGGGTTGAGTACTTCCTATGTCGTCACACATATTAATGTCCTTACAAAACATTAATGATCATCAAGTTCATTGACGCGGTACATACCACATTATTATATATGAACTCTCAAATGATAACGCAACGCAGACGTTGACGGTTATACAAGTTTTACAAATACAACAGAAAACATTTCAATATCAGTTTACAGACATTGTAGAAAACATTTTGTCACCGGTTTACAAACATAACAGTTATATGCATCGGTTTATGAACAGCACAGATTACATTTCAATACTGTTATATAGATATGACATTTCAAATTCTTTGGGATACTATGATCCCACAAACCGGTTTTCAAATACAAAATGCTCAAATGTTTTATGACTCATTTGAAAGAAAAACAAACGAACTATGAACTCGCCAACTTTATGTTGATTTTTCGCATGCTCTTTCTCAGGTTACAGTTACAAGTATGGCATTGTTGGAATAGTGGACCCCTGGGAATTCGAGTAGTTAGCGGGCCTTCATTTTCTAGAAACCTTAGCACCCACGTCTGCTTCCGCTGTGCAATGAAGATGTCATTCAGGTCACGCCCTGCTCTGATGGGAATGGACTACAGGGGGTGTGACAAAAACTACAACGTAGATGACAAAGTATAGCCTTATTCAGGCAGCACTTAAACATCTGTTGATTTGGTTTCAGATCAATCAAATAGGGTATGGTTTCAACGATTAGGGTTTAATACACGAGAATACAGAAAAACGAGGTTACGAGATTGATCTCAGAAGTCGAAAGTGTGCAAATGAAAGTATCCCATACCCGGCCTTTATATAGGCCATGTTGGACTCTCTCGTGCGTCACGGGAAAGGACATGGTATCTCTCTCGTAGCGCGGGGGTAGTCAGCCTAGCCTAGGCCTGCCACGTGTCCTAGGTAGGTTAACACGTGTCATGCCGCGGTGACATGTGTCCTCGGCTGCCTTTTTCATCCAATCACGCGGTTTTTCTCGATTTTCATTCCGATACTTATCGCGTATGCTCGAGTCTTGATCCTAATTGGTTCGGTTTTTAATTGTGAGTTTGGTAAGGGTATATTTGTAAGGATTGCTTCACCAATCGCAAGTTTCATCGCACGCACTTGGGGTTTTGATTACGGGTTTACTCAGGTCATTTTGGATTTTTATTGACTAGAAGACTTGGGATGATACAGATAATTAGCTACATATGTAGTAACAACGTTACACAAGTTACTCATAGTTACCCCAACCCTTTTTTGGACACAAAGGGGGTTGCACATATGTAACACATGTTTGTAACATGTGTTACACTAGAGAGGTAACACATGTATAGCCACGTTACACATGTTAAATATAGTTGTTACATGTGTTACAGCAAAACTTTACACATGTACACATGTACACATGTTACATATAAGATTAATAAGTTTAACTATGTAAGATTAATATTGATGTACTTGTTTTATTCATAGGCGAATAGATGTTTTGTGTTCAAAATGAAGATGGTTATTAAGAAGCGAAGCCCGCCAATGGATTTCAACGCATCAGTAGGTTTTCGTAGTGACGATGGTGTGTTTTTTTCTAATTAGTGTTAAAGGATTACAATGCATCAGCAGGTTTTCGTGGTGTGTTTTTTGTTGGCTGCTATGTGTTTTAGAGAGAAAAAGCTAATGGTTTGGAGAGATTGTTTACTGATGAGTTAGCATTAATGACAAATTTGAAGAACTGAAACAAGAAATTTGATGAAAGGATGATTGTTTACTGATTAGTAGGTCTATACTTGTAGGGGTATTAGTATTAATCTTTGTGGGTGTTTACTTTATTATCCTTTTCAAGTAGTGTAATGTTTTGGTAATCAAATCAAACTCTTTTGTTATTGGTGGTCATTTAATGTATTGGATCAAACAGACTTGAAAATGAAACAATGCTTTAAAATAGTAGGTTCTGTATCACCGATGTTACATTTTTGTTTTGTAACATGTGTAACATCGTTTCAAAAGCAAAGAAATAGTAGGTTCTGTATCACCTTACAAGTTATATGTTTTGCTGACAAACATCATGTCACACATGTTACAGACTATAGAGTGAAACAATAGTATTGGACGATTCTACACATTTCCCATTCTGTCGTAACATGTGTAACCTTTTTGGGGGTATTGACGTTGTAGGTTTGCTACATCATGCAACATGTGTGTTCCATGATTACTATTTTGTGTTTTGCAACATCCACGTAACATGTGTGATCCATCATTACAATATCTGAGATTTTTTGTTCCGGACAACCTTTTTTACCATGTTTCCCACATTACAAAACAACATGCCATTCACGTAACACATTTTTGTGTTAGCATATGCAACATCAATATATAAACAATACCTCATGAACATAAAAATCACAACTACTTGCATTCTAAGAATTTTTCATTCTGTCGTAACATGTGTAACCTTTTGAGGGTATCAATTGTAGGTTTGCTATATCATGTAACATGTCTGTTCCATGATTACTATTTCCTGTTTTATAACAACCAAGTAACATGTGTGGTCCATCATAACAATATCTAGGATGTTTTGTTTAACAACAACTTTTTTACCATGTTACACATGTTACAAAACGGCATACCACTCATGTAACACATTTTTTTGCTTAGCATATGCAACAACAACATATAAACAATACTTCATTAACATAAAAACCACCAACTACTTGTATTCCGACAATAACTTTTATGTCATTATGTGTTGTTAGCATTTGCATACATTACAATCAAAATTAAACATAACAAAGGTGTTTTATACAAACTTAAATATATAAAAAAGATCTAAAATCTAGCACAAGGTAACAAAAATCTAACTATGCTTCACTTCTTGATAACCATCTTCATCTTGAACACAAACACCCCTCCACCTATGAACAAAACAAGTACATCAGTGTTAATCTCCTATAGTTAAACTTATTAACACAAATGTAACAACAACTATGCAACATGCGTTACGTGTCATACATGTGTAAACTTTTGTTGTAACATGTGTAACGTGGCAATACATGTGTTACATGTCCTAAAAAGGCTGGTGCAACTATAAGTAACATGTGTAAAATTGTTACTACATATGTAGCTAATTATGCCAGCAACAGAACATAATTTTTATTTGTAAAATAAACGAGATATTTCGATCAAATAATGGACTTTTCTAAAGGTAATGAAAATGTGATTTCCGAGTGAAGTTTATACAAAACAACTAACACCCCTTCTAAGACAACATATCAACATTTAAACTTACTAGTACGTTAGATATAAATAGTGATCTTTAAACATATTTTAATTAATTAATCTTCTATAGTTAAACTTATTAATCTCCTATGTAACATGTGTACATGTGTAAAGTTTTGTTGTAACACATGTAACAACTATATGTAACACGTGTAATGTGGCTGTACATTGTGTTACCTCTCTAGTGTAAGACATGTTACAAACATGTGTTACATATGTGCAACCCCCTTTTGTGTCCAAAAAAGGGGTTGGGGTAACTATAAGTAACTTGTGTAACGTTGTTACTACATATGTAGCTAATTATCCCACAAAAAAACATGAATTTTTATTTGTAAAATAAACGAGATATTCCGAATAAAATTATGACGTTTGTACATTTTAAAATTCATCCAACCCATCTAAAAAACATTTTAACATTTAAACTTACTATTACGTTAAGTACAAATGTGTAACACCCTGTATGCAACATATATTGCCCCGAAGTGTAACACATGTTACAACATATAGGACAAATAATTTAGAATGTAGCTGGCAAAAATGTAGCTGACAGAAATGTAACATACGTAGCTAATTATGCCAGCAAAAAATTGAAATATTTAACACAATTATAAAAAAAGAACAACTTAACCAACAAAAATTTGCAACCTTTTCTAAAACCTAAAACAAACCCAACTCCTCCCCCCCCCCCCCTCCCCCGACAAAAAAAATGATCTTTAAACATATTTCAATTAATTAAAAAGATACATATTTGTAATCGAACAACAACTAAGAATATCTGAAACTCAAAATGATTTTAACACAAAAACAAAAACCTGCAAACTACATGAACAAACTAGAACAATTTGAACACATAAAAAAACATATTAGCAACCATTTTAACAAAAAAAAAACATGTGTGAATGATTTTTAAACTAAACACTAGAAAATGTTTAAACAACAAAGCCTACAACCTAGGGTTTAACGCAGCTAGCATCCAGATCTAGAACCATCCATTACTGGAACACTTTTGTCACCTCCTTCTACCACCACGAAGGTTTAACACAGCTACGATCCCGATCTCTCCGCCATTGCCCTTCACCCACCGGCAATTAATCTCGTCGCCAGCGCCTTCATCATGCCATCGTTCACTTGCTGTTTATTAGCTCCTGCTAACATCTTCCTTTGGTTTGGTTTTGTTTCTCATTTGAGAGTGAAATGAATGGGGAAGAAGACACAAAGAAAGAACAACAAATCTAGATCTAGAGAGAGAAATGAAAAAGAAGGATAAGGGTTTCTAGGAAAAGCGGGTGTGGATGTGTGTCATGAGGAAAGAGAGACATCTTAAATATACCATTAATACCACTGAATCCACTTTTCACCACTTTAAATATATTTTCTTTATATAAAAAAGCAACAATAAATATGAGTCATTAATCAAGAAGAATGGATGGTTAGGATCAGCGTTACTAGGTTTTCTCATTACAAATAAGTTTTCTATTTATCATTTTCTTTTATATATATATATATATACACCTCCATCCCAATTCTCGTTTTACTTAGAAAAAAAATCTATATATCTCCTTTTTGGTAGTCTTTCTACATTCAACCATAATCACTTCTTCTTGTGATAAACTTGATTTTCTTTGTATTAAGTTTTTTTATTATGTGTAAAAAACATTATTTTTTACTTTAATCTGTCTTTGCATGACTACAAGAAATGTGTTAGCAAACCATGGAAATCAAGTTTGCACAGAAAAGTTTCCTATGTTTTGCTTCAAATTAGCATGTGATCAAAAGTGTAAGCGAGAATGTGATCCCGGGTCTAGTGGAAAGTGCAAGAATGCCTTTGTTTGCTTGTGTACTAGATGTTAAAATCAAATTAATGTAATTTTCAATTCTAAGTAAAGTAGCTTTGTATAAATTGTTTAAATATGCTTGGCCTATTTTAGATATCTTGTGACGTTTGTTAATTTATTATTTAGAGTTCACATAATGGATAAAACTTACACTTGCATTTGGTACTAGGGATGAGCATTTGGTATCGGGTACCAGTACTGAATTGGTACCGATATCCACTTTTTCTATTTTTCGGTATCAGTACCAGTAGTTACGGGTAAACACCAGTATTTATGGGTAAAACACCTATTTTTCGGTACCGAAAGTACCGGTACCGATTCGGTACCGAACCAGTACCGTGCTCATCCCTAATTGTGACTCACACAAACTTGGTAGAATTTCACTAAAGACGCTCAATCTTTTTTTCCTTTCTCAAATTACTCAACTTTCATTTATCGTGTCAATCTTGTGCAGTTACGTGGTTAATATGTTACCACTTGATAACTTAATAGATAACTTTTTTAGTCAAAACATGGTTTTCATGAATTCTGTGTAAAAGATATACAAAATATGGTTGTTATAAATTCGTACCGGAAAATGATTATTGTATTGTTTACTCTTATGTTATATATTGTATTAGTATCTTGAAATTTCAAGATTTTAACATTTAGAACATAAATTAAAATATTAAACGTTATAAAAGACGTGTTACCACTTGATACTTGATAGGTAACTTTTTGGTCAAAATATAGTTGTCATAAATTATGTGTGAAAAAGATATTTAAAATGTGGTTTTTATAAATTCCTAATAAGAAATGATAATTAAAATGTGGTTCTTATAAATTCGTACTAAGAAATGATTTGTTGAATGTTACTCTTATGTTATATATCGTAATAAATCTTGAAATTTTAAAATATTAAACGTTCTATAGTTAAAAAAATATATGATTTTATTTAGAGTAAGTTACAATGATTGTGATGTGTAACATGTTAAAGTTTTAGTTTTGGTTTTTAGGTTTGAGAAATTAGAAATTACGGATATAAAAATTAAAAATTTATGATTTTGTTTAGACTAAATTACACGTATTGTGATGTGTAATATGTCATGATTTATGTTTTGGTCTTTAGGTTTCAGAAATTACGGATATTGTCATATTGTATTATATTGGTTACACGGCGTTATGTTTTTATCTATTTTGCTAACTATTGTCATATTATACCATACTTGTCACCCAACGTTATGCTTTTATTCCATTTTGCTAACTAACACTAAGAAATAGGCTACTTTTACGTAAAATGACATTTTTGTCTTTTCATGAAAACCAGGACCCGATCATTCTAGTTGTAAAAACCCACGCATAATAAAGTGAATCTAAAATTTATAAATGGTAAGGAGAGGGTGACTGAAGATGGTATTCGATGACCTATGATGGTCAACGGGGAGAGGTAATAAAAAATGGAGAGAAGAACAGGTGTGGGTGGTATTACTCAGTGTATTTGTTTACTTTTTGTTTTTTTAGTTACACAGGTAAAACTTTTTTTGGAATGGCGAATTTCATTATGAACGCTAACAAGAAGCTAGAAAAACAACAAAACAAGATTACAAAGGGAAACGAAGCCAATCCATCCAAACTAGATCATTAATATTCGATCTATTGCTAATCCAAAAGAAACTTAACATGTTTATATCGCTCATTACAAGATTAAGGCTCTTTTTGTTTCTTGATACATTTGGGTCCCTAGCCCCAGAGGCTGTGGAATTTCTAAACAGGGTCCAAAAGGTTGTGAATAGTAATCTTTCAACCTTTAAGGGCCGTTTCTTCTTTAGTAGGATTGGTTTTGCAATTCAAAAGGGGGTTGCGGCGCAACTTGTTGCCCGTTTACCTGCCACTTGTTTGTAATTTGTTACTTTGTTATTTTAATGAACAAATATAGATAATTTCTTGTTTTCCAAATGCACCAGCAAGCAATGAGAATATACCTTCAAGGATTTCCTTTTTTCGCTGTCCGAGATTGATAGCTTCATGAATTGAGAAGAGGTCATGTACCATGAAAGCATATAATGGAACAATATTACACCAAGAAATATAAGTTGCCATAATTGAGTCGCCAAAATGCATGAAACTAGAAGTTGCCTTATTGATTCGTCCAAATCCGAAGAAAATTTGCACTTGATGGAACTCACAATAATGTTTCTCTTCGCTAATTCATTTAGAGTGGCGATTCTATTTTGGCACACTCTCAAGGCAAAGATATTCACTTTCTTAGGGACTTTGTTATTCCATTTGAAAATGGGTACCTGCGAAACAGAATGAGAAGAAGCTTCGAAAAGTACCAATTTCATAGCAGAAATTGAGAAAAACCTGTTGTAATCTTCGGTCCATATCCACTTATCAGCTTCAGAAGAAGGCTGGAATTGCCAAAGAAGTAGCCGGTCTGGAAGTTTATATTCTTCATGACCAGACCAGACCAGTCTGAATCCTTCTAGTCCCATTTCCAGCAAACCTTGTGATTAGACCAATCGAAAGAATCGCCTAACAACCTATTCTTATTGTTCTTGAGCTGAAAATGTGTGGGTAAAGATACCGAAGTGGGGTTGGGGAAATCCATGGTTTAAGAAAATGCCGAATATTGTCTCCTTTTTGCGCCTCCCCTTTAATTAAACCTAACTCAATACTTGTATGGGCAAGATGGTTTTGGGACTTAGCAATAGAATTCCAAGTACCACTGATGCTTTCAGAATAAGGGAGAAAAGGCCATGATCGATTGGTAAAATGGATTGAGGAAATCACCTTTCTCCAAAGAGCTTGCGGTTCGGTTTTAAAACGCCGCCACCATTTGGTTAAAAAGGCAATATTGGCATCTCGAAGAGGTGTAAGACGTCAACCTCAATGGGGTGTGACCTTATTCTAATTAACCTAATTGATCTTTTTGTTTTCTTCATTACCTCCCTAAAAAAGGACCGTCTTTTCGCTTCAAGTAATATGTAAATGCACTGAAGTGATGAAGTGCTGGATTTGACAACTCTAAGATTTATTAGGGCCTAAAATGTAAATTTTGGTTTTATTTGAATTGATGTAAATTTGTCCAAGTATAAAGTTTGTTCAGGTTTTGTATATACCCTAGAACAAGTGTGTTCTGGGTTAGTTTAAAGTGTTCCAGATATATTGTAAGTTCAGGGAGTTGTTCCTGTGGACAGTTTGTTTCGTAGTATAAGGTTAGAAGTCCATAACTAATGAAAGTTCCAGACTGTTGTTTTTAAGGAGAAAGGCCATGATCGATTGGTAAAATGGATTGAGGAAATCACCTTTCTCCAAAGAGCTTACGGTTCGGTTTTAAAACGCCACCACCATTTGGTTGAAAAGGCAATATTGGCATCTCGAAGAGGTGTAAGACGTCAACCTCAATGGGGTGTGACCTTATTCTAATTAACCTAATTGATCTTTTTCTTTTCTTCATTACCTCCCTAAAAAGGAACGTCTTTTCGCTTCAAGTAATATGTAAATGCACTGAAGTGATGAAGTGCTGGATTTGACAACTCTTAGATTGATTAGGGCCTAAAATGTAAATTTTGGTTTTATTTGAATTGATGTAAATTTGTCTAAGTATAAAGTTTGTTCAGGTTTTGTATATACTCTAGAACAAGTGTGTTCTGGGTTAGTTTAAAGTGTTCTAGATATATTGTAAGTTCAGGGATTTGTTCCTGTGGACAGTTTGTTTCGTAGTATAAGGTTAGAAGTCCGTAACTAATGAAAGTTCCGGACTGTTGCTTTTAAGGAGAAAAGGCCATGATCAATTGGTAAAATGGATTGAGGAAATCACCTTTCTCCAAAAAGCTTGCGGTTCGGTTTTAAAACGCCACCACCATTTGGTTAAAAAGGCAATATTTACATCTCGAAGAGGTGTAAGACGTCAACCTCAATGGGGTGTGACCTTATTCTAATTAACCTAATGATCTTTTTCTTTTCTTCATTACCTCCCTAAAAAAGGATCGTCTTTTCGCTTCAAGTAATATGTAAATGCACTAAAGTGATGAAGTGCTGGATTTGACAACTCTCAGATTGATTAGGGCCTAAAATGTAAATTTTGGTTTAATTTGAATTGGTGTAAATTTGTCTAAGTATAAAGTTTGTCCAGGTTTTGTATATACCCCAGAACAAGTGTGTCCTGGGTTAGTTTAAAGTGTTCCAGATATATTGTAAGTTCAGGGATTTGTTCCTATGGACAGTTTATTTCGTAGTATAAGGTTAGAAGTCCGTAGCTAATGAAAGTTCCGAACTGTTGCTTTTAGCTTATAAATATGGTTTGTGTGATGCATTTAGTAGACTTTTGGTAGATTTGGAGACCTTGTAAACTGTGTGTTCAATACAATTTTAGTTTTGGTGAATTCTTTGTGTTTCTACTCATTTCTATTATGTGTCTACAATGTTAACATCTTCAAGATGGATTTCGCACATCATGATATATATTGTTGTTGATTCGATCCATATAGTTGAGTGTTAGGTGACCTTACAAGTGGTATGAGAGTAGGGTCTGTATAGAGAGTGCTCGTACTACTGTAGGCATTCGATTTGAGGTTTAGATTCGAGAGGATTTGTAGACGAGACGTTCTTTCTGCATTTTCAACATTTTTAGTGGTTTTTGGTGTTTTTCAGCAGATTTGCAATGGATTTTGATTATGTTTAAGTTCAGTTTGGGTTAGATCTGATTTCAGCAGAAAAGTTGGTGGATTTGGTTCAGATATGAGGATTTTGGGTTGAAATAGCTATGTTCGTGATTGTCCGGAGAGCACGTCAAGTATTCTAGAGAGATTCTGAAGTGATAACTGTTAGTTCCAGGTTTTATAAGTTTGTTAGGATTCCGAATTATTCACCAAGTCTTAGGGTGTGTATCACGCTCTAACTGAGTAATTTAGAAGAGAATATTTTGAGTTTATTGATCTTGTCCGGAGTTTTTGGAACTTTTGGGTTTTGAGTTTATACTTCGGAGTACTGTTTGAAAGTGTTTGTCTGAATTTTGATTGTCCGAAAAACTGTTGTCCGGAAGGTGTGATTATTCAGGTTGATCTGGGTTTCTCTGATAAGTTCCAGATGTTGGTGCACTTATGTCTAATGCCTTCATCTTTGTTTGAGTATTATGTATAAGCAGTATAATGTGTGAGTTTGATTTTGTTTTTTATTGTATTGTAAAAGGGACTTACATATACGAAGGAGTCCTACACACGCATGAGACACCAAAGGCGGAATCCTACGCACGGACTAGGATAGTCTATAAAGAGACTAGTCCTTGCACATGAGCTCATAAGTTCGATTTAGGTTAGATCTGATTTTCGTAGCAAAGTTGGTTGAATTTGGTTCAGATATGAGGAGTTTTGGTTGAATTAGCTAGGTCTGTGATTGTTCGGCAAACACATTAGGTTTTCTAGAGAGATTCTAAAGTGATAACTGTTAGTTCCAGGTTTTATAAGTTTTTTAGGATTTTGTATTATTCATCAAGTCTTAGGGTGTGTATCACGCTCTGACTAAGTAATTCGGAAGATTCCGAGTTTATTGATCTTGTCCGGAATTATTGAAACTTCCGGGTTTTGAGTTTATACTTCGGAGTACTGTTTCAAAGTGCTTGTCTGAGTTTTGATTGTCCAAAAGATTGTTGTCCGGAAGGTGTGATTAATTAAGGTTGATATAGGTTTCTTTGATAAGTTCCGGATGTTGGTGCACTTATGTCTAATGCCTTCATCTTTGTTTGAGTATGCATGTATAGGCAGTATAATGTATGAGTTTGATTTTGTTTTGTATTGTAAAAGGGACTTATGTGTACGAAGGAATCCTATGCACGCATGAGACACCCAAACCCAGGATTCGTACGCACGGACCAGGATAGTCTATAAATAGACTAGTCCATGCGCATGAGCTCATAAGTTCGGTTTGGGTTAGATCTAATTTCAGCAGAAAAGTTGGTTGAATTTGGTTCGGATCTGAGGATTTTGAGTTGAATTAGCTAGGTTCGTGATTGTCCGGAGAACACATCAGGTGTTCTAGAGAGATTCTGAAGTGATAACTGTTAGTTCCATGTTTTATAAGTTTGTTAGGATTCCGGATTACTCATCAAGTCTTAGGGTGTGTATCACGCTCTGACTGAGTAATTCAGAAGAGAGTATTTTGGGAGTTTATTGATCTTGTTTGGAGTTTTTGAAACTTCCGGGTTTTGAGTTTATACTTCGGAGTACTGTTTGAAAGTGTTTGTGTATGTTTTGATTGTCCAAAGACTGTCATCCGGAAGGTGTGATTAATTCAAGTTGATTTGGGTTTCTCTGATAAGTTCCGGATGTTGGTGCACTTATGTCTAATGTCTTCATCTTTGTTTTATTCTTTATGTATAGGCAGTATAATGTATGAGTTTGATTTTGTGTATTGTAAAAGGGACTTATGTGTACGAAGGAGCCCTACGCACGCATGAGACACCCAAACGCAGGGGTCATGCGCACAGACCAGGATAGTCTATAAATAGAATAGTTCGTGCGCATGAGCTCGTAATTTCAACTTTGGAACTTTTTGAAAGTTGTGTAAAAGAAATGTTATGCTGCCAAAATTTATGTCAAAGGTCAAGTGTTCACTAGTTCAGTATATGGATTCAACACTTATATTGGATTCGTTGATTTCCGTATGTGTGCTATTCAAGTCATTTCAAGTCTTATACACGTGAAAACCGAACCTACAAGTGCTATCAGAGTAGCAGAAAGGATATATGCTTGTGATACACTTGGATTGTGAATTTTTAATTTAAAAATCACCAATTTTTGTATTTCTACTTAAATTCACCGTCAAAAAGTCTCAAATTTCTTCTCACATCTTCTTTATTCATTTTTTAACATCATGTTAGAAGAACTCATCTGAATTGCGCTATTTACCCATTCAAATTGTCAAAAAACTAGAAAAAATGGTTTCACATGCAAGAGCTCCTACGCGCAGTTGAGTCCTATGCACATTTTATTTGACCTACGTTTACACGTAATTTTTCCAAAAACGAATCGAGTCAAATACATTACATTTTTACTTCACGGTATAAATTCGAGTTACTGTATGTTTCTACGTCGCCGCATCGTGCGCCGAGTAATATACTAGTTCTAGGATATAACACGATTAAGGGCATGAATTTTTGACATAACACAAACCTAACATGATAGCCCTAAGTTTGAGTTTAATACAAACGTGTTCGGATTAGTTTCAGGTCAAACCTACAATCTGGTTCAGCTAAACAGATCATGTTTGCGTCAACCCGCCAGGTTTGCAACGTGACCCATTTAACCTTCTTTTTAAATGTTTTTAAGGTCATAAATTCGTTCGTTATCTTCCAATTTAAATTTGGTTTAAACGGATCGTATTCCTAACTTTATAACATTGTTCTAGAGTTACGTTCCGATACAAATGGTTCTTAACATACAAATTAAGCTTAACGTGAGAAGTGAATGAAGGTTTTTTTTTTGGTTTATTGAAAAAAATTCCTCATCTTGTCAAGCACGTATTTTAGTCACAAAATCTAAAAAAAACTTGTTTTTACACTAATAGAGTAATTATAGCTCCTCTAAAGTAATTACACAAGTACTATACTAGAATAAATTCAGGAATCTTTTTTTTACATTATGTAATTAAACATAATACTTAAGTAAATGGAAAAAAATTTCCTTCACTTCTCATGTTAAGGTCGTATGCGTTTATATTTTTATCTTAAAAATGTAAGTTTAAAGGATTAATATGTGAAAATAATAAAAGCTAACGTTAAATTTAGTTTAAATGGATCGTATTCCCTACGAATATACATATCGTGTTTTGTACAAATCATCATCATCTTACTATCCACTAATAGCAAAGCTGAAGCTAAGATAGGGTCTCAAGAGGGTAGATGTATACAGCCTTACCTCTACCCCATAGGAGTAGAGAGACTGCTTCAAGTAAGACCCCCGGCTCGATTGTAGTTTTGTATCAAGCCTTGGACCTAAGGTACATAACACTCAAACAATTGGGACAGAGACCGATTGGTGTGATTAACCATCCGCCGCTTTTAACATTGTTTTCACGAAATTAGTAAAATAACATTAAAGTTAGTACCATTTCACTCCCACCCCCCCCCCGCGCGCACGAGCGCCCACACATATATACATTATATGTGCACACCGCAGGCGAGGCATTCATGTTTGGTACAAATGTCTTAACACAATTTTCAGGTTTGTTTCGTGTACAGGATGGACCTTTCAACCCGCAAACACGACCCAATTCGCACACCTTCTTTTCCTTTGAAGATGGTTGATTGATCGCCCAAGCTTGGTTCTCAACCTCAAATTGCATATGTTGGATCTTTTTTCTCTTATGTTTTCTCACGGGCCTCCACAGGCGATTGTAGTGTATTGGTAATAGTTAACTACCAAGATTTCTTTGCACGATATGGCGGGAATTTGACCAGTATCGGTTGGATTCGTGAAGGTATTTGTATAGTACCAGTACTTGATTTGAAGTCATGATAAGCATACAAGAATGCTTTTACATTGAATAGTGGCGAAGCTTGAGATTTCCGACTGGAGGGTCGAAAGTCACTTGACTTAAAATTGTCACACCCGACCCGCAGCGGAAAAGATGATCGGGGCATGATTGGGTTATCATCAAAGCTCATGACATTTATTATAACGTTTCATATTTATTATTACAATTTAAAGGGAAACATACAATCATAATTACATCATGTTCTACACATCATTCTAGACTTCATTATTTTCTTCTAAGGCATTTCCTATGTTTTCCTGGCTTCATCCTGTTCACCTGTATCATATGTAAAAATGGTTTTTGGATCAACAAAAAGTTGGCGAGTGAACCTTGTTAGAAAACATTTATTATTTTTTTCTGGTTGTATTTAATATGGAAAAATTGTGCAAAATTCATATATGAACAAACGTAAATATACATACAATAACAACAATTAGCATACAATAACAAACCATTAGCATACGATATCAAACAACAACAAAACAATAAACATACATTAACAAACCAACAGCATACAATAACATATCAACTTGCATAAATATATAACATGAATGAAACTGTGCGATCAAGGCTCAATCAAACGGAGCCGATCGTATTGCATGTACAGAAAATGATAAATGTCTGTGTGATCAAGGCTCAATCAAACGGAGCCGATCGTATGTTGGCACGCCAGGTTCACGCTCATAATGTAATGGGGAACATGCTCAACGCTCATAATGTAATGGGGAGCGGCGGCCTTTGAAATTGCATGTACTGAAAATAATAAATTAAATCTAAACAATAACCACACAAACAGTTTATACAAGCCCGAATGCATATTTATTCATGATATGATGTATGCACAATGATTTAAATATAATAAATAGTAAGACACAAGATACAACTCAAAAACGTGATTTAAACGGGGAATTTGTATAGATTCACTCACAGTGGGTGCGTTCGGTGAATGATGATGAATGCGCACGAGTTTAGAGGATTGATCGTCGAGGAATAACTAACCTAATTAATAAAGAAAAGTAAGGTAAATAAATGGATTTTATTAACAACTTCAATAGGATTTTTGGATATTTTTTTTTTGTGAGTTTTAGGCTATTTTCTAACTTTAAAAATGTTATTTTTAAGTATTTTTAATTGATTTTTAAATAAAATAAATAAATAAAAATAATAAAAAAATGTTGACTTTTTGACCGTTGACTTGTTGACCGATTTTATTGTGTAAGTGTATGCGCCGGGTGAGGCTCGAACCCGAGACCTCCCGTACGCGTGCACGCAGCTCTACCAACTGAGCTACGTGTCTAACCCGAAATATTTATGTTTTTAATTATATTTATATACTAATTAAATTAATCCGAAAATCATTTACTTTAAAAAGATTTTAATGTAACGACTCGGTGCACTCCACAGGTCTTGAACCCGGGACCTGTGGTTTAGTTTGGCACACAGTCCACCGCTGGACTGTGTGTCTAACTTGGTAAATATTCTAGTTTTTATTATACTTAACATATTACTGAATAAACCCGGTTCAGTTTTTTTTTTAAAAATGGCATTTTATTACAGCGAATGAGGTTGGGACGGAATCGAACTCGCGACGTGTATGTATTTATTTGCACACCGCTGGACTGTGTGTCTAACCCGTTTATAATTCCGATTTTAAATAATCTTATAACATAACTACTTCGTCTTCTTCGTTCAAAACTCAGGCAACAGTTATCTAACTGTTATTTGTTAAATTAATTTAATGAACATTATATGCAATCATAAGATAATGAACAGAAACAGGTTTGGGGATTGATTGTACCGAACTGATCGTCCTTCTTCAGAAGTTCGGCAAAAATCGTCGGCTCTGTTTTGGGAGCCCCTTCTGTTCGAATTCAATAATTAGTTTGGATGAATTAGAGGTGAAATTGAATCACTGGGTAACGATTATCAGTAGATTACATGATCATACCGGTTATCAGTGAGATTCTGAAACTTTCAGAAATTTTCCGGCGAAAACAGAAAAATCCGTAATGTCGTCTGGGGTTGATTCTGAGTGCTGGAGTGGTGTTAGAATTTGTATAATAATGGAATAAAAACAGAAAAATCGAGGTAATTACCGTGTAGATGAAAGTCCCGGTTTTCCGGCGACTTGCAGAGAATTCCGGCGAGTGAAATTTCTTGCGACAGAGATTCTTCAGAGGTTTAAGGTGAGTGGGAGTGATGTCAGTACGAGTTCTATGATCTTATTTTTGGGTAAGAAGAAAAGATGAATTGAATTCGGTTTTCCGGCGAAACTTTCCGGTTAATTCACAGAGAATTCCGGCGACTTCCGGCGAAGTTTTCTGAGTGAAATGAAGAGTGTGTTTTTGATAAAATTCGCGAGCTCACTGAATGAAGAAAGTATAACTCCCGGATTTGAATTGTATTTTTCGGTTTTGAATTGAAATGAATGAAATTGATGGATTTCTTCGGTTATAACCGATCTTACTGTTAATGTATACGTTATGACCAAAAAGAAACGGCCAAATTTGACGAAATTGTGGGGATATCCGGCGTGAACGGATTTGGGCGCGTTGTGTAACTGGGTTTTGATTTCCAGATTTAATTTATGTATTAATTGTTTCAATATGTAAACAAAGATCACGAGTGGCGGAGCGGTTGAATGTGTGTGTGTGAAAGCTGAGCTGACCCGGTTGACCCGGCTGACCCGAGTTCGAATCCCGGCTTCAGCATATTATTTTTAATTCACTATTTTTAGTACATTTTCAAAAATAAATTTTAAATTCTAATATACTTATTAATTATGTATCGTTTAAAATTAATTTGGGCATTAAATACGCAACAAAATTTTTAACTGATTGTTCGGTTAATAAACGAAGCGGGTTTGGTAAATCCGGTTTTTGGCGGATGTTACAGTATCCCCTACTTTTAGAAATTTCGTCCCGAAATTTAAGTAGTGGCATATTTGTCTAAAAAGGATGGTGTTTTAATTTGACAATTACATACTTAGAAGAGAGTAAGAGTTTAAATTTTGTTTGAGGCGGTAACGTTCCTTGTAAGGGTTGAATACCCTGCTACAGGAATCGCTTTTTGATGCCTATGATAATGAATATTGATTAACAGAGTTGATTGACTAAATATGATTTCATGCGCAAGAGTTTTGGTACGTTTGGAGAGATAAGGTTATATCCTAAAATAAACTTCTAATACTAAAACCTACATGGAACTTCTCATAACCGCCTGACAATGCCTCTAATCCTTTGACAAGAATACTTATATATAGGAAGTACCAGCGGCGTATCCACCATATTCTTGTCAAATTTTCATTGGTTTTATCAGTAAGTTATGATTGGTTCTATGATGTGACTCTAGAACATAAATAAACACAACAACCAATGTCTGAGTCCTAATTCTGATAGCATACATGTTTGATTGATGACACAATCCAATTCCTTTAAATGATGAGTTGATATGAATGCTAAATCAGTGAGTATAAACAAAACTTCAATCAAGACATTACTAAATCCTACATGGAACTTCTCATAACCGCCTGATAATGCCTCTGATCCTTTGACAAGAATACTTATATATAGGAAGTACCAGCGGCGTATCCACCATATTCTCGTCAAATTTTCATTGGTTTTATCGGTAAGTTATGATTAGTCCTATGCGACTCTAAAACATAAACAAACACAACAACCAAAGCTTGAGTCCTTGAATGATGACAATACCTCTCTCGTTTGTTATGATGAAGAGGTTAGTCTATGTAGAAAATGGAACACAATCCAATTTCTTTAAATGACGAGTTGATATGAATGTTAAATCAGTGAGTGTAAAACAAATTTCAACCAAAACATTACTAAATCCTACATGGAACCTCTCATAACCGCCTGATAATGCCTCTGATCCTTTGACAAGAATACTTATATATAGGAAGTACCAGCGGCGTATCCACCATATTCTTGTCAAATTTTCATTGGCTTTATCCTAAATTATGATTAGTTCTATGTGACTCTAAAACATAAATAAACACAACAAACAATGCCTGCGTCATAATTCTGATAGTATACATGTTTGAATGATGACAGTCCCTCTCTCGTTTGTTGTGATGGAGAGGTTAGTCTATGTAGGAGTGAGACACAGCCCAACTTCTTTAAATAATGAGATTGAAATACGTTGAGATGTATGATGGTATGAATGTTAAATCAATGAGTTTAAAACAAAACTGAAATAGTAGTTTGCATTAAGATCCTTGGATAAATTTTCAATTTAAAATTGAGACACGTGAAAAATTGAGATAATCATAAAGAAAAACATAAAACTAAGCGGTTGGAGTTGAATCTTGATTTTCAGTGAAGGGGACTAGTTGGGTGTTTTCGTTTGGGCCGTCATTATCTTCAACCGGATTGGCGTTGATGTTGAAAACTCTTCCTCTTAATGGTGGCCTAGTGGTTGGGTTTTCTTGATTTGCTTGGTTAACTAGGTTTGCTTGAGCTTGGGCGTTTATGATGTTAACCAATTGAGGGCACGTGTTTCTAAAATGGGTAGGGTCGCCACAATTTAAACAAGCTCGAACATATGGGAACATGGGGTATTGGGGTTGTTGATATGTTTGGATCATGTTTTGAGTAGGGGGTGAGGTTTGGTTTTGAGATGTGCGGCAAACTTTGCTCAAATGACCATAGCGTCCACAATTCGCACATAGTCGACAAAGTACAGTAGATGGATGGTGATAAAAACAGGTGTTACATCGAGGGTGAGGTCCAAGGTAAGGTTTCTTATTTGGGTAGGTTAAGTTGGGTGCTACTTGAGTGATTAGGATAGCTTGGAGGGGTACGGCTTGTAAGGCTGGTTGATTGCGTTGGGTGACAGCGAAAAGTTGCTCATCTCGTTTCCTCTTGGAAATGGGTTGAGAAAGAGGTTCGGTTTGGGTGGAGTTTGAAATTTCGGTTGATGCTTTATCTTTCTTCTTCTCCTCCTTGAAGTCTTTATTCCGTATACGGTTCTCGGTGAGCTCTGTAGCTATCTCCATTGCTGCTTCCAAAGTTGCAGGTGTGGTACTTATTACAGAGTCTTGAATTTTTGAAGGAAGACCTCGAATGTAGTGCTCGATCAAACGGTAGAGGGGAGTGAACAAGTTGGGAACCATTTGATTTAACTCAAGGAATCTTTTGTTGTACGTGGTGTGGCCGCCTTCCTTTTGTTTCAACGAATATAACTCATCCTCTAATTTCTTGATTTCGCTCCTTGGGCAAAACCGTCTTGTCATGATTTCTTTCAACTCTTCCCAAGTCAGAGTCATAGTATCTTCAACACCCCGTTTGGCCTTCTTTGTATTCCACCAAGTAAGTGCTATTCCAAATAAACGATCAGTAGCATATCGCACTTTGCGATCATCGGGGCAATCACAAGTTAGAAAAATGTTTTCCATTTCTTCAAACCAATAGAGAAGAGCGGTAACACCTTCAGTCCCTTCGTATTTTGTAAGGTCGCAGGATTTGAAATGCTTGTAGGTGCATTTAGTGGTATTTGGGGGAGGGATGATAACATTTTGAACTTCTTGATTGACGGGATTAGCGGTAAGGGCTTGTTGGACTTGAATTACAATGTTGGGTATTACGGCAGCCATTTGTTGAGCGATTAGGGCAGCCATGCGCTCGCGGGCTTTTCCTGCTCTCATCTTCCTACGAGCGTGACTAGAAGACATCTACAAGAAATGCATATCAAGAGTATGAGTTGGATGCTTTTGGGATCATGTGTCGTATTTAGGAAAGAACATTCATAAAATAAACATAGCAAAATAAATCTACTACATCCATAGGATGTCTTGGGCTTTGCTCGTAATTGGGCCTTGCATGCCGCCATACTTCACCTTTGTAATCATGTGGGCCCCATGATTACCGGGTTTTTCATATGGTTCGCATGTGTTTGTCTGGTTACGTACACTAAAACCCGGAGAAAATCGAGAAATATGTAACGTATGATATTCGGAATGTGTCCAGGTGTGGACACGGTGACACCTCAAAGTGGGGTTAGTTCGAACGACGTTTGGTGTGGCATGCTTTGGCCTAATAGGTCCTTCGTACTCTCATCGTTAGTCCCCAGGTAGGCAAACTGGTCCGTTATATTGGATTTATACGAATGCCAACCTAGACAGGACGTTCCAACTACCGGTACTTGTACCCTTACAGTTACTACATGCCCGTCGCAGAACTCACTTTGATGAGATTTGAAAAATGAAAAATGCGACAAAATCTTGAATAACGGAAGTATGATGATGATTTGAATATGTGAACATTGAAATATGTATGACGAATATGTATGTAAGTATGTATGTTTGACTGTAAGTATAATTCACTATGTATCACAAAATGTAATATTGGAAATGTTTGCATGCATTTGTGTATGTAATAAATATGAAGGAAATAAACATCATGAGTTTGCATATAACCACATAAACAATTAAAATCTAATCAACTATAGTATAGGCTGTAAGGGTCTAATAACCTATCCTATATCCCTATAGTCATGGCTCTGATACCAATCTGTCACACCCCGACCCGCAGTGGAAAAGATGATCGGGGCATGATTGGGTTATCATCAAAGCTCATGACATTTATTATAACGTTTCATATTTATTATTACAATTTAAAGGGAAACATATAATCATAATTACATCATGTTTTACACATCATTCTAGACTTCATTATTTTCTTCTAAGGCATTTCCTATGTTTTCCTGGCTTCATCCTGTTCACCTGTATCATATGTAAAAATGGTTTTTGGATCAACAAAAAGTTGGCGAGTGAACCTTGTTAGAAAACATTTATTTTTTTTTCTGGTTGTATTTAATATGAAAAAATTGTGCAAAATTCATATATGAACAAACGTAAATATACATATAATAACAACAATTAGCATACAATAACAAACCATTAGCATACGATATCAAACAACAACAAAACAATAACATACATTAACAAACCAACAGCATACAATAACATATCAACTTGCATAAATATATAACATGAATGAAACTGTGCGATCAAGGCTCAATCAAACGGAGCCGATCGTATTGCATGTACAGAAAATGATAAATGTCTGTGCGATCAAGGTTCAATCAAACGGAGCCGATCGTATGTTGGCACGCCAGGTTCACCCTCATAATGTAATGGGGAACATGCTCAACGCTCATAATGTAATGGGGAGCGGCGGCCTATGAAATTGCATGTACTGAAAATAATAAATTAAATCTAAACAATAACCACACAAACAGTTTATACAAGCTGAATGCACATTTATTCATGATATGATGTATGCACAATGATTTAAATATAATAAATAGTAAGACACATGATACACCCCAAAAAACGTGATTTAAACGGGGAATTTGTAGAGATTCACTCACAGTGGGTGCGTTCGGTGAATGATGATGAATGCGCACGAGTTTAGAGGATTGATCGTCGAGGAATAACTAACCTAATTAATAAAGAAAAGTAAGGTAAATAAATGGATTTTATTAACAACTTCAATAGGATTTTTGGATATATTTTTTTTGTGAGTTTTAGGCTATTTTCTAACTTTAAAAATGTTATTTTTAAGTATTTTTAATTGATTTTTAAATAAAATAAATAAATAAAAATAATAAAAAAATGTTGACTTTTTGACCGTTGACATGTTGACCGTGGACCGTTGACTTGTTGACCGGTTTTATTGTGTAAGTGTATGCGCCGGGTGAGGCTCGAACCCGAGACCTCCCGTACGCGTGCACGCAGTTCTACTAACTGAGCTACGTGTCTAACCCGAAATATTTTTGTTTTTAATTATATTTATATACTAATTAAATTAATCCGAAAATCGTTTATTTTAGAAAGATTTTAATGTAACGAATCGGTGCACTCCACAGGTCTCGAACCCGGGACCTGTGGTTTAGTTTGGCACACAGTCCACCGCTGGACTGTGTGTCTAACTTGGTAAATATTCTAGTTTTTATTATACTTAACATATTACTGAATTAACCCGGTTCAGTTTTTAAAAAAAAAAGGCATTTTAGTACAGCGAATGAGGTTGGGACGAAATCGAACTCGCGACGTGTATGTATTTATTTGCACACCGCTGGACTGTGTGTCTAACCCGTTTATAATTCCGATTTTAAATAATCTTATAACATAACTACTTCGTCTTCTTCGTTCAAAACTCAGGCAACAGTTATCTAACTGTTATTTGTTAAATTAATTTAACGAACATTATAAGCAATCGTAAGATAATGAACAGAAACAGGTTTGGGGATTGATTGTACCGAACTGATCGTCCTTCTTCAGAAGTCCGGCAAAAATCGTCGGCTCTGTTTTGGGAGCCCCTTCTGTTCGAATTCAATAATTAGTTTGGATGAATTAGAGGTGAAATTGAATCACTGGGTAACGATTATCAGTAGATTACATGATCATACCGGTTATCAGCGAGATTCTGAAACTTTCAGAAATTTTCCGGCGAAAACAGAAAAATCCGGCAATGTCGTCTGGGGTTGATTCTGAGTGCTGGAGTGGTGTTAGAATTTGTATAATAATGGAATAAAAACAGAAAAATCGAGGTAATACCGTGTAGATGAAAGTCCCGGTTTTCCGGCGACTTGCAGAGAACTTCGGCGAGTGAAATTTCTTGCGACAGAGATTCTTCAGAGGTTTAAGGTGAGTGGGAGTGATGTCAGTACGAGTTCTATGATCTTATTTTTGGGTAAGAGGAAAAGATGGATTGAATTCGGTTTTCCGGCGAAACTTTCCGGTTAATTCACAGAGAATTCCGGCGACTTCCGGCGAAGTTTTCTGAGTGAAATGAAGAGTGTGTTTTTGATAAAATTCGCGAGCTCACTGAATGAAGAAAGTATAACTCCCGGATTTGAATTGTATTTTTCGGTTTTGAATTGAAATGAATGAAATTGATGGATTTCTTCGGTTATAACCGATCTTACTGTTAATGTATACGTTATGACCAAAAAGAAACGGCCAAATTTGACGAAATTGTCGGGATTTCCGGCGTGAACGGATTTGGGCGCGTTGTGTAACGAGGTTTTGATTTCCAGATTTAATTTATGTATTAATTGTTTCAATATGTAATCAAAGATCACGAGTGGCGGAGCAGTTGAATGTGTGTGTGTTAAAGCTGTGCTGACCCGGTTGACCCGGCTGACCCGGCTGACCCGAGTTCGAATCCCGGCTTCAGGATATTATTTTTAATTCACTATTTTTAATAAATTTTCAAAAATAAATTTTAAATTCTAATATACTTATTAATTATGTATCGTTTAAAATTAATTTGGGCATTAAATACGCAACAAAATTTTTAACTGATTGTTCGGTTAATAAACGAAGCGGGTTTGGTAAATCCGGTTTTTGGCGGATGTTACAAAAATTATATCTAAAAAATTATAAAACCGGGGGGTCGAAAACGTATATACCTAAAAATTATATACGAAAACTATATACCAGACATTATTGATCGAAAAGTTCGGAGGGGGGTCGTGCCCCCCCCCCCTCCCTGCCTCCACTATGCTACGCCCATGACATTGAAATCCATAAAAACAAATAATAGTTCTGATTCTATTAATAACAATACCGGTACCGATGTCGATGAAAGAACCTCGAAGACGAATACTGCTACCCATTCTGACAATGACGATGTCAGTACCAATATTATAGGTTTGGTTTATCACGGTACTATCTTGTTTAGAACTCTTTTTCAACAAAGTTTATACAGGAAAGTCAAGAAAAAAATATGAAGCATGGTCGCGTATTCAGATATCTAAAACAAGATAATGAACGGAAGTTAGTAGAGAAAAAATCAATTAATAAAAACTAAATAGGTTAAAAGTGTATATTACTTTTAGTATGAGGGATGCCATTGGAACATAAAAAAATTAATGACAAAAAATTTTTGTTACCATTTATCAGGGTTCTAAGTTAATACGTTTCGTGTGTGATGTGACGGGATTCGGTCGATATTGGTTTAGTTTGTGACGGTATCGCTATGGTGCTATGGTACTGGTGTTCAGTTTAAAGTCAATGATATGCACAAAAGAATGTGTTTGATACAGTTTCGTGTGCAATCAAATGACTCAAAAGCGTAATAATTAAACGAAGACGGTGAAACAAACCATATAGTTTCAAGAAACCTCAAAGGTTTTCTCAGTGATAATCAAAAATTCAAAACCAATCATTAATGTTCAACAAGAAACAATATAAATAACTTTGGAGATCACTAATAAAGAAATAAAACATAAAACAAATTTCAAAATTCAAATAAGAAATTACCCTGCATAAGTGTTTTACACTTAAAACTAAAAAAAAAATATCGGTTTCACTTCTGATAATAACTATACCGATACCTATATCGATGTTGATAAAAATCATAAAATTAAATACCGATTCATCCAAGGAAAATCAAATTAGAAAAAGTTAAATAGGTTAATAAAACTGTTTTTTTCAGTTGTTCACTATACAGTTTTTAATAAAAAAATATATCTTTTCCAACAAAATTTATACAGAAACGTGGATAAAAAAATTAGACACTATCGTATACATCACCTTTAAAAAACACTTAAAACTAAAAAAAAAATATCGGTTTCACTTCTGATAATAACTATACCGATACCTATATCGATGTTGAAAAAAATCATAAAATTAAATACCGATTCATCCAAGGAAAATCAAATTAGAAAAAGTTAAATAGGTTAATAAAACTGTTTTTTTCAGTTGTTCACTATACAGTTTTTAATAAAAAAAATATATCTTTTCCAACAAAATTTATACAGAAACGTGGATAAAAAAATTAGACACTATCGTATACATCACCTTTAAAAAATAATGAACATAAGTCTTCCAAGGAAAATAAAATTAAAAAAAAAAGTTAAATGGGAAAAAAAGAATATATGAATAAAAAAATTAAACACAATAACACAAAAAATTGTGTTACTATTCATCATGACTTTCAATTAAACAAATAAACAAAGACACCTATTTTAATAAATATTTTTAAATCACCAGTTTGATAGATAAATTTCCGAACTACACTAATAAAAAAAGGCCCCAATTAAACAACCAGACATTCTTGTCACTCGCTTTATCAATCATCTAGATAATCAAACTCTTATGAGACCAACCCAAAATAGTTCCGCATTTCACCACCTAAGAGTAACCCCCCGTGTTAGCTGACGCCCAGGTCATGAATTTTGACTGGTTGTCTAGGAGTCTTGGCAACAACTCCAAACCTCAAAAACCAACCTAGTTCCGGGTTTTGACCGCTTAAGAATCACCCGGATATAAAGTAATCGACACCCAACACCCGGGTTACAGATTTCAAGTAGTTGTATAGGAGTCCTGAGAAACGATTCCAGACCCCTAGACCAACCTTGTTCTGCGTTTCGAGCACATAATAGTCACCCAGTGTAAAGTAATCAACACCCGGATCAGAAATTTCAAATGGATGTCCAGGATTCCACGTCACGACTCCATACACCGACATGGTGGTCGCTGGCAGTGTTTTATACCGTTTTCAACAAACATTTCATTACTTTCAGACAAAGGTTAAGAATCATCATCTAAACTAAACTACTAAGAAGTACATCAACAGTACAATACTAAATATCATTACACGTCCTGCATCATTAGACCGGGATATGGCAATAGTTAAAGATCAGAGATGTTCAATCTCTTTATGGGAAGAAAACTGTGCATCAATGTGACCAAGATCTTCTTGATTGATTGTAACTGGGCTATACCATTTTGACCGGTAGTTTTCCGACTTTTGTTCGGGTTTGTCATCCTCGATGTTCTCAGATTCTTCAACTATCCGTTCAGGTTGATTGGAGAGACGGGCTTTTAGCGGCTGGCAAGATTTTAGATCTTCATGTGTACGGGCACTGCTCAGTTTTTTGTTGAGTTCAACTAAAGTTGAATACCTTGCCTTCTTAGGCGTGCTAGCATGTTCGGTTTCTTCATTGCCGGTAGGTGTCTCCGTTTTAAGATTTCTTAGACCATTGTTAATAATGAACCTCAACTTTTCTCTTAAATTTTCACTTCTAATTGGGTCGGCTAGAAGCCTCATTTTCAAATTTGATATCATCGTTTCACTCTTTCCTTGTTCCATCCCGTCTTCATCAGTTGATTTATACTTGGTAAAAACCTCTTCCAAAACAGTGATATTTTGCAAATATCTAGCGAAAGCTTTGTTTTCTATTTCTATGTTCCTTTCCTCGTATTCCTTCAACTTTGAAAATCGCCATTCATTTATCTGAGACGCCTCCTGTATGATTTAATTGCATAATATTGAGATATTTTGCGAAATGCTGATAAATAATAATAATAAAGTGAATTGGATTAGGCAAAGTTTATGCACCTTTCTTGTTAGTGGCTTCCTTGCACGTGACGGAGTTTGCAAATTGTTAAATTGTGCAAAATTACTCGAGAGCTGCCGAAATGAGGTGACTCTATGTGCATTCCTATTAAAAATAAAAGAATAACGATTGTCACTATACGATGATTAGGAATAGTCATTCTCAAAATGGTATTTTTTCGTCTAACATTGTTAATTATGTTTACATAATATATTATTTCAAGAATAATATAACTTCATGAATAAAATGATTAGGATTGATCCATGCAATACTAATACACCGTGGGCAACTCTCAACCAATTTGACCAAATTCATTTTGAAACATTTTTGTGAGTTTACCGGTTTCACCCGTCAAAGATAAAACATAACCGAGTCGACCCATTCAATACATGCACATTCTATATATTATTCAAGACAAATTTCTGTCTGATACTAAGAATATTTAGTTTACTAATGATGGAGTTCATTAAAGTAAGGGGCCATTTCATACATACCACTGAAAAGTTGCATAATATCATATTTATTCAACCAAAACACTTAAAACTTACATATTTACCCCTGAACTTGTACTTAAAACTTATATATTTACCCATTTCATTAATTGGATAAAATATGGCTATTATACCCATGTCTTTTTCTTCACATTCCAAACTCTCATATCCTAATGCAACTTTTAAGAAAAGGGTATAAATGTATAACGACTGAAAACGAGCATATTTGATATTATGATTATTTATTGGTAAACCAAATTGAGGGGAACATATGAGATTATCCCTCAAAAAGGAATTGTTTTCCTAATAGCAAATACCTTAACAGCAGATGAGAAGGATTAATGGAGAATGTAACGCGTACAACTTACCCAGATGAGGATATTTCATTTGAGTGCTGATCCGTTAAAGATAGAGTTGAGGGCGGTGCCTTATCGGGGAGCGATGGATTGCTCTTTAACACTGCAACCAAAACCAAACAAAACTCTAATGTTATACGTTTATGCAATCTATTCATATGACATTAACAGACAAACAAACAAACAAACAAACCTACCCAGTGGTATCCTACAATAAATTATATTCATATTATCCTACATTCATACCGTGTATATGGCATGGATTTTGAGCTTTGGCACAGCAACTTTTGCATGCCTGGTACGGACACCTGCAAAATCGTTTCAGAACTATATTATAGATATAATAAACTACATTGGATACAGAGATCGTTACCAAGACTGAAATTAAGAAAATAAAAATGCACTACAGTCAGATTCAACATGAGTAATCTGGAATGCATATTTCAGCATTCTGTGGATTAAAAGATTACTGAATAGATATACATTACCAAATAAATTGATTTATAAGAATTAGAAATTAGTTTATAATTATGATATTTCCTTTCGATCAGATCTATGGATGGATGGCATAACTTCTGCATCCACGCATTTGACTATTTAAGACAATCAGATGAAGCTAATTTAATGCAGGTTCTAAAGGGTGTTTTTTTTTCCGACTTGATGCCATATAGCTTCCTCTTTGCATGTTAACATCAGGTATCACTTCATACCTAATATAGTTGACCATAACTAATGAAATAACAAACCTAATATAGGTATCACTTCATACACATCACGCACCCAAGGTGCACTTGTGAAATTATGAGCAACTAATAAACAATTAACAAACCTATATGAAATCACGAGCAATTGATAAACAAGTAACGAAACTATATAAAGTTACGAACAGCTAATAATTAGTTCATGAACGAAAATGAACAATAACAACTGTAAGTCTGCAACATAACAAAATAATTAGACTCCCTCAATTGCGCGTTTTAGAACACAGCTTTAAGATATTCCTTACCAAAATCCAGCATTGACAAAGCTTATACATAATTCTAGTAGTTTAATTAAACATCTATATTTATGATGAAGCTTACCTCATCAGCATAAAGCATTCACCCGGGCATGTTAACCTTTTAGTTAGTTGAGTTAGTTTCAACAACGAGAATGCAGATCCTTCAAATGTTGTTTTCACTTTTTTTCACATTGGTAAAACCACAAGATAAGCTTTTATTCATGATATATATTAATCATTAGCCAAGTAAAAATGATAATATAGCAAATGCATCTACTATCTTTTCTCTCTCTCTGTACTTGTGTACTAATGGATAGCTTCCACTGCTAATATATACAAACCATAACCTAAATTACTTCTCAGTCCTCAAACATCTCATCCTGGTGACTTAAACCTATTATCAAGAATCATATCCTAAAGCAATATGTTCAACTGTATAGAGTATCATTGGTATTGTTCTCTCCCGTCATGAGATATTAAGCAAAACAAACGTTCACGGTTCACCAACATCTTTTAGAAACCTCAAAAGAAGTCACACCTTCCTCCAGTGTGTACGGTTCACTAAATTACACTCATTTCTTTGAGAATTAGCTTTTGTTTCTTTACTTTAGCTTGTTTTTGGTACTAGGATTTCATATATCAGTTACCGAGTCGGAGTTACCGTTAGGTTACCCTCTAGTTCAAGGCTCCACATAAAGCCAGGCTCCTTTATTACTCAAGACTTTCAAATTCACTAGTTAACTTAATCAATGAATCCATCATGATAGCGATGATCAATTTAGAGAATTCCTTAGGCTTCTGCAGATAGCAGTTTAGACTTAAACTCACGGGACTAACCAATAAAAGGCAGCTTACCCGCTAGACATGTGGCGATCAAGGAGGGTAAAGACATTTTGAAAGTTCTTATACTCTACAAGCCTAACCAAATTAACTTTAAAACGAGCCACGACGCTAGTGATGCCCTATCCGAGATCTAGCTTGAAAAACTAATCATGAGCCGAGCTAGGGAAAACATAGAACTAGAAACTAGGGGAACTACTAGACAAGCTAGGGCCAGGTTCCGTTCGTTTGCACACTTAATTTCCCCAACCAGCCTCTATATCCAAAATTCCCATCCACAAACCCTAAACAAAAGTCCATACACTACGAACTGAAATCAACATCTAAAACCCAAACCCTCTAAAAATTGAAGAGAAAAAAAGCGAATTGGACCTGGAACGAGCGACATTGCCACACTTGATGCATTTAGGTTTGTTAAGACCCCGAAGATTCTTCGAACCTTTGATGCTCGAATTAGTCATCGCCATCGGGCTGTTGGTGGCTCTGACGACGGTGGAGCCGGTAATTGAGGTGGTGTCGCCGCTGTTATTGCTTAAAGCAGATGAAACCGACGCCATTGCTGATCAAACAGATTCACGGTAACCAACTGATTCGAATTTCGGAAACTATTGATTCGCTGATTTGTTGGAGAGGACGAAAACCCTATATGAAGTTTATCCCTACATATGAGTTGGTAACTTCATATATGGGAGGAAAAATAAGACAAACAAATTGCTAGTGAATTTTATAGTGCTTGAATGAATGAATGAATGAATTTAACAATAATAAAAGATGGTTTTATCTTTGTAACTTAAAAATAATAATAATAATAATAATAATAATAATAATAATAATAATAATAATAATAATAATAATAATAATAATAATTAGCAAAATTCCATCCAATGTGTTGTAACGAAAGTCTATTATTTCGGTTAATTACAACATTGATACGATATCAGTATTTAATATGGCAACTAAATTATATAAGCTAGAAAATAGTATTATGATATACCTAAAAAGATATTAACACATATTTTACATTAGTTGAAAACTAGATAAAGGAGTATTAATGGGGCGGGGATGCCAAGCAACGCTGGCTAAGTCACACCGGGGAAGTGTTGGCTACTGCGTTGCCCCGCTGCAATGGCTTTGAAGCCTGGCGTGGGGCGAGGTGAGGTGGCTGGCATAGATTGGCTGGGGAGAGATAGTCGTTTGGGGTAGACGTTTGGGCTAGTTGTTGGGGATGGCGATTTTAGCTATGTAAAATCAATTTCTTTTAAAAAAATTTACAATTTCTACCTGTAAATTCTCATCCAAACCACAAATAACAAACCTTCATCCAAAAACACACCAAAAAACGAAAATAGTTCATTGGACTGAGGAGGAGGAAATAGCACTAGTGACGTCGATTGTTGACGCACAATGAATCCTACGTCACGGTCAAACCGCCTATTAGGGACAAGCGTTTCAGCAATACCAACAACAGGTTGGGAACGTGCGTCACAACTTAAAGGCGTGTCAACATAAGTGGCGTGAGCTAAAACCGAGGTTGGATCGGTTTAAAGTTTGCTTAGACCGTGTCCCTACGGATGACTTGACCCACGATGATCAGAGTGGAGATTGCGAAGATCGAGTATAGGCACGATGGGAACGGATTTTCGTTGGGTTCCCCACTTAAATATTTACCGTACTTTGTAATTTTCTTTTAGGATTTATTATGCAGATTTTTAAATTTTTAGGATTTATTAAGTAGTTTTTTAAAATTTTTAGGATTTAATAAGTAGAGTTTTTTTATTTTTTTAGGATTTTATGTAACTTTTTTTTAAATTAATATAAGTTTGTGTTTTATTATATAAATGTCAACTATATAAAAAAATAAAAAAAATATCTATATGTCACCCCACATTGGCTAGGCCACGCCGCTTCCACACCCCACTTTTTTGGGTAGACTGGTGGAGCTCACACTTGCCACGTGCTGAGCCATGCCCCCAACCCAAGCCCCCCCCCCCACCTGGCGATCTAATAGTACTGATAACGACATCGACTTTGTACCACACTTCCAGTATGATTTTGGATGAAAGATATTCTATACCGCTACCAAAGTTGTTCCTACAATATCGGTTCAGCTTGTCATGGTAAAGAACATAAAAGCCAATTCTATTTGACCCATTCAATTTTGAATAAAACTTTTATCAAAACGTAAATAAAAATAAGCACATTGCAAATAGTATATTCTGAATTTTATAAAGTATTACATTATATTATTAGGATAAGGAAAAGGATAAACAAAGTCATATTATTAAAAAAAAAGAAGGTGAATGCGAGGTACCTATTTGTTAGGATCTGAGTTTAAAAGTTATGACAGTTTAAATATGGAAATCAATGGAAGATGATAAAATAAAGATGATAAATGCAGCGGAAATGTAAACTTGTAAATCAGATCAATGAAGAGAATGTTTTCATCAACATGGTTTTTTTTTAAAATCAAAGTTTACGTATGCATGAAAGATATACAACCTCCTCCTCAGCCTGATCACTCTGATTTGTTCGTACAAGAAATGTCAAGAAGAAGTGATGAATAGAACAGTACATGCACTGTTCTATTTATAGTACAAAGCAAACCATTGTGGCATCTAAGCTGACTTACCTTGACAGTGATATGTAACGACCTAACAAACTCTAACATCTGCTAGAATAAACACTGTTACATATATAAACTTTGTTGATCCAACATCTGTTGTAGAAACTCTGATGAGCTTTAACCTCTGTTGGTCCAACCGACCTTTGCTTCAAGAGTCTTTAATCTTCAATAGCAGAGCTTATATTCAACAGACCTTGTATAATAGGCTTTAGCTTAACAAACCTTTGAGTAGTAGATGTTGATGTCTTTGCTTTTGGGGGGAGTATATCTTCTAAGCATTGGATGATTAGATGTTTATAGATTATTTTAGCTTTCCAATCATCTGTTCTTTTATAGGGTTCAATAGATCCAACAATCCCCCTAGAACAAATGATGCCGAAACTCTACTTTATTGTTAATATTTATTCCTCATCAACATTTCCCTGTTTTGCCCTTTGAATTGTAGTTTAAAGTTTAAGGAAATCATGTCTTCAAAATCCCTTTGTAATTCAAGATTCAACAGATCTTGGAGGTCATCTTCATTTAGACTATATGCATCCTCCATCTTTAGCTTTTGAATTCCACCATCTGATCTGAGCAGGGTTAATTCGTGGGTGTCTGATGATGACTTCCACTTTAGAATTTTTGAATTAGTTAATTTTCTTGGGTGAAGATTTATTTCTGATGAGTTTGGTGAAAGTGGCCTGCTGACAAGACTTTTAACTGTTTCTCTAAGTTTGTCACTTGAAGGATCTGTGTGAAAAAAAGCAGTTGGTTCTTGATTCCCTCCTTTTTATGTTCTTCATACAACTGATCATTAGTCACAGATGCTTTTGCCTTTTTACTTAATTTAAGTCAGTTATGGATAAGCTAGATGTTGTGAACTGCTTTTAGGAGTATGGGTCTGTTGAGGGATAAGCACTGGGGGGTAAACTGGCTTTCTTGGAACTAGAGGATCCTTTTCTCTTAACTGTTCCAGCCTTTTGTAGGTCTCAATAATTTTGCATTCTAACCATCTGGCAACAGCTTTAGTAGTACCATACTTTGCAGCTAAAAGCTCTTCTCTCATTCTCTTTAGCTTCAAAGCCTTGTTTTGATCAATTGTTTTGCCTTTCATCCAAACTGGTGGAGTTGGCTTGTGTAAAGGATCTTTGAGCATTTCTTGGATTCTTTCAATCTCTACCTTGAGAGCATCTGATGACCGGTCTTTGAATTATGCTCTTGATGATTTATATGGTTTATGCTTCATGATATGATCAAGGTAATCCTGTTTCAGTTCTTTATCAAGCTCAGCATTTGTTGGCTTCTCAAACATGGACTTGCATAGGTCCTTGGCAAAATCTTCTATCTTTCTTACCTTTCCAAGTTCTAGTGATAAGATTTCTTGCAACGTCCTATCATCCTTTCCTTTGTACATTTCCTTAGTAATGTTCTCAGCCTGACTTGCCTTTAGCTTCAGATATTCATCTACTTTTTTAGGCTTTCGATACCAAAGAAAGATGGAAAGGATCTTTGTGATGGATCCTCTATATTATAAAAAGATTCAATTTCTCCTTTAACATCATGAATCTCTAGAGGATATTTGGAAGCCAGTGGAATGTCAGATGATGGTTGATAGGGTGGAAGTGAAGAAGAATTTGATGGAAGTGATGAGATTGGTATGGCTGGAATGGGGGCAGATAATAAAGGAATTGGTGATGGAATTCCCTCATCATCTTGTTGCACTACAAAAGTTTTTCTTTTGCGTGTGAATTTGATTTTTGGTGATGGTGGTCGTGTTGGTATTCTTGGTGGTGTGGATAGTGGTTGTGTTAAGGTGGGAAAGGTGATCATGGTAGAAGTTTAGTTAACATCTGTTGGTAGATTTATTGCACTAACATTTGTTGGTTGATTTGGTGGTGGTGATGAAACATCTGTTGTCACATTTATTGTACCAACATCTGTTGGTGGTGATTTGATGGTTTCCTTTTGAGTGATGGCTTGGTTTTGATTGGAGCAGAGGATACACTTTTTGTGGGCACAACAGTGGTTTTAGGAGGGGTGGTTATTGGTTGTCTAACTTTTCTAGTTGACTTTCTCCTTTTTGAAGTGCTAATATCTTCTTTTTCCATCTGCTTAGCCTGTTCTTTTTCAGTCAGTTTGGAAGCCTTGCTTTCTAGTGTATCTTGCCTTTTCTACTTTACTAAGGCAATTTCTTATGACTGTTTGTTCAGGGTCTCATCAATCCCTTTTTGAACTCCAGCATCTGATGCCTTAGTAGAAGTTTGGTTTTGAGCAGACCCTGGATTTTGTTGCACCTTTGAATCTGGCTGCAACTTTCTCAGTTTATCACTCTCCCCCTTTTTGGCATCATCCTCTACTTCTTCTTGAAGGACTGTTACAGGGGTAGAGCCAATAATCTTTACCAAATGTTCTCTTATGGCCTTAATATCTGCTTATGTAACTTTGTATCTACCTCAACCATATTTCTGATAAGTTCCATATGAGTAATGTGGTTGATGTCAGCCAAATTCCTTTGAGCTTGAATAATAGGTTGCACAGATTTCCATAAGTCATTGGCAATTTGCTAAGTAGATGGTTGGCTTTGAGAATTTTGTAACATCTGCTTCATCATGGAGTTCATTTCATCAATTAATGACTCCATAGATGTCATTCTCTCTATCAATTCCTTATATCTTAATTCATCACCTAATTTAATAGGATCATCTGAATCCATACCAGAGGTAGTTGTATTTGAGTTCTTAATAGGAGAAGACTCCAAATTAATAGATGCAAATGCCCCTTTATCTTAGTACTGGGGACTTCCAACTGGAACAGAGGTTACAATTGTAGCCGCAACAGTTGTTGCCTTTAAGGAAGACTTATTGATGTAACCACTCTCCAACTGAAACACTGTTGTGTCATTAGATGTAGTGGCTTCTTCACTTAAACTACCACCAAGAGTTACTTGTAGGTGTAGCCTCCTCAGCTATTTATGGGTTAGCAACTTGATTTTTCTCAGACTAAGTCACTTGTGGGGGTTACTCTCTTTGACTGGTGATTGGGAGGAACTGATTTGTCTGAGTTTTATAGATTGCATGAAAGAGAGGTATAAATGTAGGTGGAATTGAGGGAGATGGTTGTGGAGTGGAAAGAGAGACAGCCCTGGGAAAGGGGCTTGAAAACAGACTTTCAAGTGAAATGTCTGCTTCATAATGTGGTGACCCTATACTTACAACTTGATCCTTTTGTGAGGATACAAGAGGAGCTTGGCTTTTGGGTGGAGATCTTTCAACTGTTGTGAGGAAATAGCAACAGTGGTTTCAAGTGGCTTTTGTGGTACCACAAGGTTATCCTCTAGGATCTCATCTTCCAGAGGTGCCTTTTTATGTAATTTTGTTTTGGTGGGTTTTTTGGAAGGGGGGGGGTTTCTTTTGGATTTTGCTGGTGTGGGTTTCACAACACCGGTAGTGGTGTCATGATCACCGGGAGCAGTGGGCTCAGCAATAGAGGTTTGAGCAGTAGATGTGAACTCATCCAAAATAGGCTTATTTTCCTTTGCTTTTGTTTTGGAAACTTTGACTCTTGATTTAACATTCTTGTAATGTTTCATTTGTTAGACTCTTCATTCTAAAAGCTACACCTTGTTGAAAATCTTTTTTAAATACTTGCCTGTGAAAGTAGTAGCTTAAAAGTCTAGGATACAAAAGAAAAGCTTTATTTGTTTTTATTTTATTCCAAGTCCAAAACAATGTGTATGATTAATTAAAATCATATTTTGTCAAAATAGCATATCCCATATTTTGAATGTTTTGTGGAATCTCATTAAATGCAGTGGTCTTGGCTGAAAGACAAATTAGCAAGGTATGGAAAATATATCGCATTTTACCAAGAAATTTTGGTTTATATATTGTAACACTTGTCCATTGACCTTCATACCTGCGTTCAATGAACTTTGTGTGGAGTTCTTGCTTTTCAAAAGAAATTTTACCTGCTTGGTCGTCCAATGCAAATGTTGTGGATATGGAAGATGGGGATATTTGGACAAGAGTTTCTCCAATATTTGAAGTTATAGCATATGGCGTTTTGTTTTGAGATTCAATTTTAGCGTTGGCCCAAAATTGTCGGAGAGTATCCACATAAATAGGTGCATCGGAAAGCATAATGATTTTGTATTTGGATGATATGAGAACATCAATTATTGGGTGGATGAAGTATCTTTGTCGTTTTTCTCAAAAGTGGGAAGGTAGTTATGTGGAAATTTGATTTGCATAGCCATGATCGGAGAAGAAAAGTGAGAAGTAGTGGAGAAGATGGTAATGGAAACCGTTTTTATGAATTTTGAATTCAAGTCGGCAATGTAAAGCTCTGTTGGATGGAACAAGGATATATGAAGGGAAAAGTGAATGCTGACGTGGTAGTGGTTTCAAAATATCTGATGGCTAACATCTGTCCACGTCGCAACCTCTATTGGATAATGGATGATAGTTGCTGTGGAACCTCTGTTGGAAGCAACAAAGGTTGGGAACAGTGGACGTGAACAGTGATGATATTACTCTATCAGAGGATAGATATCATAGGTTAGAACAGTTGTATATGGGAACAGAGGACACCTTTAAGTAGTGGATAGGAAGTAAACCAATCAGAGGTTTTAAAAATAGTGGTTTTAGAACAGACTTTAAAGATTTATTGAAAAATTTCAATTTTAAAACTATTTTTAAGGATGGTTTTTTTATTTTCTTAAAACATTTTAATGCTTTTTATTCATAGAAAACAAAATGTTGCTTTTAATCCATGTTTAACATGCTAATCCTAGAGATCAAGCTTTCAAAGGTAGATGTGTCTAAAGCTTTTGTTAACACATCTACCAGCTGATCCTTAGTTGGAACATAATGTAGAGAAGTCAAACCTTTTTCATAGCAATCCCTCACAAGTGATGTCTGATGTTAATATGCTTAGTTGTTGAATGTGAGACTGGATTTTTAATGATGTTTTCAGCTGCTTGACTATCTAACATGAGAGAACCTTTAGAGCAGTTATACCAAAATCCAACAATTGGTTTTGAAGCCACAGAAGTTGAGCAGTGCAACTTGCATCAACAATATACTCAGCTTCTGCTGTTGATGTTGAAACTGCAACTTGCTTTTTGCTCTGCCAAGATACTAAGCAATTGCCTAGAAACTGACATCTTCCTGATGTAGACTTCCTTGTAGCATGACAACCATCAAAATTACTATCTTAATAACCTGAAAGCTCAATATTTCCATTAGCAGGATACAAGATAACCAGTGTGGGAGCACCTTTTATGTATATGAATATCCTTTTCACAGCTATAAGGTTGGACTTTCTAGGTGCTGACTGGGATCTGGCACAGACACATGTGGCAAACATGATGTCTTGCCTTGATGCAGTTAGGTACAATAAAGACCCAATCATGCTTCTATAAAGTGTTTGATCAACCAAGTCATCTCTATCATCAATAGTGACAAATTTTGATGTGGTCGTGAGTGTGCTACATGGTTTACAATCATTCATATCAAATTTTGTTAACAATTCTTTGCCATATTTGCTCTGATGAATGAATGTACCATTTTACATCTGCTTAACTTGGAGACCAAAAAAGCACTAAATCTCACCCATGGAACTCATCTCAAACTCTGTTGTCATGAGTTCTCTAAACTATTCACACATGGCATTATATGTAGATCCAAGAATGATGTCATCCACATAAATTTGGACAAGCATCAAATCCTTTCCTCTCCATTTTAAAAACAATGTTTCATCAATTTTACCTGTTGTGAAGCCTATCGATAAGAGAAAGGTGGATAGAGTTTCATACCAGGCTCTAGGTGCTTGTTTCAAGCTATAGCTTTATTAAGTTTGTAGACATGATCTGGATAAAAGACATCTTCAAAACTAGGAGGTTGGCATACATATAGCTCTTCCTTGATCTTATCGTAAAGGAATGCACATTTGACATCCATTTGATACACCTTGATGTTGTGGTTGACAACAAAAGCTAAGAACAATCGGATGACCTCTACTCTTGCTATAAGACCAAATGTTTCATTAAAATCAATGCCTTCTTCTTGTCTATAGCCTTGAACCATAAGCCTAGCTTTGTTCTTGATAACAATGCCCCTTTCATCTGTTTTGTTCTTAAAGACCCATTTTGTGCGTATGGGACATACATCCTGAGGCAATGGTACAAGCTCCCATACTTGTTGTCTTTTGAACTGTAGGAGCTCTTCTTGCATAGCCTCTATCCAACTATTGTCTTTTAGTGCCTTTTGGTATTTGACAGGTTGTGTGAGTGATAAAAAGCCAGCAAAAAGACAAATGTTTTGGGATTGACTTCTTGTGAGTACCCCTTCATTGATGTTGCCAATAACTTGGTCTGGTGGGTGATTTTTAAGGTAGATCAGATCTCCCTTGTATGGAATTATGGCATTGAGAGGTGAAGGCTACAGATGGGAATCATCTGAGCTAACATCTGTTGGCAATTTTAAAGAGCCATCATCTGTTTAGAAGAGGTCTAGGCATGATAGGCGTAAAAGTGAGTTGAATTTTGTTCACAGAAAATGGACTTTTGTTAACAGGTGTTTGACTTGATGAGCTGGAAGATGTTTGAGGATCAACAACAGTTGATGCTGTGGTGATAGAGTTTTCACAGTTGTTAGTAACATCTGCTCCTCTAATGGTGGAAGTGACTTTATATTGTGGAATCACAATGTCGAATCTATAATCTTGAGGAAGAGATTGTGATGTACCTGCATGGTTAGACTTGACAGACACATCTTCAATGTAATTTTATCTAAATCAAACAATTCAGCAGGATTTGCTGGGATTTTTAATGAAGAAAGTTCATTGAACTTTATATTCAAGGAATCTTCTACACACCTATTCCTTGTGTTAAACACTTTATAGGCCTTGGCAGTAGTTGAATACCCCAGAAAATAACCACAATCTACTTTGGCTGCAAATTTTGAAATGGAATATTTTAAGTTTAAAATAAAACATGGGCATCCAATGATTTTGAAATAAGAGATAAGTGGTTTGATCTTGTACGAAGTTTCATAAGCAGTCTTTTCATGTCTGGGGTTAATCAAAACTCTATTTTGCGCATAAAAAGTAGTGATTATAACCCCTGCCCAAAAAGACAGTGGTAAACCTGAGTCTGCAAGCATGGTTCTGGCAGCTTCAATTAGAGTTCTGTTTTTTCTTTCAACCACCCCATTTTGTTCTGGTGTCCTTGGGATGCTGTATTGCCTCACAATCCCTTTTGACACACAGAAATCATTCAACTCCTTATTCCTAAACTCTGTTCCATTGTCACTCCTGAAGATTTTTACTGGCAAGTCAAATTGCTTTTCAACTTTTCTTACAAAGTCCTACAAAATACCTGCAGTCTCATCTTTAGAGTGCAAAAAGTAAGTCCATGTAAACCTTGAAAAATCATCAATTATAACAAGACAATACCTCTTCTTTTTAAGACTCATGATTTTAATAGGGCCAAACAAGTCCATGTGTAACAATTGTAAACACTGACTTATTTTGGACTCTTCAATGGATTTTTATGAACTTTTATGTTATTTGCCTTTTACACAGGAAACACAATGTTCATCACAAGTGAATTGTTTTGATGGAAGACCTCTTACATGATAGTTTTGAATTTGTGTGACCAAGTCTTTTATGCCATAGTTCTGTCTCTTTATTTGAGGCAACTGAGAAAAGACATGCATTAGACATTGGATTATCTTTCAACATATCAACCACATACACATTGCCACTCCTATGAGCAACAAGCTGTGTTGTGCTCTTAGCAATAATGGTTTCAATCTTTTTAACCATTTCTGGCCCAACAATCTTACAATGCTTCTTAGTGAAGAATGACCCATAACATTTGTCACTCATTTGAGACACACTAAGAAGATTGAACTTAAGATTGTCAATAAGATTGACATTTACAAACTTGAGTTTCCCTACTTGAACTGTCCCTGACCCCAACACCTTACGTTTTGAGTTGTTACCAAATATGTGCTAGAAAATCTTTGAGAAGGCTTTACATCATGTCATGTGCCTGGAGCCTCCACTATCTACATACCATAAACTATCAAAGAAAGTAGAAGCTCCCTTCACATCAGTAACATGTTAGTTTTGATGGGTGTTCAAAGCTAAAATGGCTTTGGATGGGGTCACAGACATTCCAACCTCAAGTTAAGGAGAATGGTCAGAGTTTTGAACAGATTTTTGAAACATCTATTGTTGGCCATTTCCTGTCGGATGATTATAACAATGAGGATGCTTGTTTACCCTAGGTTTTGAAGGTCTTTTGTAGATCTCATAACCATGTGGCACACTCTTATAAACTGGTTGGCCATATCCTCTTGGAAATTTGTTTGCTGGTGGTGCATTTGTTACCTAAACCTCTATGGGAGCAGAGGTTATATTCAATTGTTTGGTAACAGATGTTTGGATTGAGACAAAGGTCTGTTTGGATTTTTCTTTTCCAATTTTACCCTGTGAACTCTCAAGTGTTTTTGTTTTATACTCATTTCTTTTTACCTCAAAATTTTTGAGATAAACACGCTCTTGCGTTTTATGATTTTTCTTGCCACAGATAATACAATGAGGTGCATTAACTATCACACTTGTCTTGTTTATGTCATATGCTTTTAAAAGAAAACAATATTTGGTAACATGATTTTTCTTTTCACAAAAGTTACAAAATAAGTTTGATATTTTCTATCTCTTCTTCCATTTTTCACCATTTTTGTCAACAGATGTTGTAACATCTGCTGGAAGTTCTTTTAAGGGAATGATCTTGACTTGAGATGCTTTTACACCTTCAATGGTTGAGAAATCTATTGGCTTGAAGTTTTCAAGAATGTCACACTCATCTGACCAGGTAGGTTTGAATTGATATTTTTCAATTTCCTCAAAAGTTGAGGATCCTTCTAGTCTTTCTAAAATAATTTTCTACACCATTTAGTTCAGTGACTTTATTTCTTGACCATCCAAGTTTTTTGAGATAATTTCAACCAAACCACAACCATTTACAACAGTGTTTTGAGAAACTTTTTTCGAAAACCTACACCAAATTTTACATTGCTTTTGATTTGGGATTCCAACATCAACTCATAACCTTTGCAGGATTCTACCCATTTCTCACATGTGATTTGGGTAGATTCAAGCTCCTTTTTACAACTTTGATATTTTTCTATCATTGTTTGGAGTTGATCCTTGGTTATGCTTCATTCATGTTTGAGACTACTAATTTCACTTTCTTTTTCAAACAGTTTTGATTTTAACTCTTTTGCAAGTTTCTCAAACTGAATTTCATTATCTAAGATCTTGTTTCTAAGATTTTCATTCACCCCTTTAATGTTAGCAAAAGCAATAATACATTTGTCTGAACATAAGTCTTTAAGGACTTGAGGTGATACCTACGCAACAGCCATCATGGCACAATCAAACTCCCATTCACAAACACTAGAATTCCATGGGTCTGACAGAGGATCTATTTCTTCACCAACTTTCTTCTGAAACATCTATTGCAACATTTTCACAAACCTCATCAATATTGGACACCACATCCTTAAACTCAATCCCTTCCAAAATATTATCTAGTGCCATAAAACAAAAATTATCAGTTTTCTTACACCAAAATTTTCATAAGTTAATTCTTCAGGTAAGCTACTCCAATCAATAAAGCCTTGCATAAAGAAACTCTGTTTACTGGTCTCTCAGGAGCAGATGTTTGTGTAGCTTCTGGTGTAGGTTGCACTTGAACCTGAGGAGCTGGGGCTTCAACATATTGTATCTGAGCAACAATGGTTTGGATATACTGTATTGGAGCAATTGTCACACCCTCAATTTCCACTTGCGGAGTTTTACCGCGAGGCGTGTGAACAAACCAGAATCTGAAACACTAGTACGTCGAACGACTCTATATGATTTGGTAATACGTTTTCCAAAAATCATTTGTTTAACCATTCATCGTAGATTTTATATTGTCTTAGTTAGTTACCAATGTTTAGCGGAAGCATTAGTTTTTATGGTTGAGCGGAAGCATAAATTAAGTAGAGAAACGGGCGCCAACACAAATGCCAAAACAAATGAAAAACCCAAAACAATGTTTGTAAATGAGACTCGATAAAAGATGTCTTGTTCAATGCATGTGAGTGCACCTAGAGCTCCTAGCGTCCTGAGAAACATGTAAAGAAACAAGTGTCAACATTAAAGATGAGTGAGTTCACAGGTTTTCATAAATTCGTTTGTTCGGTTATAAGTTTGTTTCCCCGTTATCCCTAACCCGGGATAACGACTAGTTCCATTATTCCCAACCCGGAATAATAATGTTGTTTGTTCCATTATTCCCAACCCAGAATAATAATGTTGATTCGTTCCATTATTCCTAACCCGGAATAATCAAGTTGTTGTTTCCATTATCCCTAACCCGGGATAATATAGTTGATTCGTAATTAAGTTCAATGTTAACATATATAGGTAGCTAGCCTAAAGTCATGTCACGTAAGTGTTCGCGATCGAAGCTGACTGTTGTGCCTCCGTGTTGCCAGGCCTATCACTGACCATGGCGAAGTTAGGCCAAATTATTCACCCGTTGACCATACCCGGTCGGCTAGCGCGACTAGCTCGGATGGGGCTTGTCGGGCCCAGTAGTACTACTTATAATTCCCCCGCTATTAAAACCCAATACTAACGATCCGAGAGATTGACGAGGACTTAAGTGATATAGCTGCTTAGTGACCATAACATTAAATTAACATTAACTTAGTTACCGAATAGTTATGTGACGTTAATTTCATATAACGTAAAGAGATTGAGTTGAAAAGTGTATACATGTTTCTCCCCCTGTTGTTTAAAACCGGATAAAATTAGGGGCCGTGAACTCACCTTTAGTTGCTCGGTTAGTGTAGCAAAGAAGTTGTAAGGGATGGGACCGCTAATTGCGTCCTAACAAACCAATTGATTTCAAGTCAGTGTGTGAACACACCAATACAAATTCTACACGTAATTTACGCACAAAGTGATACACACAACAAAATACCTAACACTCAAACATGCATGCAAGTATCCTCATGTGAACATAGTAATCAAAATAATTTATCATGAACATAATCCAATCCATGCAACACTTTGGTGCACACAATCACAAGTTATCAAATTTCAGCTTACATACTCATAATTCAGCTGTTTTCTAGGATTTTTATAAAATAGTTCCAACGTTCCAAAAATTCCAATTATTTTACAGCAGGTGACAACTATATTGTAGAAATTTATATAAATTTTTCAAGTCCTAATTCTTTACCATTTAACCATAAATATTAATATACTAGGCTGCAGTCAGATTCGTCGCTTTCTGACTGCAGTCCACGGAAGAATTTATTTAGAAATCACTGATCGTCCAATTAACAAAATTCCAGCTGGAGTTGCCCGGAAATTTCCATACCTAGTTGCTGTACAAATTTCATGATTCGACTCCCTACTGATTATAAAATCCAACTCGATAAACAACTAACAAAATTTCAGGATTTTCACAGCTTTAGTTACTGAACTTATTTGGCCACTTAAAAATATAAAACGACTTCAGAAAAATATGAATCCAGCGCCATTAGATTCGTTATTCAAATCTCTATGTTTTAGACTTCATAAAATCCGTTTTTCGACAACTAATGACCGAGTTACAGCCAGTTGAAGTCGGCTGTAACTATCACTCAGCAACCTGTTTCAGCATTTTGTTACCACTAATTCGCATAAACCGTCAATATAATGAACCTAGGCAATCAAGAACCGATTTTTCTAATCATAGATCAATACATATATTACATCCATGCAAACCCTAATCAATATCTCTAGTCTTTATAAACAAAACACACTCGCAAACTATGAGTTCCGAAAACAATCATACATGCAAACAATGATCAATCAGCCGATTAACAACATAATCATTACATTCAAACACATATAATCCGAATATGATCTTGCAAACGATTATAAATCCTAACCTTTAATAATGGTGAATAACGAGTCAAGACTTGGATGAGAATGGATTCGGCTGTTCAAGCAAGACCACGACCAAAAGAATGAGATGAACAATCTGCTGTCGCGACCGAGAGATGATGATGGAGTTGTAACAAGCTGCTTGCGGTCGAGGGACTGAAAGGGGAGGCTGCTCGCGATCAAAGGGACAAGAGTAAGGCTGCCGACGGCTGTTTTGCTATTAGGGTTTTGTGTTGTGAAGGAACATGCATGTGTTAGTATATATAGGCGCAAGATGATCAAGAAAGGGGAATAGGTTGCGGTTTGGGTTTGATCTCGGGGCCGAGGGCTTGGGTGGGTCGGTTTGGGTTGTTTGCTCGCGACATGGTTTTGGGTTTTAGGTTTGGGTTAGAACCTTAATCCCCAAGTTTAGTTCCTTGAGTCGCAAGAAAAAGAGGCCGGCTCGTGTCGCGATTTGGCTCGATTCATTTGTTTATTTATTACGTCTATACTTTATAACTAACATAAAGCACAAACTCGAATATCACATAATAACGTAGCACGTAATTTATTCGACAAGTATTGCGTTTAAGTTATCCGAAAAACCGGGATGTCACATTATCCCCATGTTGAATGAATTTTCGTCCCGAAAATTGAGTAAACGCGGTTTAGAATGTAGCGTACATGTTTAGAGTGCCACGCACAAAGAGTTAGTTCGTTTACGATGGTATGCGAAGTTACAAGAAGTTCCCAAGTGCCATGCACAAAGATTCCCAAGTGCCATGCACAAGGATTTAGTTAGCAATGGTACGCGAAAGTATGAGAAATTTCCAGGTTGTCACATCATCCCCATATTGAAAGAATTTTCGCCCCGAAAATTTAGTTACTGGTATCGTTAATTTGCTGCTCAGTTGCGAAGAGGTGTGGGTATTTGCTTTTCATTTGGTCCTCTCTTTCCCACGTGAACTCCGGTCCACGCTAAGAGTCCCAACGAACCTTAACGATCGGAATCTTGCTGTGCCTTCGAGTCTTGATCTCACGATCCATGATCTCGATAGGCTGTTCCACAAAGTGCAGTTGTTCATCCACTTGAATTTCATCCAATGGAATGACTAGAGTTTCATCTGATAGACACTTCTTCAGATTTGACACGTGAAATACGTTGTGAACTCCACTGAGTTTGGCAGGAAGGTCTAATTGATAAGCTACGGGTCCAATACGTTTCAAGATCACAAACGGGCCTACGTACCGTGGGTTTAGTTTGCCCCGTTTTCCAAAGCGGATTACACCCTTCCAGGGTGACACCTTTAGTAGGACGTGGTCGCCTACTTGAAATTCTAGCGGTTTGCGTCGTTGATCAGCGTAGCTTTTCTGTCGATCCCGTGCCGCCGCCATGCGGTTTCTGATTTGTACAATATTTTCAGTAGCCTCAAGTATTAACTCAGGGCCTGTGAGTTGACTGTCACCGACTTCTGCCCAACAGACCGGTGATCTACATTTACGACCGTATAATGCCTCAAACGATGCTGCCGAAATACTCGTGTGATAACTGTTGTTATATGAGAATTCCACTAAAGGCAGGTGGATTTCCCAACTATTTCCAAAGTCTACTACGCATGCCCTAAGCATGTCTTCCAAGGTCTGTATGGTCCTTTCGCTTTGACCATCAGTCTGAGGGTGATAGGCTGTGCTCATATCTAAGCGTGTTCCCAACGCTTTCTGAAGTGATTGCCAGAAGTTGGACGTGAAGCGAGCATCTCTGTCTGAGATGATGGATGTTGGCACTCCGTGCCGAGAAACTACTTCCTTAATGTAGATGCGAGTCAACTTCTCCATCTTATCTGTTTCTTTAATAGCTAGGAAGTGTGCGGACTTAGTTAAACGATCCACAATCACCCAGATGGTATCGCAACCACCCAAAGTTCGCGGAAGTTTAGTGATGAAGTCCATCGAGATCTGATCCCATTTCCACACTGGGATCTCAGGTTGTTGAAGTAGTCCCGATGGCTTTTGATACTCTACCTTGACTTTTGCACAAGTCAAACACTTACTCACGTAGGTGGCTATATCAGCTTTCATGTTGGGCCACCAATACGCAGCTTTAAGGTCTTGATACATCTTATCCGAACCAGGATGGACAGAGTATCGGGATTTGTGAGCTTCGTCCATGACTAGCTCTCTGAGGTTTCCGTAGAGAGGTACCCATATGCGATTCATGAAATACCGGGCTCCATTGGGTTTTACTTCCCAATCGCGTTCCATTTTTCCCACCGATTCGGCCTTGATGTTTTCCTCCTTAACTGCTTCTAACTGGGCGTCGCGTATTTGTTCGGGTAGCCCCGAATGAATAGTGAGTTGTAATGCTCGTACACGGCGAGGTTTCAAGTGTTCCTTCCTACTGAGGGCATCAGCTACCACGTTAGCTTTACCCGGGTGATACCGAATGGCACACTCATAATCGTTCAAGAGTTCGACCCAGCGACGCTGTCGCATGTTCAACTCCTTCTGATCAAAGATGTGTTGGAGGCTCTTGTGGTCTGTAAAGATTGTGCACTTCGTTCCATAGAGGTAGTGTCTCCAAATCTTAAGTGCAAACACTACTGCTCCCAATTCCAGGTCATGCGTCGTGTAGTTTTTCTCGTGAACCTTCAGTTGTCGCGACGCATACGCAATGACCTTATCACGTTGCATGAGTACGCATCCCAACCCTTGAATGGAAGCATCACAATATACTACAAAGTCATCTGTCCCTTCCGGCAAGGACAGAATGGGTGCACTGCAAAGTTTCTGCTTTAGCAATTGAAATGCTGCTTCCTGCTTGTCACCCCAAGCATACTTGATGCCTTTCTGGGTGAGGGTAGTAAGCGGTTGTGCGATCTTTGAAAATCCCTCGATGAAACGTCTGTAGTAACCAGCCAAACCCAAAAATTGGCGGATCTCCGTCGGTGTCCTGGGTGCTTCCCAGTTTTTGATGGCTTCAATCTTGGCAGGGTCTACGTGGATACCTTTTTCATTTACGATATGCCCAAGAAACTGAACTTCTCGAATCCAGAAATCACACTTTGAAAGCTTGGCATATAGCTTCCCTGTTGATGTAATCCTAACAGTAATCGTAGATGTTCAGCATGTTCTTCTTCACTTTTAGAGTAGATGAGTATGTCATCGATGAACACAATGACAAATTTGTCGAGGTATGGTTTACACACACGGTTCATGAGGTCCATGAACACCGCGGGTGCGTTGGTGAGACCGAAGGGCATGACCAAGAACTCATAATGGCCATACCGAGTACGAAATGCCGTCTTAGCCATATCCTCCTCCCTGACGCGTAACTGATGGTAACCGGACCGTAGGTCAATCTTGGAGTAGTAGCTTGATCCTTGAAGTTGGTCGAAGAGATCGTCGATGCGAGGTAACGGGTATCGGTTCTTGACAGTAACCTTGTTGAGTTCCCTGTAGTCGATGCACATGCGGAAGGTCCCGTCCTTCTTCTTGACAAAAAGGACTGGAGCTCCCCATGGCGAAGCGCTTGGTCGGATAAATCCCTTTTCTAACAGTTCCTGAAGTTGGGTAGACAGCTCCTGCAGCTCGGCTGGAGCTAGGCAGTATGGAGCCTTGGCGATAGGAGTTGCATGGTTCGCCAATTCGATTTCAAACTCCAATTGTCGATGGGGTGGAAGACCAGGTAATTCCTCTGGGAATACATCGGAAAAATCACGGACGACAGGGATGTCTTCTATACGTTTCTCGTCCTTAGGCTGTTCGGTAACCAGTGCGAGTAAAGCGAAGGAGTTCTTTCTCCGAAGATACTTCTGCGCTTGCATGTAAGAGATGATGTTTGTGACGGCGCCTGCCTTCTCGCCTTGCACCGTCAAGATTTCGTCGTTAGAGAGCGGAATTCGGATAGATTTTTCGAAGCAGAGGACTTCAGCTCGGACGTTGGATAGCCAGTCCATTCCGACTACCACGTCAAAACTACCCAGGGTAGTTGTCATCAGATCAATGGTAAAGGTGTGACCCGCGAGTTTGAGTTGACAGCCGGATACTATATGGGTCACATCTACGGATTTACCATCTGCTAGTTCTATGACATAAGGGGTCTCTAAGGGTTTAAGCGTGAGATTTAGGCTCTTCCTAAAAGACTCAGATATAAAGCTCCTATCCGCACCCGTATCAAAAAGCACAGTAGCAAAATGTTCATTAAGGGGAAACTTACCGGTGACCACGTTCGAGTCGTTTCTGGCCTCTCCGCGGCCCAATGTAAATGCGCGACCTTTGGCACCTCCTGTGCCACCATTTCCATTATTGTTGTTGTTATTGTTGTTGTTTTGGTTATTGTGGTTGTGGTTGTTCCCACCATTGTTGTTGTTGTTACGCAGCTGTGGGCAGTCTCTTTTGAAGTGGGCAGTGCTACCACACTGATAGCATCCCCGGTTAACACCCTGTTGTGGGCCTTGGGGTTGATTTTGGTTCTGTCGGGACATGATTTCCCCACGACAATCCTTTGCCGCATGTCCCATCTTGCCACATCGTTGGCAGCGATTTCCGGCACAAGGGCCGTTATGATGAAGATTACAGCGGGTGCACTGCGGCTTTCGACCTACATAGCCGCTTGCGTTCTGGTTGTTGTTGTTGTTGTTGGCGGGCTGATTTTGGTGACCCCGGTGGCTGTTGTAATGATTGAACAGTTTCTGGTTCCCCTGTTGCGGCTGGGATGACGAAGACTGTCGAGCAGACGAGTCTTCAAACTTTCTTTTGTTATCAGGGGCAACTTCAGTTGTACCCCGTGCTGGCAACTTCTTTTGTTCCACCGCCTTATCGGTGAGTTTGTGCGCCAATCGGATTGCTTGATGTTCAGTTGCAGGGTTACTAGCCATTACCATACCCTGAATCTTCGGGACCAGACCCCTAAGGTAGAACTCGAGCCGTTTCTCCACAGTGTTAGCCAGATCGGGACACAGAAATACCAAGTCATGATGTTTTGCTGTGTAAGCTTCGATGTCAGATCCCACCATCTTGTGGTTCCATAAGGCTTGCTCCAACTGTTGCACTCTGTCTCGTGGACAGTACTCCTCTTTGATTAGAGCCTTGAACTCGGCCCAGGCCATTGCATTTGCAGCAATAAGTCCACGCGTTTGGACTTGTGCATTCCACCAAGTTAGTGCCCCGTCTTCCAGTGTTGAGGCTGCGTACTTGACCTTGTTGGCCTCTAGACAGTTGCACATTTCAAATACTGATTAAGATTTTTCGATCCAGCAGACCAGTCCAATGGGTCCTTCTGCCCCCGAGAATTTGCTTGGTTTCGCGTCGAGGAACATCTTGTAGGGGTTAAAACCCCCTCCTGCTGACAGAGAACAGGTAGTCAGCGAGGAATTCTACTAGCCCAACTATTAGATTTTCACACGAAAATTTAATAATGGTTACCTGCCGGTTGGTTCTGAACACCCGCTAAAGCTGCGTTCACGTGCTCTTGAATCATGGCAGCTAGTTCTTCGGGCGTCATGTTAAGGTTTCCACGTCGTCCAGTTGCCATTTAGATCTTCGAAAAACAACACAAACACATCCCGATAAGTCTATATATCCAATATAGTTATCCTACTTCGTACTTAAATAATTATCAAGTTATGTCAACTCAAATATATTAAATAGTCAAAAGAAATACTTGATTAAATGAAGTTTCAACGTCTTACAAATGCCAACCAAACATATGAATTCACTATAGAGTCTCAAGTTTAAACACAAGTGGGAAAATAAATAGACTGGAGGAAAGTAAATAAAATAAGCGTGACGTGTCAGTCGTCTACGTCTCCATCCCCCAGATCACTGTCGTTGCCGTCATCCTGCACGGCATTTCCAGCTTCTACAGCTGGATCCTCCTCCGGATCCTCCTCTGGATCCTCCTCTGGATCCTCTTCCAGATCCTCTTCTGGATCCTCTTCAGGGTCCTCCTCTGGATCCTCTTCCGGATCCTCCTCTACCGGCACTGGAGGGGCCGGTGCTGGTGCAGGTGCTTGATTTTGCTCTAGCTCCTGAATGTTCCAACTATTTTCCAGGACTCTGTCTTCGAGCCAGTCGGCTCTTATCTGCTCAGCACGCAGATCTCTGGCTAAGGTGTTACGAGCTATCTTACCCGTATGTTGCTCTTCCTCGAGCGAGTCGGTTTTACCTGTCAGTTGTCGGATCATCCATCCCTGTGCTAGGATGGTTTCCTGCATTCTTTCTAACTGTTCTTGTTGTTTCTGTATCATGTTTCTAAGTAGGTCATTCCCTACTTCTACAGAGTTAACCGGTTTGACCGGCACAGCGATGGTTGGGCGTGATGACGACTCCTCCCCCAGAGCGAGCCTTTTCCTCGCAGCTGAGCGTGTTTCCACGCCATAAGATGGTAAGGGTTCCGCCATAGGTGCCTTTCCTGTCGCTCTTGGTGGCGTAAGTTTGTCGGATGATGATGATGATGACATTGCCTGTTAGGTTGTGTGGTTAGTTACGAGTTGTTTTCATTTCTTATTATGAAGTCATAATCTACATAACACAGTTGTGGTACATCGCATAACAAGATATAACAGTTCGGTGCCAAACTACGTCTAGTGTCGTGTATTCAGCTATAGTTTAGGTCTACTTCTAATGCAAACCTGGTTCTCTATAGCTAGTGGCCCTGATACCAATCTGTCACACCCTCAATTTCCACTTGCGGAGTTTTACCGCGAGGCGTGTGAACAAACCAGAATCTGAAACACTAGTACGTCGAACGACTCTATATGATTTGGTAATACGTTTTCCAAAAATCATTTGTTTAACCATTCATCGTAGATTTTATATTGTCTTAGTTAGTTACCAATGTTTAGCGGAAGCATTAGTTTTTATGGTTGAGCGGAAGCATAAAATAAGTAGAGAAACGGGCGCCAACACAAACGCCAAAACAAATGAAAAACCCAAAACAATGTTTGTAAATGAGACTCGATAAAAGATGTCTTGTTCAATGCATGTGAGTGCACCTAGAGCTCCTAGCGTCCTGAGAAACATGTAAAGAAACAAGTGTCAACATTAAAGATGAGTGAGTTCACAGGTTTTCATAAATTCGTTTGTTCGGTTATAAGTTTGTTTCCCCCGTTATCCCTAACCCGGGATAACGACTAGTTCCATTATTCCCAACCCGGAATAATAATGTTGTTTGTTCCATTATTCCCAACCCGGAATAATAATGTTGATTCGTTCCATTATTCCTAACCCGGAATAATCAAGTTGTTGTTTCCATTATCCCTAACCCGGGATAATATAGTTGATTTGTAATTAAGTTCAATGTTAACATATATAGGTAGCTAGCCTAAAGTTATGTCACGTAAGTGTTCGCGATCGAAGCTGACTGTTGTGCCTCCGTGTTGCCAGGCCTATCACTGACCATGGCGAAGTTACGCCAAATTATTCACCCGTTGACCATACCCGGTCGGCTAGCGCGACTAGCTCGGATGGGGCTTGTCGGGCCCAGTAGTACTACTTATAATTCCCCCGCTATTAAAACCCAATACTAACGATCCGAGAGATTGACGAGGACTTAAGTGATATAGCTGCTTAGTGACCATAACATTACATTAACATTAACTTAGTTACCGAATAGTTATGTGACGTTAATTTCATATAACGTAAAGAGATTGAGTTGAAGAGTGTATACATGTTTCTCCCCCTGTTGTTTAAAACCGGATAAAATTAGGGGCCGTGAACTCACCTTTAGTTGCTCGGTTAGTGTAGCAAAGAAGTTGTAAGGGATGGGACCGCTAATTGCGTCCTAACAAACCAATTGATTTCAAGTCAGTGTGTGAACACACCAATACAAATTCTACACGTAATTTACGTACAAAGTGATACACACAACAAAATACCTAACACTCAAACATGCATGCAAGTATCCTCATGTGAACATAGTAATCAAAACAATTTATCATGAACATAATCCAATCCATGCAACACTTTGGTGCACACAATCACAAGTTATCAAATTTCAGCTTACATACTCATAATTCAGCTGTTTTCTAGGATTTTTATAAAATAGTTCCAACGTTCCAAAAATTCCAATTATTTTACAGCAGGTGACAACTATATTGTAGAAATTTATATAAAATTTTCAAGTCCTAATTCTTTACCATTTAACCATGAATATTAATATACTAGGCTGCAGTCAGATTCGTCGCTTTCTGACTGCAGTCCACGGAAGAATTTATTTAAAAATCACTGATCGTCCAATTAACAAAATTCCAGTTGGAGTTGCCCGGAAATTTCCATACCTAGTTGCTGTACAAATTTCATGATTCGACTCCCTACTGATTATAAAATCCAACTCGATAAACAACTAACAAAATTTCAGGATTTTCACAGCTTTAGTTACTGAACTTATTTGGCCACTTAAAAATATCAAACGACTTCAGAAAAATATGAATCCAGCGCCATTAGATTCGTTATTCAAAACTCTACGTTTTAGACTTCAGAAAATCTGTTTTTCGACAACTAATGACCGAGTTACAGCCAGTTGAAGTCGGCTGTAACTATCACTCAGCAACCTGTTTCAGCATTTTGTTACCACTAATTCGCATAAACCGTCAATATAATGAACCTAGGCAATCAAGAACCGATTTTTCTAATCATAGATCAATACATATATTACATCCATGCAAACCCTAATCAATATCTCTAGTCTTTATAAACAAAACACACTCGCAAACTATGAGTTCCGAAAACAATCATACATGCAAACAATGATCAATCAGCCGATTAACAACATAATCATTACATTCAAACACATATAATCCGAATATGATCTTGCAAACGATTATAAATCCTAACCTTTAATAATGGTGAATAACGAGTCAAGACTTGGATGAGAATGGATTCGGCTGTTCAAGCAAGACCACGACCGAAAGAATGAGATGAACAATCTGCTGTCGCGACCGAGAGATGATGATGGAGTTGTAACAAGCTGCTTGCGGTCGAGGGACTGAAAGGGGAGGCTGCTCGCGATCAAAGGGACAAGAGTAAGGCTGCCGACGGCTGTTTTGCTATTAGGGTTTTGTGTTGTGAAGGAACATGCATGTGTTAGTATATATAGGCGCAAGATGATCAAGAAAGGGGAATAGGTTGCGGTTTGGGTTTGATCTCGGGGCCGAGGGCTTGGGTGGGTCGGTTTGGGTTGTTTGCTCGCGACATGGTTTTGGGTTTAAGGTTTGGGTTTAAACTTGATCCCCAAGTTTAGTTCCTTGAGTCGCAAGAAAAAGAGGCCGGCTCGTGTCGCGATTTGGCTCGATTCATTTGTTTATTTATTACGTCTATACTTTATAACTAACATAAAGCACAAACTCGGATATCACATAATAACGTAGCACGTAATTTATTCGACAAGTATTGCGTTTAAGTTATCCGAAAAACCGGGATGTCACAGCAATGTTTATAGGGTGAGCAAAATGAGCAGTGTTTTGCATGTGTGGAGCAGGGGTATATTGGACATAATGGACAGGGTTTTGAGGTCTAGGACTTGGATGTGGTACAATAGGGCCACTTGTTTGGCTTTTGTACTCTCTAGCAAAATGACCTAGCCTATTACACTTGTAACATTTGATTTTAGATTTATCCAACCCAACTTTAACCCCCCATGCAACTCTGGAAACTTTCTATCGGTTTTCTTGTAAAACTTGCTAGTCCTAACACTCCACAAGGCCAGTTGGTGCAAGATGTCCATTTCTTCCGAATCAACAGGGACAAAATGTTGAAGATCATTTAACTCAAAGGATAAGTTGTTAGAAACTTGGTTTTCCCCATTTGTTATAAAAGCATAATTGGGTGAGTATGAATTAGAGTTAAATCCTCCACCAAATATTATGTCAATAAAATGATCATAACTCTGATCCTTACTTCAACCAGAGGTTTCTTCTTGACCAAAAAGTGCTATATTACCAAAGGCATAGTCATCAGCAACTTTTCCTGAATCCCGTAGCTTCTTTTACTAGTTAAGCTCTCTCTCATAAGTGAGAAGCCTCCCATGAAGCTGATTCAAACTCATCTCCTTGAACCTAACAACGGTTCTAGTTAAAAAAGCAATACTGGCCTATTTTTCTGGTAATGATCTTAGAAATCGGCTATTCAAGGTTGAATTAGGATAATTAACATTTACCAATTTTAATTCACTTATTAGACAACTAAACCTTTCAAACTGTTGAGTTAATGATTGTCCTTTAACATGACAAAATGTTTCATACTGTTGGTTTAAAACTTCACGATTGTTTTCAATAACCTCCTCTGTCATATCGAATTGCTTTTTCAAAGCATCCCACAACTCCTTTGCATTGTTGCAATGCAACAGGCCAGCATAGATATCATTTGGCAAAGCCGTAGCAACGATGCTAACCTTTGCATTTAGCTCGATTTTCTGATAATCTTGCTCGGAGTAGTTTTCAGGATTCTTTGGAACTTGAACTTTTGGGTCTTTAGCACTCGGTACCATCAGAACATAAAGTCCGAAGATAACCGATTTCCAACAACCCGTATTTTGTTGTGCATGTATGTGATCCATCTGACATTGCAAGATGTTTATCTCCGATCTGACAAGTATCGGAGGTTTGTACATGGTGCCAGTGTTGTGTGGATCTTGTGGATTTTGAGACAATTCTGATTGTTTACAAACAGGGTTTTTTAGAAATGCTTTGAACGTATATAGACTTTTACTCTGTTTTCAATACAACGAACAAACAAATCAGTAGTGAGAGCTGATATGTTTATATCAAATTGATTGTAAGATCAAACTGTATTAACCAATCTCTGATACCAGTTATTAAGATCTGAGTTTAAAAGTTATGACAATTTAAAGATGGAAATCAATGGAAGATGATAAAACAAAGATGATAAATGCAGCGGGAATGTAAACTTGTAAATCACAACAATGAAGAGAATGTTTTCATCAACATGCTTTATAAATCAAAGTTTATGTATGCATGAAAGATATACAAACTCCCCCTCAGCCGATCACTCTGATTTGTTCGTACAAGAAATGTTAAGAAGAAATGATGAATAGAACAGTACATGCACTGTTCTATTTATAGTACAAAGCGAACCACTATGGCATCTAAGCTGACGTCACCTTGACAGTGACATCTAACGACCTAACAAACTCTAACATTTGCTAGACTAAACACTGTTACATTGATAATATATAAACTTTGTTGATCCAACATCTGTTGTAGAAATCTAATAAGCTTTAACCTCTGTTGGTCCAACAGACCTTTGCTTCAACAGTCTTTAATCTTCAATAGTAGAGCTTATCTTCAACAGACCTTGTATAACAGACTTTAGCTTAATAGACCTTTAAGTAGCAGATGTTGGTGTCTTTGCCTTTGGGGAGAGTATATCTTCTAAGCACTGTTTATTGAATATCAGATGTTTATAGATTATTTTGGCTTTCCAATCATATGTTCTTTTATAGGATTCAAGAGATCCAACACTATGAAAAGATATACGTCTATGATTCGATTACTTTTACATTACCACTCATAACTCGTTTTCAAAAACGGTATATACATAGATGATATAAAAATAGACACGTCGCACGAAATACTCGACATTTTAGAAAACATCTATCTTAGAGTTATACAAGAAATACAAAAATGTTTTAAATTTAATAACAAAATATTTTAATATGATTAAAGTTTTATAAACACGCTACTGTTGAAACTTCTCTATTTTCATATTATATATAATAGTAATAATAAGTCAATCTGTGGCACTAGATAGTTTGCAAAAGTTGTTGGTTGGAGATAAGAGATAAAAAGAAGAAATCCAATATAATTATTTTAATAGCAATTTTGTCAATTTTGTGAGGATGACTTCTTTTAAAAACACTTTGATACACTAAAATATTTTCCCTTAAAATTCTTATTAGATAGGCGGAACACATGATACGACACGTACGTATCACTATATATTAGAAGTCTATATTATATATTATATTTTATTATATAGCTATGATAATAGTTTAAAATTTAATTTATAAACTAGTGGGAATAATTTGCATGAAGTGATGGTAATTCCATATATACACAAAATATAAAATAATGTTTACAATAGTATTAACATAATCTAATGAAAAGTTACAAACATAATTTTCATGTCACAAAGTTACGTTGTCGTGCGATCTCGCTTAGGTAGGGGTAGTAAAATATCAAAACTGGATCATATCAAAACCAAAGACATAAAAATGAAAACCGGTATTGATACCAATGTTGTTTGAGTGGAATCGGTCCGCTTCAAGAAAGAAAAGTCATGTGTATGACAAATTAAAAAGTTGTATTTAGACAAAAGTCGTCTTATGCAACACATATTTTGCTATGATTAAAATCTAGAAATTTCAAATCCACTACCAATTCCGATAATAATACTCTTAATACCGATGCTTGGTCGATATCAGTTCAATTTGTTACGGTACGAGTACTATAGTCTATAATACAAATAAATGTTTATTTATAAGGATTTAACTACATAATTTATCCAAAAAAATATTTATAAGGATTTAACTACAAAATAGTTTTCTTTAAATCGTGTTTTATATCCATCAAACCACATAAACGAATATCGATATATCTTTTGATAATACCAGTACGGGTTTCGATATTATTGAACCAGTATCAGCTCAATTCGTCATGTGTGTCAGTATGCTACCGGTACTCAATATAGCATATGGTATATAAAATATACTCAATTTGGAATAAAACTTTTGTAAGGCCCAAACTCAAAAGACCTCATAATTTGGTTCAAGTATCAAAAACATAGTTCTTAAACCGATAACAATCATCCAATCGCAACATAAACATCAATTCATCAAATATAACAAGTCATCAAGTCTTTAATAAAACAACTAATAAAGAATACATGTAATTTGAGGTCAATAGGATGCCATTTTCGAGTAGGGTAGTCTTCATTCCATGCCTCACGACTTCCTGCTAAGCATCCACACATGTCAACCTAACCTAACATGCATGCTAAAAGGTCAGCTATGTTAAGGCATTGTTTAAGTAAATCAAGAACAAAATTGGTATTTAATCGTCAATTGAAACATGTAGTTATGAAGCGAACTTAATTTTCAATTATTGGGCACTTAGCCAAGCAGGCTTATATCGCCATAAGATTCCATCAAAACCTAGTACGTCATCGCGCTCAGAGGTTCCATCAATGATACTAAAAACGAATGGTAGTCATAAATCATTTAATGTCAATCATCAAACTTTTAAATTTAACTTCAATTTCTAAACATAGGTTGTTTAACATCAATCAAAACATGTAATAGTTATCTAAAGCGAGTACATGTAAAGTAGCACGCATATTAGCCCAAATAGTAAAAGGTGTAAAAGTGGCCATCTTGAATCACCTGGGAGATAACTCATACTATCAACAATGTACAAATCTGACCTTTGAATGCTAGGTAACTAGTCAAAGATTCACATAAGTCATGTTAACTTTCCGCTCCTCAAATACAATGAAATGTAAGAATTTTTCTCTAAGCCTTTTTAATGTTTCCATTGTATCTTCACCTATAGAGTAACCTTATCCCTCAGTTGTTTTCTTTTCTAATCCAACATTATTACTAGTTCCTTAACATAAATAAGCCTTTCGTCAACATAAATATCATTGACGAGCACATGCGCTTCACATTTGGCCAAACATTTCCTCAAATGAGATATATGAGAAGTTAGGTGGATTACACTCAACTCATTATGTAAAGCTAGTATGTAAACCACCTCTCTGACACGTGCTGCAATTCTGAATGGCTTGGTTTACCTCAGACTTAGTTTTCCTCTCTTACGGAATCTAATGATTCCCTTCCATGGAGTGGTCTTCAATATTACTTTGGCAACATTGACAAACTCGATAAATCTACGCTTTTTTTGTCTACATAAGACCTTTGTCTATCTTTAGCCTCTTTCATATACATTTTTTTATCTTATCATGCTTTTGAGTCATGGATGTAACAACTTATAAGCTTCTCAGTTCTCTTTGTCTTATCTTTACCTAACATAGGGGTTATACATATACTACCAGATAACATCTCATAAGGTGGCAATCAATAATTCCGTGATAAAAGTTGTATGAGAATTCAGCTAGCGGTAGATGACTATCTTAACTACTTCCAAAATCAATAATGCATGGATTAAGCATGTAACACCCCAAACCAGATATAGCTAGCATGTCACTAGAAACGGTGATTAGAAATATAAGACATAGTTCCGTTAATATTAAAGTTAGGGTTACATTCCAAAAGATAGTTCATAGCCCTAAGGCCCAAAATACATATTTATTTTATATAAATGATAAACATCTTCAGTTAGCATCCTAGGGTTCCTTCTTCACTCTTCACCCTGCCCAAAGTAAGCTGTGAACCTGTGGTGAATAAAATATACCGAATGAGCCGAATGTCAAGTATGGAATAATGGGCTTAAATAACAATGACTATAACGGTAACGGTAACAACAGTAACAATAACAGTAATACCATACAAAGAAAGTCAACAAGCAACTGTAACATATGGATGTACCCTTGATCCAAACAGTAATAGGTATGATGGGTGTGGGCACACACAAACCATATACCTATATTAATCCTAGGATCGATCCATACACATCCGAGTAGCTATGTACCACACTTGTACCTAGGGACGCCGTGAACTAATCTCTCCGTCACGGAAGGAGTACACGTTATCGGTGCCTCAACATGCTCGTGGGACACTCCACGAGAAGCGTAGAACTCAGGGTAACAGAGCACAGTCAGACAGAAACAGTAACCCAGTTTAACAGTAAACAATTACCATAAAATCAGTACGGAACATGCGATAATGAGTACAATATAATGATAATCTTATCGTATGATAATAAGTCCAATCTAAAGTCTAAAAGGGAAATGAACGGACAGTCAAACGAATCGATATTCCAAAGATGTTAAGAGTTCCAAAAGAAAACGATAATCAATGGGTTCATAAACGATCGAACCAGATAACAAAAGGAGAAGGGGTAAGGATGCGTACCTTGTTGCTTGATTTGTTGTCTTCCAAAAATATATACTTTGTCAAAGCGGGTTCGTATAAACCTACATCGCGTCCATATATTTCGTAAGGTTGTGTTTGTATATATAAAGTCTATATATTGTTTATTTCGAGATCTTGATTAATCCATGTCTAGTTTAAATGCTCAAGTTTATTTAAGAACTCAATTATATAAATTAGTTTTGCTTGGAATATATATGTATATTTATATTTATATTTGCATTTATTTATGAGACAAATGTTATTTTTAGTTGCATAATTGTAATTATTTAAAATAGAATAAGTAAATAAGCATTAAATCTAGGTTTAAATACAATAAACATTAGTTAAAAATAAATGTTAGTCACAAGATTTGAACTTGTGACCTATAGGTTGTGAGTAAATAAACTTAACAAGTGAACCACTTAATCCTTTATATTTGTCTTTTAAATCTGATTATTTAAATAAGAAATCCGATGTTATTAATTAGAAAATTTGATAAAAATAATGTCACTAGCAAGGTTTTAACACCAAACCTCTAGTTTCTAAGTCCTAAAACTTAAACAGTTGGACTACAACACTTTCTAATGCACATTTTGACATATGATTTATTTAACTAGAAATCTAGTGTGTTTTATAAAATTATGATACATTAAAAAGAATGTCTCTTGCAAGATTTAAACCCAAGACCTCAAGATTATAAGTTAGAGCCTTAACCAGTTGACCACTTAGTGATTCATGTTTAATTTATGAAATTTGATTTTTTATATAAGAAATCTGATGCATTAGATAGAAATCTTATGTTTTTACGAAAATCCGATGTTTGATCAGAAAATCTTGATGTTATTATATTGTAAAAATATATGTCTTCAGCAGGTTTCAAACTTGTGACCTCTAGGTTGTAAACTCTGTACCAACTAGGCTACCAGAGCCCTTGTGAATAATCAGTCTCTTTAATTATTTATTTACTCAGTTCACTGGTTTATCTTATCTTTTTCTTCTTCATCTTTTTATCTAAAACTAACATTCACACATTTAAATCTATATTCCATTTTCGTTATAGATCAACCTTAAAGTTTCAAAAATAAAGATTTAGTTCATGGTTTCCTTGGTCAAAAACGCGCTTCGGTTACTAGAGACGTCGTCGAAAAGTATGAAAGTATCACCGGAATTGATATTTCTTCACTAAAATGGTTTCCGGTGGTATGTTTTTCGTGGTTAAAGCTTCGAGTGGGTTAGTATAGATGGTGGTGAACAAAATTGGTGTCAGTATGGTGTTCGGTTTTGGTTACGGTTACCGAAATCGGGTTTTCTTATCCGAAGGTGATGGAAAATGGAGTAGTTTGTGAGTGAAGATGAGGGTGGTATGTAAGCATACAAGTTTCTCAATTTATAGAGGAGAATGAAGGTTCTCGTTGGTGAAAATTTCAAATGTGTGTAGAGATTGTCTAATGGAAAGTTTACATGAAGATAATTCATGTAAGAATATTTTATTCAAAAAGATTTCTCATCCATCCATTTCTTATATAATTGCCTTACAACTTTTGGTAAATCCATTTTGCAAATATCCCACTTGCAAGGATTGAAGTAATATGTTTTTATCCATTTCTTATATAATTGCCTTACAACTTTTCGTAAATCCATTTTGCAAATATCCCACTTGCAAGGATTGAAGTAATATGTTGTTGTTATTATTATTATTATTATTTATTATTATTGTTATTATTATTTCTTATTAGTTTGTTAATGATAAATTATTTATTTATTTGTTTTTAGTATTTTACATTTCTAATTTTAATAAAAGAAAGATACATGTATAAAATTTTGGTTATTACTGTTGATGCATATGTCTGTTGCTTACGTTATCGAATCATATCAAGTATATAATAGAAATCTACATGTTGGAATATTCGATTGTGTATAATAGTTTTGCTTTTCACGAAGTGAAAGTCCACTTCGCACGAAGTGGACGTCCTATAAATAGGTGTGTTAGATTATTTGTAAAGTAGACGTTTGTGTAGACTGGACGGCGGAGCTCTGTCCGAGTGTTTTCTGGATCTTGTACACGTCGAACTATTAATGAAAACATATAATTGATGGAATATAATCTTGTTGAACATGTCGCCTAATCTAAAATGGATTCCGCACGTTATGGACTAGGTTATTCAAGTTAGACCTGAGCTATCGGGTCTGATAATGGACCTACAAGTGGTATTAGAGCTAGAAGGCCTGATTATCATCAAAATTAACCATTGAAGGCTTCTCTTCTACTCATTTTTTTCTCATTTTTATCATTTTTCAAAGATTTAACGGTCGAAATAGACTAATTTTTTTAGGATTGTAAAAAAACTTGTTTTTGAATAACATACTGAAAAATCAACTTAAAATTCAAACGTTTTCATGCCGAAGCGCCCACTTCTCACGAAGCTAACTTCGCACGAAGTGAGATTTTCTTCGCACAAAAGTTACTTTGTACAAAAGTCTTACTTTGCATCAAAACTTGTTTCTGAAGAAAATTGTTTTTAAAATGGAAAATGATGAGATTGTTTTGATGAAGCAAATGAAGAAGTTTATACCAAGATTGTTTACAATGAAGTTACAGAAGAATCTGATCAATGCTATAAAACTAACGAAGAAATCATTAAAACTGCTTTTCAATCATTTATACCTCCTGATGTTTATAATGCTTTTGCATGTTTCTTTGGTGAAAAGAGAGATCATCAGAGCACACATAGCAAAGAAGAAATGATTAGTGAGAAAATAATGTTTGATTGGTTATATGAGGAAGAAGAAATTTTTAATGCTGATCACAAATTCAAAGGTGAGAGTCTAGAAAGAGAAGAAAATTAAGAAGATAGAGAAAGAAAGACAGTGCATAGAATGTTTAGAACCATGGAAGTCTTGTCTAGAGAAAGATGAGAAGTATAGAGAGCTTAAACGTCATATAGATAATTTGTCAAGTGATTACAAAGAGACGAAAGAGGCTTATGATAACCTAAGCAAAACAATCAATATGTATCATGATGAATGTAGAGAAACGGACTACTATTTCAATGCTTAATGCAACGGTCATGGACAAATAGATGGCTATTAATATTCACATTGACACGATTGCGAAAAGGCGCTCAATTTGAAAACTGAACAAAAAAGTTGTCGAAAATGTTTTGGGAAAAGAAAGTGAAAACAATAATTTGAAGAAAACATAGTCACGTTCTCGTTCTGAAAATGGAGAAAGTTTTCATAAGTTTTATATATTCAAAAATCAGAACATGGTTTGAATGTTGATCATAGTACTGTCATGTCCAAAATAAATGGATCTGACAAATTGTATTGAAACGCCCAATTCGTCGAAGATCAAATAGTTATATAATTTATACGAACCAAAGGCGACATTTAAATACTTAAGAGCAATAACCCAAACTACCACATATAAAGTTCAAACTTTAAGTTTGAACACGAATACGTAAGTGTTTTAAAACAACTTTTACATTCCAAAAGTATTTATTTGACCCATTAACTCCAGAACTTGAGTCGGAAGCGCGTAAGGGGGGGGGTGCGATGTGTTCGTTCCAAGCACGCCATTATCAACATTTCGATTTCCTTACCATACACAACACAAAAGTGATTGTTAGCATGACTCGTTAACATAAAAAATTTATACTTCCTTTACTTCCTTAGTTGATCCGTAACGAGGATATGATGTTGTAACATCCTTTCTATCTACATTCTTTACTTGTAATAAATTCACCTACAACGAAATCGTAGTTTTCATTCTTATAACACCAAATATATATAAATCATCCAGCCTGATCATACGGTTCCTTACAAAGAACATTTCATCCTTATTGACACGTTAACAACGAGTCATTATGTTTAAAATTACAATCATCTTTCTAGTCATTCATTTTGACCCGTTTGTAATGGGACAATGCACATACTTTAAAATTTTATTGTCTAGCAAGTTCCTTCTACGTACATCACTTCGCTTTTACATACCTCTAACTATAACTAACAAACTAGTAATAATTTAAAAGAAACGAAGTTCGTATGAACTTACCTTTGCTTTGTGTTGCTTGCGAACCAGATGGATTTGTACCTTCTTCCTTCACGCCTACAATTTCATATTCAACATTCTTTCAATCTCATGCTTTCATCTCACATTTAAATTAACATTGTGAGCTAACAACTCATCATTTCACAAATTCTAATTAGTTACCATTGTATGCATATAAAAACATCTTTATTACTTAAAACCAACACCCAAGCATTTCATCAAACACCTGAAGTGCATATCACTAACAAAGCATAAAGTACAAGTATCTTATGCATCTCCTCACTTATTCATATCAAGATCATCAAATTAAACTAATTTCATAAAACATTCATTCATAACCAGTTCCATCATTCTAATATTCATAATAAGCAACATCATACATAAACATTACATAATTTTTTGCACACAATCCATCATTATTCTACACAATGCTCCTACTTCAAGTGGGTTTTCATTCCTAATCATCAATTTAGTCGAATTCAAGCCTAATGGATGTTCTATGTGATGCTTCTAATCCATACTTATACCAATTTCTCATAAATTTGTAGATTCGCTTGAACCTACTTCATACAAGATCATCAAAAGATAAAATTCCACTTACCTTATGGTTTAGTATGCTTAGATGGTCAAGGAATCAAGGACATGCATGGATTTTAATCAGATTTTCCTTCTCAATTGGCTCCATTCTTATTGTTCAATGATGGGTGTTCTTCTCATTCTTTCTCCCTCTGGTTGACACACACATTTCTAACCACAATTCCTGCACTTTTCTTTCTTAAGCTCTCACTTTCCTAAGTGTCACATTTAGCCCTCATGTTTTTTAGAACATGATACCTAACTATTATCTGGATTAATTTTCTCTTGATTAACTTTATTCATTCTAATTAATTAAACTTACTAGCATATATAAACCACCATCTACCCAATACGACATCATACGTATAATATTATAATTGAACATATAAAATTTGGGGTGTTACAAGTCCACCCCCTCAAAGAAGGTTTCGTCCTCGAAACCTAAATACGTACCAAATAATGACAGATAGTGTCACACCCTGGACGTAGCGGAAGCGCAAGTGTGTGACTTATTAGGAAATCATTGCATCCAATTTAGTAAACACTATTAACAACAACGATGTCATGCCATTTCTAAGTTTCATTATACATTTACATCCTTCAAAAGTGAAACCACATTGTTATCAGTATCAGATTACCATTACAAACATAGTTTAAAACACATGTTCCAAAATAAGATATGGTTTTTATCACAAAGTCATGCTGAGGCTTTGACCTCTATATACCAAACGAGGTTGTGATATAAAAGGCAAACCCTTCAAAAGATAGTACATCGCTGTCTTGACAAATCCTATACCTGGATCCCATCACGAGCTCAAGTCCTGCGTCCTGAAACACATGTAATTTAAAATGAAAACAGAAAGTTGGCGAGTTCATGTAGTTTAATGTTTACTATCAAATTGTCATCCTTGAAAACCCGTATTGAAATCCAAGTAGGTTATTAGCATCAATGAGTTAATTAAGGATCTATCAGTGTGTCGCGAGCACCCTGACATAGTAGTGCCATAAGTAAGTAACCAAACCGAGACTTCTTTGACATTTTGGGATCACAAAAGCACTCCAATGGGTATACCAACCAGGAGTGGAGCGGGTCTCAAACTCAATAGATCTACCTCTTTTGCACCTTGGTCACTAAGTGATTAATGGTTACTATTGTTATTTCCTACTTACGCACAGTGATCTGTTATCTGCTAACTCATAGCTAACATACTGTTTTGACGTGACATGTATTTCCCCTCGATAGTTTAAAACAAAATTTAAAATAAGTGAAAATTGCATTTTCAGAACTTGGCATAGAACTGCTCCTTCTTCAGCAATTCCAAAATGGTTCTCAGGTGTTGTTCGTGCTCTTTCTTGGTGCGTGAGTATATCAGTATATCATCTATGAATACGATCACGAATTTGTCAAGATATGGCTTACATACTCGGTTCATCAAATCCATGAATACTGCGGGGGCATTCGTCAGGCCAAAGGGCAAAATAAGGAACTCGTAATGACCGTAACGAGTCCGAAACGATGTCTTAGGAATGCTTTCCTCTTGAATTCTCAATTGATGATACCCGGATCTTAAATCAATCTTTGAGTAAAAACTCGACCCTTGTAACTGATCGAATAGATCATCGATTCTTGGTAATGGGTGCCGGTTCTTGATAGTCAACTTGTTTAATTCCTGGAAATCGATGCACATGTGAAAGGTTCTGTCCTTCTTTTTCACAAATAGCACCGGAGCTCCCTAAGGCAAGAAACTCGGTCTTATGAAACCTTTGTCGAGCAGCTCTTGCAACTGCGTAGATAATTCTTGCGTCTCCGAGGGCGCTAGTCGATATGGAGCTTTTGCCACAGGCGCAACTTCTGGCACTAGATCAATACGAAATTCGACTTATCTCTCTGGGGTAGCCCTGGCAAGTCTTCTGGAAAGACCTATGTCTTCAATCGTGCCTCCTCGGCCTTCTTATCCACCACGTGGACAAGAAAAGCGATGCATCCTTTCCTTAAACATTTCTGCGCCTTCATGCAGTTTATGATTCGCAGGGGGTGTCATGCTTTGCACCGTGAATTATCAAGTGTTCTCCGTCGGGTAAGGGGATGCGAATGATTTTCTCATGACATATCACCTCGGCTCGATTATTGGATAGCCAATCCATCCCAATAACAACATCAAAACTACCCAGTTGAACTGGTAATAGCTCTATATCAAACTTCCGTTCACCCAATTCTAACGTACGTTTCTTTATTATTTCTTTCGACTCTACTAATATTTCGTTAGCTAGCTCAATCGAGTATGGAACATCTAGTTTACTCGACGTTACCCCAAGTATATCTCTAAACTCTTCAGAAATAAAACTGAATTCTGCCCTGGTATCAAAAGGAATAGATGCAAAGTGATCATTGATAGGGAACATTGTGACAACCGGCAAAATAAGGGTAAATTTCGTACAACATAACAACTTGATTATATAATTTATTGCGTTCGTTACGATTTAATTAACGCATGATTAGGTTGCGTAAAGTCTAGCAATCATAGGACATGGTTAATTATGCCAAACAACGTGGTTACACTCTTCACGTTGCAAGAAAACAACAAACTATGTCCAAATATGTTGGCAAAATACTGAAAACACTATTTATCGGAACACACTATTCATGCCAGCTAGTTTCCGAAAACTGTTGGAACGAGCAACAAATGGCATGATTTAGTTGTCCGAAATGCTAAAGTGCAACATTTTTATTTTCATAGGACTCGTAAATAATGTTATGCACCCTAAATAAGCTTGAGGAAATCAACCGAATATCCTAAACATAAACTCCCGGTGTTACACCGCAACTTGTACACATTACTCAAATTCGAGCCGATAGGCGAACAAATTATATTGTAAACACCTTAAATAAACTTCATGACATCGATGGTAAAATAAAACCATAGCTCCCGGTATTATATTACAACTTTTATATAACACCCGATATCGAACCGACGAGCGAACTAGTACCATTTTTACCATCCAAAAAAATAACACCCACTAAACTAGTGACTAGTTAAACTCTATTTAAAACCCATTACCGTTGATACACTAATTAACCCCTAAACAACTTAATGACTAAAATATCTACAAGATTAACAATATATGCATATGGTTATTATGTTTAAAAAAATTAAAAATTACATTTACCCCCCCCCCCCATCTAAAAATCGGTCAACAAGTGGGCCCCACCCACTTGTTTCTTGGTTGAAAAATGTAAGATTTGCAAATATGTGAGTATGGTGCAAAATATTGTAAATGATGACCTTGAATTATATATATATTATCACATTCCTTACTTTCATTCATATAAAAAAACACCAACTCTTCTTTCCTTCTTCCTCATTCCACGCCACCATTGACACCACCATTCACCACCATTTCTCCATCACTAAACACCTTAGATTAACCCACTTCAAGACCCCTCAAGAAGGAGCAAGAATGGAGGACTTTTAGAGCTTCATTTGGAGCTTAATCTCTTCTTAATCTTCATCATAATTTTTCAAAAATTGTAAGACTTTATTTCACTAATTTTAAGCTTGTTATAAAATGTAGATTAGTAAAGTACATGTTGATCATCTTGAATCTTAAAGAAAATAAAAGCTTAAACCCGAATCATAACATATGAAGGTCTACTAATGTGATATATTTTGTGTTGGTCATGTTGATTAGTGCTAGTTAGCTTATATATTTTTGGTGAGTAAGTTAAAGTAGGTTGTTTAAATATATGATCTTCTATGATTAACAACAAAAATGATGATTCAAACATATTAATGTTTGAATCAAGACAAGATCATCCATTCCATGATCCATGAACTTTACTACAAAAATAAAAGTATGTTATTTAAGTTGTTTAAATATAAGAACATGATTAGTGTGCTACATATGATGGTTTAAATGATCTTGTTAAAAGGAATAAAAAGTGTCATCATTTTTACTAAAAAGTGTGGTTAAAAATATATATAAAGTTCAAGGATTATGTGGATCATTATGTGTGAAAGTGTTACATGCAAAGTTGATAGTTGGAACTTGATTTGAGTTGATTGAGATTAAGGAATTTAAACAAGCTTAAAATACGTTTTAAAAACGTGGAAAACGCCATAGTTTATGGGAAACTATGGCGAAATTTTTCTAAAATCTAATCGCGATTAAAGTACGATTAACGGGGTGATTTATGGGACTAACCGCGATTAGTGACCTTAATCGGTAATTAAGGAAGTTTAATAAAAGGGTTAAGCCCTGATCTTACAAGAAAATTTATAAACACATATATATATTTAAAGTTATAAAGAGTTGTAAAAAGGAAAAATGGATATTTATTAAGTATAAAAATATTCTTAAATAATATATATGTTTAAAATACACCAACTTATATGTATAAATACTTGTGTACAATTATGTGTATGTATTAGAAGTTAGGAAGAATAATAACTAAAATACAAATACACTACAAAAACAATTTCCAAATATGCGACAACGAACGAGTATAAAAACACTTAAGGAACTAAATACATGAACAAAGTTAGATTACACTTGGGCATGAGACGCGGACGATGAACCATCGGACACCGATCGTTACGTAACCGTATACTACGGACAAAAATATGTATGCATAAAACCAAAAGCCGACATAAATTATTAGATAAACGGCCCAAAAAAGTAAATGCGTATCTATCCACAATGGTCGCCGCATCATTAAAACACGGAAAAGATATCTCTCAAGGGCGATGTTCGGGCGTTTCGACAAGAAAATATATAACAATAAGTTCTACGACGAACTTTAAAAATAATATAAATTTGATTCAAAACCCACATATATCCCAACACTTAAGATTTCGGAAAGTACAAAATATATGTAATGGGCTAGTAAAAGCCTACCAATATATATCTAAGTTGGGCTAGGCCTACTAATATATAAAATGGGCTAAGGACCAATCTAAAATAGATAACTTTGGGCTAGGCCCATTAACATGACAAATGGACTAAGCCCAACATCATATAATACATTAGTCTATGCCCACTTACATAACTTTATTGGCCTAGGCCCATCCATACACAATTCATTTGGGCTAGGCCCATATACGCAAAAATACCAAATAATATGTATACAAATACGTATAAATGCAGTATAAAATACGTATAAATACAATATAAAATACGTATAAATACAGTATAAAATACATATAAATACAGTATAAAAATACATAAGTACATAGCGATGTACTCACGTACAATTGTTAAGGTAGACTCACGTAAAGAATAGCGTACAAATACATCAGCGTATTTACGATGTTAAAAATAAATATTTTTAACACTTATAATTATAAAAGGGCATACAAAATGAAGATCAAATGCTCATACTTAAGCCGAGCATGTCATCACGAATGAACAAGGTTCATTAAACTCAAAGTGTATATATATACATATATTCGGAGAACATATATATAACACACATAACAAACGTAAGCCGTATGAGGCACTGAGACTCTCATGGGCTAGGCCCACTCATACCGTGTGGATCACGGAGACTCAAATGGGTTAGGCCCTTTCTCACTTGTGCGAGGCACAAAGACTCGTATGGGCTAGGCCCACTTATACTCGTGCCAGGCACGAAGGCTCACGAAGGGCAAGGCATATTCGTAGACTTGATGGGTACAAAATCTATATATAAGAAGTGTATATAACTTAAAACAAAAATGCGAAACAAATGCCAACATATTTAAAATACGTAAGGGACCCAAATACTTAATTTAAACAATAACGTTCAAGATGAACAACGCGTACGTATTTAACGGTAACTCAAGTGTCTAATGAGTTAGAGCACTTGTAGGTTAATACGCTCTTTGGGATACCCGAATTGCTAGCATATATTCACGGACGCAAATCAGTGAGTTCATGTCCCCCTTTTCTCTTAAATGTTTTCGGTTTATAACTTTCGGGGGGAAATACATGTTTTCGATGGTATGGTTTAGCTATGGAATGAAATATTAGATCATGTGCGAATAGGCTCTCTCTTAAGTGCCATTAATCTTTTATAAGACTGAGGAACAAGAGTGGTAGATCTATCGGGTGTAGCGAGCCCCACTCATGGGTCCTTGTGTGGCCGCATGTAGTGCTTTTGTTGTCCCAGTCGGGTGGACCGGAAGAAATCGGCTAGGGTTGAGTACTTCCTATGTCGGCACACATATTAATGTCCTTGCAAAACATTAATGATCATCAAGTTCATTGACGCTTTACATACCACATATTTTTACACATGAACTCTCAAATGTTTTTAAGAATCATTTGGCGCGCACACAAAACGCATGAACTCGCCAACTTTTGTTGATGTTTTCATGCTTACATGTATTTCAGGAAATTGAAGTGGATCTTGGTGCAGTCGTTAAGAAACTTTCAAGGGTAACAAGTAGTCGATGTCATCCGTATTTTGAAGGGTTTGGTCTATATATTCCGTCTTCGAATGGAATATAGGATGCAAAGCCTTAATGTTTAAAAGTTATTTTGAACAAGTCGGTTGTAAACTTTAAACTACTTATGACGTCTTCTATTTTCAAACAACTTGTGACTTGTAATGTTTATATATGGTGAATGTATGAACATATTGCATGCTTTTAAATCATATAGTTGTTTACTTATGTCGTAATAATCAAGTTCACACCGCGCGCGTCCGCCTATGAATGGGTGTGACAGATTGGTATCAGAGCTTCAATTATAGTGAACCAGGATTCCTTCTCGAGTCTAGTCTACAATCACTAGGATCCTCTCATGAAAACTTTTGATTTTGAAAACGTTTTTCATTGCATATAAAAAACGCAAGATCCACTAATAAAACTCTTTTCAAACAAATAATGCAAGGATGTTATTTGGGGCATAGTCTATATGAGATAGACTTGCAAAACTAGATTGACTCGCACAAAACAATGTGATTTCACTTTATATGATTGCATGCTTATATACTTAATAAGTAATGATATTATTTATTGATATTATATATATATATACATACATACATACATGTTGTACGTAATATTTTGCCAGGGTACGATGGCATCTTCGGCTAGTAGCGGCATCTATGACGATGCATCAGACGACGATTACCCACCTGTTATTGAGATCATATCTTCTTCAGATGAGTCAGACCCCGAGGAGGACCCCGACTATGCCTCCGACGATGGAGGACGCTCCGGTAGTGGACGCCGTGTTAGCTATGGGGCCACAGCTAAATGACTTGTGATTGTGGGACTTCCCAAATTGCACATATCGTCGACTACATTCCACTAGATGTTATACCTATTGCTGCCATTCTGTTTCTCTTTATTCTGTCCGACGACAAGGACGAGGTCCCAGTCTTCCATGTAGATCACCTGGACGATGATATTGGCGATGGAGAGGTCATTGACATCACTGTTCTGGAGGTTTCTTCACCCGTTGTATCTATTGTAGCCATCTCTTCATCAGACGCCCACGACAGCGTATCCTCCTCTGCTATTCGCCGCGCGGGACTGCGGGCGAATGCAACGGATAGCAGCTTTGATACTATTCCCATTGCCACCCCTGTCTCCACCACACTCACATCCACATTTTGGCCTTGAGGCTCGTATGCTGACCTTGGAGCAGCGAGCCAACCTCTCTGACACTCGTATTAGCCGTATGGAGGATGAGATGGATCATCTCCATAGTTTGGTTGTTCCTACCCCACCCCCTTCGCCTCCCGCATCATAGTTTTATTTTATTAAAGGTACTAGTTACGGGATTAGAAGACCCCCTTTTGATGTATATATGAAGACTAGGTGCTAGCTATCGATAATCGAAGACTTTTGAAGACCAATGGGGAAGAAAAGATTTTACCACTTTTATGTATTATAAACTTGTATAACCGGGGTTATATATTCCCGTGTCCTTTTGTTTTTCTTACCTGAAAACAATGTAACAAGTTGTCGAATATATATGAAAGCTTGGCATTATGCTTTTCTTTATGGCATACTGTGATTTATTTTATGCATGTCTGGTTATTGTGGATGATGTTTGGTTGACGTGATGATTATTTATACATTATGTATATCGTAGCCGACAATGTTTATTATTAAATATTTGTCTAACACCCTTGGATATCTATTACCAGAAGACGATGCCACCAAGATGTAGGTCTAATGCGAACGCACTACCAACGACTGAGGCTGAGCTAAACGAGCGCATTTCCCAGGCGATAGCGCAATATGAGGCTAACCGCTCTGAACACAGCGGTGGAATTGGAGGTTAATCTGGGGGCAACCCCAATACTGGTAATATTTGGTTGTCTTTGACGCCATACAATACTCTCGTTTATTCCATTCGTGCCTTGATAATGCTCATTCATAATCTGTTCGTACAATGTTTCAGGTTGTTCTTACAAGAAGTTTCTAGGCTGCAAGCCTCTAAACTTTGATGGCACTGGAGGTGCCGTAGCATTTGTGCGCTGGACTGAAAAGACTGATTCGGTCATAAGAATGAGCAAGTGTCCCCCTGACCTAAGGGTCACATATGTTTCTGGGTTATTCGTAGACGGAGCACTATCATGGTGGATTCTTCAAGTCCAAACCAAAGGGGAAGAAGCTGCGTATGCTATGACGTGGGAAGAACTCAAAGAGTTGATTAGAAAGAAATATTGTTCAAGGGCTGAAATTCAAAAACTTGAGACTGAGTTTTGGAATTTGAAGATGATCGGAGCTGATATTGCTGGGTATACACAACGTTTTCATGACTTGTTAAGAGTTTTTCCATATCTGGTGGAACCAGAGTTTAAGAGAATCGAGCGATACATTTGGTGACTTGCTCCTGAGATCTTGAGCATGGTTACTTCTTCTAAGCCTGCTGATATCAGTGAGGCAATCGAATTGGCTGTTAGTCTCACTAAGGAGGCTGTTCGTTTAGGGAAGTTATCAAGGACTGGGGCTAACAAAAAGGAAACTCATGTGGAGTTCACGAGCGAGGGAAAACGAAAGTTCACCAACTTTAAGAAAGGCACCCGAGCAAACAACTACAACCAACCCAACAAACGAAGGGAAATGAACACACCTAGGGAAGCAAAGTCTTTTGCAGTAACTAATGCAAGTGGTGGTAGAGGATACACGGGTTTCTTACCAAAATGTGATAAGTGTAGGTATCATCACTTGGGCCCTTGCAGAAATACCAAGTGCGACAAGTGTCATAAGACCGGGCACAACAAAGAGACTTGTTAGGTAGGTGCTGGACGTGGAAATAGAAACCAAGGTGGTAACGGAAATAACAATCAGGGTGCAAATGGGAATGGCAAATGTCAAGCATACTACGGGTGTGGAGAAAAAGGGCATTATCGGAAGGATTGCCCGAAGGAAAACCAGGCTCGAGGAAGAGCTTTTGTGATAGGAGCTAAGGCTGTACGCCAAGACCCAAACGTGGTTACGTGTACGTTTCCTATAAACCAACACTTTGCATCTGTTCTATTTGATACAGGCACCGATTTTAGCTTTATATCTATAGAGTTTAAAAATATACTTGGCCTAGAGTGGAGTAGATAAGACGTCCCATATTCTATAGAATTAGCGAACAGAAAATTTGTCGAAACAGGAGAAATTATTAGAGGTTGCACAATCGAACTTGGAGCGCAAAAATTCTCTATCGATCTTTTACCGTCGACTTGGGTAGTTTTGACGTAGTTGTCGGAATGGATTGGCTGTCCGACCACCGGGCGGAGGTGGTATGCCATGAGAAAACCATCCGCATTCCTTTACAGATGAAGAAACACTCATTGCATGGAGAAAAATGTGAGACGTCCTTAAGGATTATTAATTGTATTAAGGCGCAAAAGTGTCTACGAAAAGGTTGTATAGCCTTCCTAGCTCATGTAGTAGACAAAGAAACTAAGGAACCGAAATTAGAAGACATTCCGGTCGTGAAGGAGTTTCTAGAAGTCTTTCCGGAAGACTTGTCGGGATGCCTCCACAACGTCAAGTGGAATTTCGCATCGATTTGGTGCTAGGAGTGGCACCCGTGGTGAAGTCTCCTTACCGATTAGCTCCATCCGAGATGCAGGAGCTATCCACTCAACTTCAGGAATTGTTGGATAAAGAATTTATTAAAAGAAGGACGAGAGCTTACGTATGTGCATAGACTATCGGGAGTTAAACAAACTCACTATCAAGAACCGATACCCCTTACCGAGAGTTGACGACTTGTTCGATCAACTACAAGGCTCAAGCTTCTATTCAAAGATCAATCTACGATCGGGCTACCATCAGTTGAGGATTCGAGAAGAAAGCATACCCAAAACGGCTTTTTGAACTCAGTACGGTCACTACGAGTTCCTTGTGATGTCATTCGGCTAAACAAATGCACCGGCGGTGTTCAGGGATCTCATGAACCGCGTGTGTAAGCCGTATTTGGAAAAGTTCGTGATTGTGTTTATTGATGACATATTAATATATTCGCGATCGAGGGACGAACATGAGCGACATTTACGAACTATCTTGGAACTTCTGAAGAATGAACAACTTTACGCAAAGTTTTCCAAATGTGAATTTTGGATTCGCGAGGTACAGTTTCTCGGACAAGTGGTGAACGAGAAAGGAATTCACGTTGATCCTTCCAAGATTGAGGCAATAAAGAATTGGGAATCACCTAAGACGCTGACGGAAGTGCGACAATTTTTGGGATTAGCGGGTTATTACAGACGATTTATATAAAAATTTTCAAAGATTGCTCAACCGCTAACATCCCTAACTTAAAAGGATAAAAGGTTTGATTGAGGCGACAAACAAGAAGCTGCATTCCAACTGTTAAAGGACAAACTCTGTGATGCACCAATCTTATCTCTACCAGACGGTACTGACGACTTTGTCGTATATTGCGATGCGTTGCATCAAGGTCTCGGTTGCGTGCTGATGCAACGAGACAAAGTCATCGCGTACGCATCTCGAGAACTTAAGGTGCATAAGAAAAATTATACCACGCACGACCTCAAACTAGGTACGGTGGTTGCGTTAAAAATCTGGCGTCATTACTTATATGGTACTCGTTGCACAATCTTTACTGATCACAAGAGTCTACAACACATATTTGATTAGACGGAATTAAATATGCGGCAGAGACAATGGGTTGAGTTATTGAACGATTACGACTGTGAAATTAAATATCACCTGGGCAAGGCGAACGTAGTGGCGGACACCTTGAGTCGCAAAGAACGAGTAAAACCTTTAGGGGTTCTAGCCTTAGAGATGACCATACAAAAAAACCTTACTTCTCAGATTCGTGATGCGCAGCAAAAAACACTTAAACCTGAGAACATACCAGTCGAATCTTTGCGTGGAATGGAAAAACAATTGGTGCCAAAGGAGGATGTAACATTATACTTTATGGGACGAATTTAGGTTCCATGCTTTGGCGACCTACGGGTAATTATTCTAGATGAAGCACACAAGTCGAAGTACTCTATACATCCCGGATCAGATAAGATGTATCAGGATTTAAAGGAATTCTATTGGTGGCCTAACCTTAAGGGCGACATTGCTAACTATGTCGGAAAATGCCTTACTTGCGCCAAGGTTAAGGCGGAATATCAAAAGCCTTTTGGACTACTGCAACAACCGGAAATTCCTGTATGGAAATGGGAACATATTTCGATGGATTTTATTACTAAGTTACCCAGGACCTAGAGAGGTCACGACATGATTTGGGTTATCATTGGTCTACTTACGAAGTCGGCACACTTCTTACCTATTCGTGAGAAGGATAGCACGGAGAAATTGGCGGAAATATACCTCAAAGAAATCGTAGCACGGCATGGAGTTCCTATTTCTATCATATTGGATCGAGATGGCCGATTCGTGTCAAGGATTTGGCAGTCATTCCAAAAGGCCTTTGGATCGCGGCTGGATCTTAGTACAGCCTTTCACCCTCAAATGGAAGGCCAAAGTGAACGGACAACACAAACTTTGGAGGACATGTTACGTGCTTGTGTGATGGGTTTGGGTGGAAACTGGGATACTCACTTACCCTTAGTGGAGTTCTCATATAATAACAGCAATCACACTAGTATACAGGCCGCCCTATTTGAGGCTCTATATGGACGAAAATGTCGGTCACCTCTATGTTGGGCGGAGACCGGAGACAAACAGCTCATTGGTCTGGAATTAGTTCAAGAGACTACAGACAAAATATTTCAAATATGAGACCGTATCAAGGCGGCTCGTGACCGACAAAAGAGCTATGCCGATAGACGACGAAAACCATTATCTTTTGAAGTCGGAGATAAAGTATTATTGAAAGTCTCGCCTTGGAAAGGCGTAGCAAGATTTGGTAAACGTGGAAAGTTGAACCCACACTATATTGGACCACTCGAAATCTTGGAAAAGATTGGGACCGTAGTGTATAAATTGAAGTTACCGGATGAGCTTAGTAGCGTACACGACACATTCCATGTGTCGAATCTAAAGAAAAGTCCTACTCAAGAAACGGTTGTCATTCCAGCGGATGAGATTCACATCGACAACAAACTCCATTTTACTGAAGAACCCGTTGAGGTTACAGACTGGAAGGTCCACAAGACACGGAGAAGTCGTACTAAACTGGTTAAAGTTCGTTGGAACTCACGCCACGACCCTGAGTATACGTGGGAACGTGAGGACCAAATCAGGTCCAAGTACCCTCATTTATTCCAAGGCTCCCCTACAAATAATAACACAGCTTGAATTCCGGGACGAAATTCTTTTAACGGGGGGAGAATGTGACAACCGGCAAAACAATGGTAAATTCCGTACAACTAAACAACTTGATTATATAATTTATTGCGTTCGTTACGATTTAATTAATGCATGATTAGGTCGCGTAAAGTCTAGCAATCATAGGACATGGTTAATTATGCCAAACAACATGGTTACACTCTTCACGTTGCAAGAAAACAACAAACTATGTCCAAATATGTTGGCAAAATGCTGAAAACACTATTCACCAGAACACACTATTCATGCCAGCAAGTTTTCGAAAACTGTTGGAACGAGCAACGAATGGCACGAAAGCATTTTTGGTTGAAATACAGATAAAACCCCTAATTAGGGACACTAAATGCAAAGACACATTAACTTTCCGGAAAATACCTATCAATAGAATTCGTCCGAATCGCACTAAAATATAACCAAGTAAATTGTTCGACACGCTAAAGTGCAACATTTTAATTTTTGTAGGACTCGTAAATAATGTTATGCACCCTAAATAAGCTTGGGGAAATCAACGGAATATCCTAAACATAAACTCCCGGTGTTACACCACAACTTGTACACATTACTCAAATTCGAGCCGATAGGCGAACAAATTATATTCCTACCATCTAATTTCCGAACTAAAAAGCTAGCGAACTAGTTAGTCATATTTTGGAGTCGTAAACACCTTAAATAAACTTCATGACATCGATGGTAAAATAAAACCATAGCTCCCGGTATTATATTACAACTTTTATATAACACCCGATATCGAACCGACGAGCGAACTAGTAGCATTTTTACCATAAAAAAAAAATAACACCCACTAAACTAGTGACTAGTTAAACTCTATTTAAAACCATAATTACCATTGATACACTAATTAACCCCTAATTAACTTAATGACTAAAATATCTACAAGATTAACAATATATGCGTAAGGTTATTATGTTTAAAAAAATAAAAAATTACATTTACCCCCATCTAAAAATCGGTCAACAAGTGGGCCCCACCCACTTGTTTCTTGGTTGAAAAATGGAAGATTTGCAAAGATGTGAGTATGGTGCAAAAGATTGTAAATGATGAACTTGAATTATATATATATTATCACATTCCTTACTTTCATTTATATAAAAAAACATCAACTCTTCTTTCCTTCTTCCTCATTCCACGCCACCATTGACACCACAATTCACCACCATTTCTCCATCACTAAACACCTTAGATTAACCCACTTCAAGACCCCTCAAGAAGGAGCAAGAATGGAGGACTTTTAGAGCTTCATTTGGAGCTTAATCTCTTCTTAATCTACATCATAATTTTTCAAAAATTGTAAGACTTTATTTCACTAATTTTAAGCTTGTTATAAAATGTAGATTAGTAAAGTACATGTTGATCATCTTGAATCTTAAAGAAAATAAAAGCTTAAACCCGAATCATAACATATAAAGGTCTACTAATGTGATATATTTTGTGTTGGTCATGTTGATTAGTGCTAGTTAGCTTATATATTTTTGGTGAGTAAGTTAAAGTAGGTTGTTTAAATATATGATCTTGTATGATTAACAACAAAAAAGATGATTCAAACATATTAATGTTTGAATCAAGACAAGATCATCCATTCCATGATCCATGAACTTTACTACAAAAATAAAAGTATGTTATTTAAAGTTGTTTAAATATAAGAACAAGATTAGTGTGCTACATATGATGGTTTAAATGATCTTGTTAAAAGGATTAAAAAGTGTCATCATTTTTACTAAAAAAGTGTGGTTAAAAATATATATAAAGTTCAAGGATTATGTGGATCATTATGTGTGAAAGTGTTACATGCAAAGTTGATAGTTGGAACTTGATTTGAGTTGATTGAGATTAAGGAATTTAAACATGCTTAAAATACGTTTTAAAAACGTGAAAAACACCATAGTTTTGGGAAAACTATGGAGAAATTTTTCTAAAATCTAATCGCGATTAAAGTACGATTAACGGGGTGATTAATGGACTAAACGCGATTAGTGACCTTAATCGGTAATTCAGGAAGTTTAATAAAAAGGGTTAAGCCCTAATCTTACAAGAACATTTATAAAACACACACACACACATATATATATATATATATATATATATATATTTATAAGTTATAAAGAGTTGTAAAAAGGAAAAATGGATATTTATTAAGTATAAAAATATTCTTAAATAATATATATGTTTAAAATACACCAACTTATGTGTATAAATACTTGTGTACAATTATGTGTATGTATTAGAAGTTAGGAAGAATAATAACTAAAATACAAATACACTACAAAAACAATTTCCAAATATGCGACAACGAACGAGTATAAAAACACTTAAGGAACTAAATACATGAACAAAGTTAGATTACACTTGGGCATGAGACGCGGACGATGAACCATCGGACACCGATCGTTACGTAACCGTATACTACGGACAAAAATATGTATGCATAAAACCAAAAGCCGACATAAATTATTAGATAAACGGCCCAAAAAAGTAAATGCGTATCTATCCACAATGGTCGCCGCATCATTAAAACACGGAAAAGATATCTCTCAAGGGCGATGTTCGGACGTTTCGACAAGAAAATATATAACAATAAGTTCTACGACGAACTTTAAAAATAATATAAATTTGATTCAAAACCCACATATATCCCAACACTTAAGATTTCGGAAAGTACAAAACAAAGAGTCACAAAATATACCATGAAAAAGTATATACGTATAAAATATGCTCGAAATAAGCATATGATAAATACATGTATACTTGGATTATGTAATGGGCTAGTAAAAGCCTACCAATATATATAAAAGTTGGGCTAGGCCTACTAATATATAAAATGGGCTAGGACCAATCTAAAATAGATAACTTTGGGCTAGGCCATTAACATGACAAATGGACTAAACCCAACATCATATAATACATTAGTCTAGGCCCACTTACATAACTTTATTGGGCTAGGCCCATCCATACACAATTCATTTGGGCTAGGCCCATATACGCAAAAATACCAAATAATACGTATACAAATACGTATAAATACAGTATAAATACAAAATAATACGGTATGCAAATACGTATAAATACAATATAAATACCAAAATAATACGGTATACTAATACGTATAAATACAGTATAAAATACATATAAATACGGTATTAAAATACATAAGTTTATAGCGATGTACTCACATACAATTGTTAAGGTATACTCACGTAAAGAATAGCGTACAAATACATCAGCGTACTTACGATGTAAAAATAAATATTTTTAACACTTATAATTATAAAAGGGCATACAAAATGAAGATCAAATGCTCATACTTAAGCTGAACATGTCATCACGAATGAACGATGTTCATTAAACTCAAAGTGTATATATACATATATTCGGAGAACATATATATAACACACATAACAAACGTAAGCCGTGCGAGGCACAGAGACTCTCATGGGCTAGGCCCACTTATACCATGTGGATCACGGAGACTCAAACGGGTTAGGCCCATTCTCACTTGTGCGAGGCACAAAGACTCTTATGGGCTAGGCCCACTTATACTCGTGCCAGACACGAATGCTCACGAAGGGCAAGGCCTGTTCGTACACTTGATGGGTACAAAATTTATATATAAGAAGTGTATATATCTTAAAAAAAAATGCGAAACAAATGCCAACATATTTAAAATATGTAAGGGACCCAAATACTTAACTTAAACAATAACGTTCAAGATGAACAACGCGTACGTATTTAACGATAACTCAAGTGTCTAATGAGTTAGAGCACTTGTAGGTTAATACGCTCTTTGGGATACCCGAATTGCTTGCATATATTCACGGATGCAAATCAGTGAGTTCGTGTCCCCCTTTTCTCTTAAATGTTTTCGGTTTATAACTCTCGGGGGAAATACATGTTTTCGATGGTATGGTTTACCTATGGAATGAAATATTAGATCATGTGCGAATAGGACTCTCTTTTAAGTGCCATTAATCTTTTATAAGACCGAGGAACTAGAGTGGTAGATCTATCGGGTATAGCGAGCCCCACTCATGGGTCCTTGTGTGGCCGCATATAGTGCTTTTGTTGTCCCAGTCGGGTGGACCGGAAGAAATCGGCTAGGGTTGAGTACTTCCTATGTCGGCACACATATTAATGTCCTTGCAAAACATTAATGATCATCAAGTTCATTGACGCTTTACATACCACATATTTTTTCACATGAACTCTCAAATGTTTTTAAGAATCATTTGGTGCGCACACAAAATGCATGAACTCGCCAACTTTTGTTGATGTTTTCAAACTTACATATATTTCAGGAAATTGAAATGAATCTTGGTGCAGTCGTTAAAAAACTTTCAAGGGTAACAAGTAGTCGATGTCATCCGTATTTTGAAGGGTTTGGTCTATATATTCCATCTTCGAATGGAATATAGGATGCAAAGCCTTAATGTTTAAAAGTTATTTTGAACAAGTCGGTTGTAAACTTTAAACTACTTATGACGTCTTCTATTTTCAAACAACTTGTGACTTGTAATGTTTATATATGGTGAATGGATGAACATCGTGCATGCTTTTAAATTCATATAGTTGTTTACTTATGTCGTATGTGATGAAAACTAATCAAGTTCACACCGCGCGCTTCCGCCTATGAACGGGTGTGACAAACGTAGCGGTGACCACGTTTGGATCTTGGCGAGCATCCTTAGCTCCAATTACAAACGCTCTTCCCCTTGCTTGATTCTCTTTGGGACAATCTTTCTTGAAATGTCCTTTGTCTCCGCATACAAAGCAAACTTGATCTCCAGTATTGGCTCGGCACACATTGGTGCGATGTCCAATTTTTCCACTTTTTCCACACTTGGGGCCTCGACATTCCCCATGGTGGAGGAAAGGACATTTGGGACATTTTGGTGCGTCCCTTATGTAAGACTTCTTAACCGCAGTGTTCGTGGTTGTGGTAACATATGCTTTAGTTTTCTTGACTTCTCTCGCGGCTTATCTCTTGTTACTCTTGTGATTACCACGAGAGCCTTTCTTGAAATGAGAAAATTTCCGTTTGTTGGAATCAGTGGTGTCCTCAGTAGATTTTTTCTTCTTTCCACCATACTTAGACAACTTCCCCTGACATACAGCCTCCTCAGTCAGGCTGACAGCTAACTCAATGGCTTCACCAATCTCTGTGGGTTTTGAAGTGGTAACAAAACTCAGAATCTCGGGGGCAAGTCCCCAAATGTACCTCTTAATACGTTTAAATTCTGGTTCCATTAGATACGGCACCACTCGGGATAACTCATGGAATCGCTGCGTGTACCCAGCAATGTCTGAACCAATCATTTTCAGATTCCAAAATTCTGTCTCCAACTTTTGAATTTCCGATCTGGAGCAATACTTCTTCTTCCTCATCTCCTTTAGTTCCTCCCAAGTCAGGGCATATGCAGCATCATCGCCCTTGTTTTGGACCTGAAGGTTCCACCATGATAGAGCTCCATCCACAAAGAGTCCAGTAACATAGGTGACTCTTAGTTCAGCCGTGCACTTACTCATTTGGATGACTGAATCTGTCTTCTCAGTCCAGCGTACGAAGGCTACAGTGCCTCCGGTACCATCGAAGTTCAGAGGTTTGCAGTCAAGAAACTGCTTATATGTGCAACCTGAAATCATTGGATACACCATTTAAGCATGAGTAAGTAGCACAAATAGATTGATGAGAGTGTATTGTGGTCTTATGAGAAACTGTGTATTACTAGTGGGAGGATTTACTCATGTCGAACCTCCGGTACCGCCGCTATGCTCAGAGCGGTTTGCCTCGTACTGTGCAATGTCTTGGGATATACGTTGGTTCAGCTCCTCTTGTGTTGTGGGTAGGGTGTTATTGTTTGGACTTCTTCTGCGGGGCGACATCGTCTTCTAATACAATATGTCGCTCATAATTAGCCCAATAATACTTTCATGTTATTATTACTATTTATTTATTCATTATTATTATTATTATTATTATTATTATTATTATTATTATTATTATTATTATTATTAAATTTTAAACATATAAAACAACACATCGGTACATGATAAGTAAATAAATGAATATATGCAAACGCCATATGCACACCCATCGCCATCATACACATAGCTCGCCACATACATAGTCGCCACGCCATAAGATATAGATCATAATATCACCACGGTGCAATGCATCAATCATAATATCACCACATCATGTCATAATCAACCATAACATAAAAGAAATACAATGTAACATAAAGGAAATACACTTTTATACAATGACAACTTGTTACAATTTGTTCGCGAAGAGCCAAAAAGGACTTAGGGGTACACAACCCTACTCAATACAAGTTTTTACATTACAAAAGTACAATTTTCTCCTACAATGCTTTTTCACGTTAATAAGTTGTCTTCCAAAAGCTGGGATCTTCAGGCTGAGTCTTCATGAGCCAAACATCAAAAGTACAACTGATCCCCAAAAGATATTCACAAACCTGCTACTGGGGTGGAGGGGGTGGTGGAAATGGTGATCGTGGAAACAAACTGTGATAGTAGGCCATCTCCTCCTCGAGGCTAGAAATGCGCCTAGTAGCATCCATCTGAAACTGCTCTAGCTCCTGCACTCGTGCCTCAGATGGGCATGACGAGTGGTGGAATGGGCAGTAGAAAGGTGGAGTCGGTGGTGGTGACAGGGGTAGTGGTGGTGGTGTGGGTGGTGGGTATGACAGTGGGGTGGTATTGGTGATGACCGTGGTGGGGTTGTCACTCTGGCAGTGGCGTGAGCAGTATGTTGAGACTCTAACTCCCTGATCCTTCGGAAGATCAAAGAGAGCTGTAGGTCATGTGAAGTCACTCTTCCTCCACAGGAATCGGAGGAAAGTGTGAGGGATGATAAGGGTCAGAAGGGCTCATGCCCGGTGGAGGTGTCGAGGTAAACATGCCTGCTGGAGGTGGTGTGGGACGTGGGGCATACATGGGGGTGCTCTATCAAAGAAAGAAGGTCCAGCCATATGGGAGGGTCCGGCTGCTGCTGGGTTGTAAATAGGGTGGTACGTGGACTTCTTAGAAACATACGGTGGCGGCTGTTCTGGGGCACATGGAGTGCCGCTCAGTGTAATGGGCAGGTCCAGTATAATGAGTGGGTCCAAGGGTCGGGACTCTGACTCGAAATGAACTAGCACGAGCCGCTGAGGCCGGCAGGGGGTGAATACATAGATACAGGTGTACCTGGGGCGGCCGATGAGGCATCATCTGCCTCATGCTCACTCTGAGCAGCATCGGTGGATGACGAGATGTCAACAACTGGGATATCAGGGGGTGGAATCTCCAGTATAGCGATATCATCAAAGACCTCGCCATCGCCAAGGTCGTCCTCCATGTGCTCAATGTGGAACACGGGTATCTCGTCATCATCGTCGTCTAGATCAATCACCGGAGGGACTACAACAAGAGGCACGGCCAAATGTACAATAGCATGTTCGCCCTCTGGATGGCCATACACGATAATATCATGCGGGGGCTGAGGGGCGGCAAGCACATCGTCTGCCGGGGGTACATCTACCTCCATAGGGTCGATCAGGAAAGTGGCTGAAAGTCCTCAAAGTCTCCGTTTTCGGATCCATCCCCAAAGGGTAGGGCCTCAGCAGCAAGGTCATATCCATCATCGGATACGTACTCCTCAGGGTCTTCTTTATAGCTCGATGATGAAGACATAGTCCTGGCAAATAATCCGTATAATGCATATATATACTTGTTAGTAATTTATGATATATTTATTATTAATCACTGATTCTCATGCACGACTTGTTCTCTTTTGTATTCCATGTAATCTTACTGTTTTGTGTCTATCCATTATTGGCTAACCAAGTATTGACTCTGCTCATTGCTTATAGTTGAGCTCGTGTGATAGATCCTTGTGTTATCGTGACACAATGAAAACCTTTTTGTTACCTTGTTATAATTCCAAAACATTTCTATCATGTTTTAAACTTTGTTTTCATGTGTGAGCCCCTGGTGATTGTAGAGCCTACTTTTTAATAAAAAGTTTTTCCCCCGTTCACTATAATCGGAGCTCTGATACCAACCTGTCACACCCCAGTCATAGCGGAAGCGCAAGTGTGTGACTTTTAGGTAATCATTGCATCCAATTTAGTAAACAGTATTAACAACAACGATGTCATGCCATTACTAAGTTTCATTACACATTTACAGTATTCTGTTATTTATCTCAGATTACCACTTACAAACATAGTTTAAAACACATTGTTCCAAAATACACATTGTTTCCATCACATATTCATATTGAGGCTTTGACCTCTATATACCCAAATGAGGTTGGGATATAAAAGGCAAACCCTCCAAAAGGTAGTACATCGTTGTCTTGACAAATCCCATACCCGGATCCCATCACAGCTCAAGCACTACGTCCTGAAATACATGTAATTTTTAAAAGTCAACATAAAGTTGGCGAGTTCATGTAGTTTAACGTTTTCGTATCAAAATGTCATCCTTGAAAACCTGTATTGAAATCCAAGTATGTTATTAGCATCAATGAGTTAATTAAGGATCTATCAGTGTGTCATGAGCACCCTGACATACTTGTGCCATAAGTAAGTAACCAAACCGAGACTTCTTTGACATTTTGGGATCACAAAAGCACTCCAAAGGGTATACCAACCAGGAGTGGAACGGGTCTCAAACTCAATAGATCTACTTCTATTGCACCTTGGTCACTAAGTGATTAATGGTTACTATTGTTATCTTTCTACTTACGCACAGTGATCTGTTATCTGCTAACTCATAGCTAACATACTGTGTTGACATGACTTGTATTTCCCCTCGATAGTTTAAAAAAAACTTGAAATAAGTGAAAGGAGGGACATGAACTCACAATTTTTGCGTTCCTTTAAGTCGTACTATTTATCAATCGGTGTCCGCAACGTATATAACCTACATGCGTTTTGGTTTCATTAGTCACGTAGGTCTCAATGGACCTGTACTCGTTGTTCAACTTGAATTCTTGTTATGTATTTCTTTGTTATGATTGAACAACTTAAAATGTTATCATAGTGTTGGTAGTTTGTTGTTCGATTAATATTGTTATATATATTTCTTAAATATATATATATATATATTATTGTTTTCAAATCATGTGTGAACTGGGCCTTGCCCTTCACATGTCATTGGGCCTAGCCCATGTAATTCTGTCTTTGGGCCTAGCCCATGTAATTTTTTATCTTTTTGGGCTTTTATTAGTTTTGGGCCTTATCCATAAATACTATGGAATTGGGCCTAGCATATGATTTTTACAATTTGGGCCTAGCCCAAATTTATTTATAAAAGCCCATTTCTTTATAAGTATTAACTTATAATTTTCTTCTAACTTTTCTTTTTATTTTTAACTTTCCGGGTTTTGATTTCGATAACGTTATATATATATGTGTTGAATGTCTAAATATATATTTAGACTCGTCGTCGGCGTCGTTTATTACATGTTCGATTTCGTCGGGAATCGCCCATGGTCGTCGATGCGACGGTGTAATCTTGAATGCCCGCCTATTGTTCGTATTGTCTCGATTGTCCGATTTATTGTTTCCATGCTTTTCAAGAATATGTTTATTATGTTACCAATACTTGGTGTATTGTTCAAGTGTTTGTATTTTGTATATGGTGGGGTATTTTTATTGTGAATACCTTAAGTTTCTAATACATACACATACAATACACACATGTATACATACAAATTTATTGGTAATATATATGTATATAAATATTGTATTATTTTCCAAATAGAAATATATATTTGTAAAAAGTATTTATTTTTACTTATAAATGTATATTTATAACTTTGTTAAACAGTTGGCTATTTAGGGATAACCCTTGTCATTAGAGTCTACTTAATGACGATTTAAGTTACTAATCGCGTTTAGTCCCACTAATCACCCCACTAATCATGTCTTAATCGCGATTAGGTTTTTAGAAAATTTCGCCATAGTTTCCCCTAAACTATGGCGTTTTCCACGTTTTAAAAACGTATCTAAAACCTGTTTAAGCTCATAATCATTATCAACAAATCATCTAATATTTATTTTTCATATCAAACTATCATCATCCATGACTTTTTATGATTTAAAATCCTAGTAAATCAAGTGGGTTTTTAATATTTATTAGCCATTATAAAACACTACTTTTATCATGTTGTTTAGACAAGTCCATGCACTTAACCCCTTGATTACTACACATTTTTAAGGTGATTACAACTTAAATATACAAGTGTTTACTTCTTATAAAATCATTCATATGCATAAAAATTATCTTTAAGTTATAGTATTTTTCAAGGAAGATGTAGTTGATGATCTTGTTTACATTTAAACCTTAACATGTTTAAATCTTCATTTTTATACTAAATCACATAAGATCATCTCACTTTTATATCATACTTCTAACATAAATAACTTCACCATCCTAACTAATAATATAAACATATAATCAACACAAAATAAACAATCTTTATTGTTATTATTATGTTGTGAGTTAGGTTTTTTTATTTATCTTTTCTTGATTTTCAAGATGATCAACTTGTACACTAATAATCTAAGCATAAAAATAAGCTAGATTATGGAGGAGTTTAGCTTACAATGAGTGCACAAGTTCCTTGATGATTTAGAAGAAAATGAAGCTCCTTAAGAAACCCTAATGATCTCCATCCTTGCTAGCTTCTTTAAGGGACTTGATTAAGCTTCAAAAGGTGTAAGAACTGGTGGATTGTGGTGGTTAAATGGTGGTGTATGGTGATGGTAGTGGAGCCGTGAGGTGAAGGAAGAAAGGAAGGGAAAATGTTGCAACTTTGGTGAATGAAAGTGATAAGATCATGTAGGATTTTCTTATATAATCAAGTGCATCATTCAAGTTCCATCAAGTATCTAAGCACCATACTTATGATCTTCAATTTTCAACAAAATCAAGTGGGGTGGGACCCACTTGAGCCGTGAACCATGAGGGGGGGGTGAAGTGTAACTTTGATTTTTCACACATGGTAAAATATGAGATATTTTGGTAATTATGATAAGTATAGTAATTAGGGTTAATCTTCTAGCATCTTAAGCATAAGGCTTGAGTTTAGGGTGTATTTAGATGGTATTTAATCCATATGATCCTCCAATATAAGTTTCGGATGACAGATACGTCGCTAGATCGCTCATCATCATAATAATCGAACCGAACTATTTATTTATTACCGGAAGCCTTTGTTTTCGACTACCACAATGAATATGGTGTCTAATATTGCATTTCCGATCCAAAAATATGCATGACTAGTTCGCTAGACGAATATACGATGAGTTAGGATGGCCGATATGTCCTTCGTTCGACCGTTCGATCGATATCGGCACTTTTATGTTCCGCCGTTGAACTTTTCTGAAAGTTGTGTTTCTGTTGATACAGTTTTGTGTCTGCCGCTTGTTCTTAATTACAGTTGTAATTGTACGGTCTTTGCTCAAGTGTCTGCATAGGTTTGGTCATGTCGAATAGATCGAGATATCCTTCTATCTTGATTTAGTATGACATCTTAGCTTGTTTGTTTGTTTGTGTTAATCAGTTGCATGTGTGCATACTGATAAGACTTGTAAACGTCAAGTCTACACACGTTTTCCAAGAAGAAGAATTCTGTGCGAGTCAGAGTTTTGTACAAATCATGTGATTCGTACGAAATAATTTGAGTAATAAGTGTGTTACTTGTTTCATACAAAATAAGCATTTCGTACGAAACAGTTGACTCGTACCAAAACTTCTGGAATGTATCTCGTGTGAAATAGTGTGTTCCATATGTCTGGATTCGTGTTTCGTACGAAATATCTAGGCAGACACTATATAAGCAGACTTGTACCTCTCAATGAGGGTTAGCCAATGAGCCCTTTTGTCCAGAAGTTAACAGAACGAGCTAGCATTTCTGGTGAAGACGAAGACACAAGAACACAGCAAGTTTGTTTGAGTCATACGAGCATTGTGTGTATATGTTTGTACTTGTTCTCAATCATTAATCAAGATAGTGAATCTTTGGTTACCCCGTGTTCTTTACTTTGCTTTGCTTGCATGCACACTTGGATTCCGCACTTGTGTGTGTGTTATATGAACAAGGAACTGGTTTAACACCATCCACAGGTGGACCTACGTGGTAGCAGAGCTTTGGCTCTTTCCTTGTTCAAAACCGGACTTAGTTGTGTCTGAGCTAGTTTGAAGATTTCTAAAGTGTTCTTGAATCTCCAGTAGAAAACATAAGTTTTGGATAGTTAACTAAATTAAAACTTGGTTAAAATCTGCTGCATGCAGAAAATTTTATGGTAAAATTTTTATGAAGAACACCCTTGAAGAAGAAATCTGCAAAAATTTGAATCTGATTAGTTTTGGTAGGGTTGACATTTTCCGACTTGGATCTGGACTTGGACTATGGACTGTTAAAAATCCGTGTTTTAACTAAAAGTGGGTAAGACAACAAGTATTTTCGAAAAGCAGCTCTGAACAAGAAAGGAAATTTTTCACCAAACCATTTCTGAAAAGATTCCTCTGAAAAACGCTGAACAAAACATTTTCTGCGAGTAAAGGGATTCGTACGATTCATCTGAACCGCACAAAACTCTTGACCCCACCAAACAAGCATCTCGCACGAAACATCAGTGTTTCGCACGAAACAGGTGTGTCGCACGAAACAGTATTGTTTTGTGCTTCGTATTTTTCAAAGCTTTGTGATTTTAAGAATTTGTCATATTTTCAGATTTGTAAATTTTTAAACGGTAATTATAATTATGAAACTTTAAAACCTTTAAATTTTCATAAAACAAGAAAATATAATGAGTTCTAACCCGTGGGATTGGAGTTGTTCAAGCTCAAATCAGGAGTCTTCGCAAAGCTCCGCAACATCATGGGTAAAATCTTTGATGCCTCAACATACAGCAATGATCTCTGCAAACCAATGGGCGTGTGTTGCGAATCAGTATCAAAGCATCCAAACTCTGTTAATGAGCGAAAGTGAAACAGGGAGTAATAACCGACCGCCAAAGTTAAATCACATGAACGATTATCCTTCATGGAAAAGTCATTTTCATACGTATGTTGTCGGTCAAAACACGGAATTGTGGACGTGTTTCACTACCCCCAACAATGAAGCACTTGAAGAAGCTGGATCAAATCCAACCACATTGGCCAATCTAATCGAAAGTGACAAGAAAGCTTACGATCTAGAGAAAAAAGCATTTGCTATCCTCACACAAGCTCTGCATAAAGACATTTATCATCAGTTTGTGTTAAGTACTACAACGAAAAAATTTGTAGGACACTTTGGAAGCAAGAGGTGAAGGTAACGCTGCTACCAGGAAGATTCGGCATGATCTGCTCAAGAAAGAGTTTGAAGGTTTCATGTTCATGGAGAACGAAACCATAAATGATATGACCACTTGGTTTTATCATCTTCTCAGCGAAATATACTCGTATAAAGTGTTAGCAGCACCACAAGAAATTGTGATGCGATTTGCTGATGCTTTACCACCAAAATGGGGTCAATTTATTGATCTTTTAAAACATACAGGTGTTTTGGACACAATTAGTATTTATGAATCAATGCATAAACTGGAGAATAAGAATGAAGAACTCTGGAAGGCACAACGAGTCTCTGCTCCACAAAACCCTAAGATGTATTTTGGAGGTGTTAATGCAGGTACAAGCTCAAGTCAGCAACCGAAGCTACAAACCGCGTTTGTGTCAAACGTGAACCCTTTCATACCCCAACCAGTTCAATCAAGTCAGTCTATAGGTTCGAGTAATCAAGCCTATGGACAAGCTTTTGATCTAAAAGCCTTCCTTCCACAGCCAAAGGATTTATTGCATAAAGCTCCACAGCAAGCTCCTCAACAAGCTTTCTATGGAAGCAACAGTCAATCTGCAAATCCCAACACTGTCAAACTTGGCACGTCAAATCTCTCTAAAATCAACGTAGAAGTTGCACAGGAACATGCAGAACTTCTGAATACCATGGGTTGTGGTTTAGTTGCAGGTCAAATAGGGAACATCAATTTGATGAACGAAGACTACGAACAAATTGACCAAGATGAAATGGAGCTGATGGACATCAAGTGGGCATTTGCAAGCGCTATGAGAAGAGCGAAGGATTATATGAGAAGAACGGGTAGAACCAGTTTGGAAAGCAAGAAGGATACAAAATACGGCTTTGATAAAACTGCTGTTACTTGCTTCAACTATGGAGAAAGAGTTCACTTCAAGCGGGAATGCACAAGACCCAGCAAGGAAGGAAATCACAACCCCTTTCGAAATCAGTCTCAACCATCCAACACAGCACAAAACAACAATAAAAGAAGAATAATAGCTGTTGGCAACTCTAACAACACCAATCAATCAGGACCTTCAAACACACACAGAGCTTTGGTAGTTCAATCTGATGAAGGATGCGATTGGTCAGTACAGTTGGGAACTGAGAACAACGGAAGAACTGCATGCTATGCGAAGATCGTGGATCAAATCAAGCATGATCACAGCATCAACACTCCAAATAGTGATGATACATCTAGGGATGCTAGTAGTTCTGATGAAGAATGTTCAAGTTCAGATGGTTATGAATCTGATTCTGATGTGAAGAAAGGAAGTGATGCTGAGGTTGAAGAATTGCTGAGTGAAGCTGAGATGTTGAAATCTTAAAAGGTAGGTATGACGAGGAATGCAGAAGCTGCAGTGAAAGAGACAGAGACACTCTCTAAAGATGATACAGCTTTTCCTCATCACACTGCCTTTATGGCAAATGTTGAAGGTTCTTCAAAACAGGTAAATTCTGACCCTCCTACTGTTTTCAATGACTGTGTTGAGTTGTAATGAAAGTATGAAATCGTCAACAGTCATAATCATAATTTAGTTGTTGAATTATCAAAATGCAAAGAGGCGAATTTTGCGCTAACTAGAAATGAAAAAGAATTCAAATCTGTAATAGAAACCCTTAAGAAAAGTGTTTCTGAATTGACAAAGACAGTTTTGAATAGACAGACATGAATTAATAACTACATTAATCTCCTAGAAGGAACAAAGAAAGAGTTAGGCGTCTCCAAATGCGAATATGATTCGATCAAACGCAAATTGGAAAGTTATTCTAACTCCCAATATGTGCTTGATCATATCGTTGAAGTTCAAAAACTAAAGGGAGATGCTCAATGCATAGGGTATAATTCATGTCCACCCCTAATGAAACACAACTATACCAAAATGCCTGATGAAGAGGAGATGCCTCGTTTTGACCCTCTGTACCTTTGAATATGTGCAGGGTTAGGGTTCAAACTAGGCAATTCCTCTTAAGAACCAAGCAAGCCAGAAAATTCATCGTCTGATGAAGAAGAGGATGATACATCAGATGATGAATCAAGAAATGATGATCAAGATCAGCCTCTTGATGAAAGGAAAATAGTAGAATTGTCTGCTACTCCTAGTACTCAATCTTTTGAGAATCAAGAGACTATTCCTAAGAAATCTGTGAAGACAAGTGTGTCTACACAAGTAGTAGATAATGTGTTATATAATTTGGTTGGAGATAAGAAAATCTATTCAAACAAAGATTTTCCAATTAAAACGTAAATCCTGTTGGGGTTTTGACATGTTTATCAAAGTTATTTTATCCGTATAAAATAAAAACGCAGCGGAATATTTATTTAAAACATGTTACAAGATATAAAACCCATTTTATATGTAAAACCAAAACCCAGATCCATATATGAACATGCATGCTATCATAACACAATCATAGGGTGTTTAGAATACTACCTTCCAAAGAACAAGTAGGTGAAGAAGATGATACTTCTTGAATGGTAATCTTCTAAGTAGAAGACCTCAAGCTTGTATACCCCAACCTTTCCAACAAACACCACAAGATTGCTAGGATTTCTACACTTATGAACTCACTTGAAACACCCTCTTGATCAACCACACCTTGGCCGAAAATATGAGAGTTTTTTTTCACTAGTCTTTTGCACTTGAATTCTATGTATATATCTATGTAAGAGAATAAGATCAAATCTTGCATATTTCTTACATGATCTTGTGTAAGATCTTGAGATATGTTGCATGTCATTTGATTGGACCAAAATTTTCTTGGGAAGACCAAGAATTTTCGGCCATAGGGCCTTCTTTTTTCCAAGGAAAAATTTTCCAATAAAATTTTATGTCTAGTTTATATTTTATAACTTCTATAAAATATAGCATAACATAATACAAGACTATATGCAACATCTCGTAACAATTTATAATGTTATTTAACCCATTAAATAACAATATAAAATATCCTCTCAAAATAAATTATCCATATAATTATTAGTTTCTCAAGTGTAATTATTTAGAAAACCAATTTCTAAATATTCTAAGTGTTATTATTTATTTATTTGATCACATCATAAATAAATATTATGGTTGTTTGTCTAGCTGGTATGACCCGACTTGGATCATAACGTACTAGCCACATCAATTTAATATGTATCTTGGGCATACCGATTCCAACAATCTCCCACTTGCGCAAGATACATAGAAGATTGATGCAAATAGCAAATACCGCCTAACAACGGTTTTCTACCCCTAATACGTATGACGAAGTGCCATTCAATAACATCATCCCCTTCAAGTCCTTTACTTGAACATGATTTAGGTGAATCAATCATTCATCCTTTCGTTACAAATGACATGTCAAATCCAGAGACATAGTATGATCATTCTTTGTTGATTTAACTTTAGCAGGCCTTAGACATCTTACTCTCAACGAATAAGAGGAACAAATCCCATATTGACTACATACGTCTCTCGCAATCACCTCGTACCACACCTGAGCTTAGCCTTATGTACTGCCATATTACTGACAGCAAAGAACCAAGTCAAAGTACAATATTTGGTGAATATCAAGACCAAATATGTATCTCAGGTCAGAGGATACAATGATATTCGCCTTTACTCAAATTTACTTATGATCAATCTCAAAAATTCCATGTAGTAATATTTGAGAGTGGGTCAGTCCAATATTTGTATCCCACAAATATCTATGAACTTTGGCAGCAACACTTTGCTCTATATTCATATCTAATGAATATCCACCAATCCAAGTTCATAATAGTCTTACCTTCATATTTGTGCCCATAAATATGATCGACTACGGACATTTAGAATAAGTAACTTATTCATGGATTTAAACATGCTAAAATGGAACATAAATCAAAATGCCATAATCATTAAAATGAGTCAAAATAGCAATTGTTCCAATATCCAAATACAAAATAGATGAATTCCAATCACTAGAATATCGAAGTCCTAAGGCACAAGTCTGACCCTCATGCTTTGGCCGTTTAAGGAGCTTCGTGAGTGGATCCGCAATGTTTTGATTGGTGTGAACTTTGCGAATACATATCTTTCCTTTTTCAACTTCATCCCTTATGTAGTTGAATCTCCGCTCAATGTGCCTAGTCTTTTGATGTGCACGAGGTTCCTTAATTTGTGCAATTGCACCCTCGTTACCACAAAAAATTTTTAGGGGATTCTGAATGGTAGGGACTACCCCTTGGTCGGTGATGAATTTCTTCAACTATGCAGCTTCTTGTGCTGCCAATGAAGCGGCGATGTATTCTGATTCTATAGTTGACAATGCTACAACATCCTGCTTCGAGCTCTTCTAAGAGACTGCAGATCCATTCAAAATGAAGACATACCCAGATTGTGATCGAGAACCATCTCGGTCAGTTTGGAAACTCGCATCCGTGTAACCCTTTACAACGAGTTCCTCTTCACCAGATCCATATATTAGAAACATATCCTTAGTCCTTCTAAGGTATTTCAATATGCTTTTAACAGCCATCCAATGACTGTTACCTGGATTCTGCTGGTATCTACTTGTCCTGCTTAAGACGTATGACACGTCCGGTCAAGTGCATATCATTGCATACATGATGGATCCTATAGCAGACGCATATGGGACTCCTTTCATTCTTTCTTGCTCATCCTTTGAGCTTGGACATTGAGTCGCATTCAATATCATTCCCTTTTGAATAGGTACCAAACCTTTCTTAGAGTTCTCCATCTTGAACCTTTTCAAGACTTTGTCAATGTATGCACTTTGGTTCAAACCTATCAAGCGCCTTGATCTATCCCTATAGATCTTTATTCCCAAAATATAGGCGGCTTCACCAAGATCCTTAATGGAAAAACAACTTCCAAGCAAGGTTTTACCATCTTCCATGGTTGGAATATCATTTCCAAATAGTAGAATGTCATCGACATACAGTACTAGGAAAGTGATGATGCTCCCACTAGCCTTCTTATACACAAAGCTTCATTGGGTTCTTGATGAATCCAAAATTCCTAATTTCTTCATCAAAACGATGATTCCAACTTCTATATGTTTGTTTCAATCCATTTATTGATTTCTTTAACTTGCATACTTTGTTAGGATGTTTTGGATCGACAAAACCTTCAGGCTGAACCATATAGACATCTTCATTAAGATATCCATTGAGGAAAGTCGTTTTGACATCCATTTGCGAAATCTCATAATCGTAATATGCAGCTATGGCAAATAATATCCTAATTGACTTTAGCATCACCACAGGCGAGAAGGTCTCATCATAATCAACCCCTTGATTTTAAGTGAAACCTTTTGCTACAAGTCTCGCTTTATAAGTATCCAAGTTACCATGCATATCAGTTTTCTTCTTGAAAACCCACTTACTTCCAACTACTTTGGAGTTAAGAGGTTGTACAACCAATTCCCATACTTGGTTGTCATACATGGATTGCATCTCTGCGTTCATGGCTTCAAGCCATTTGTCACAATCAGATTGTGACATTGCATCATGGTATGTGGTTGGTTCATCCGAATCTACCACGTAGCATCCATCCATGAAAAATCCATATCTTTCGGGTGGATTACTAATTCTACCAGATTTGCGAACGTTTTGTGTGTATTGATCAACCACTTGATCCTCTTCAACAACCTCTTGTTGAGTGCTAGTATCAACCAAACGTGTATCGACTTGTTGTTGTTGATCCTCATCAAGTTCCGCTGTTCTACTACTAGTTCCTTCCATAAGGAACTTAGCCTCCAAGAACTTACCCTTTCGAGCAACAAATACCTTTTTCTCTGTTGGATCGTAAAAGTAATATCCTATATCATCTTTAGGATATCCTACAAAGATACACTTAGTGGATCGTACTTCCAATTTGTTTGGGGTGTATTGCTTCACATAAGCTTCACAACCCCATACCTTCAAATATGATAATGATGGAGCCTTTCCATGCCATATTTCAAAAGGTGTCTTACCCACTTTCTTGGTTGGGGCCATATTCAGTATACGGGCCGCGGAGAGCAAAGCGTAACCCCAAAATGATAGAGGCAATGTGCTTCTAGCCATCATAGATCGAACCATATCCAATAGAGTTCAATTCCTCCTTTCAGACACACCATTATGTTGTGGTGTTCCAGGTGGAGTAAATTGTGAGATAATCCCACAACTCCTAAGATGATCTTGAAAAGCATCACTAAGGTATTCACCTCCTCTATCGGTACGAAGGACTTGGATTGTTTTCTTGAGTTGATTTTCTACTTCACTTTTGAAATCTTTGAACATTTCAAATGCTTCATCTTTGTGTCTTATCAAGTACACATAACCATAACGACTATAGTCGTCAGTAAAACTAATGAAGTATCTTTCACCATTCCTAGTCATTGGCTTAAAAGGACCACATACATCCGAATGTATGATACTTAATAAGTCTTTTGCCCTTTCAAAGGTGCCACTGAAGGGTGCCTTAGTCATTTTGCCTTGTAAACAAGATTCACATACATCAAATAAATCATCTCCATTCGTTTTCAAAAGATCATTCTTTCAAAGTATTTGCATGCGATTTCTGTTTATATGTCCAAGGCGACAATGACAAAGATAGGAATCACTCAAATCTAATTTGAGTTTCTTGGTGGTTACTTGGTACATTGCACTATCAAATGTATTATCATGAACCGATTCATAAATACCATTTGAAGGCATAGCTTTAAAGTAAAACATGTCATTCATCAAAACATAAATGTCATCGTTTACAAACTATAAATTAAAACCATATTGTAGCAAGAGGGAAACTGAAATAATGTTCCTAGTCAAACTAGGAGCATACAAAACATTTTTCAAGATGATTTCCAAACCACTTGGAAGTTTCAAACATAGTCTCCTCGGGCTTCAACTTGAACCTTTGCTCCATTGCCCATGAAGAGACTAAAGTCTCCCTTCTTGTAATGTTTATTTCTTTTGAACCCCTGCAACAAATTGCGAATATGAGTTCCACACCCGATATCCAATACCCATGTGTTTGAAGAAATAACATTAAGGTCAATATGTATCATAAAGATTGTACCTGAGGTTTGCCCCGCATCCCTCTTGTTTTTCAACTCCTTGAGATAGGTTGGACAATTCCTTTTCCAATGTCCTATCTCTCCACACTCAATGCATGGGTCAGTCGAAGCAACCTTTTACTTCTTTTCCTTCGGTTTCGTGGGTTCCGCTTTAACCTTTCCTTTTCCCTTCCCTTTGACGTGACCCTTCCTTTTGGCAAAACTTGCCTTGGAGTCGGGGTGGGGCCTCTTCTTGTTGCCTCCCTCATTGATCGTTAGAACGGGTAAAGCCTTTTTACCCATGCCTGCCTCGGCAGTTTTGAGCACTGCATGAAGCTCAACAATGCTCTTGTCCCATCCGTTCATGTTATAATTCATGACAAAAGTCTCAAACTCCTTTGTTAAAGAGTTGAGGATCAAATCCGTAGCCAACTCTTTAGAGACGAGACAATTAAGCCTTTCAAGGCGATCAATGTGGCTCTTCATCTTAAGGACATAAGATAAGACCAATTGGGTTTCCTCCATACGACATGCATGAAGCGCCCGAATCGTATCGAAGCGTTCTACCCTTGCTTGTTGAAGGGACATTTCCTTCAATTGGGTAATCATGTTTGAATATCATGTTGTATGCCCCATAATGTTCAAAATCCTTTTGAATCTCGGGAATCATAGTTCCCAACATGAGGCAAGAGGCTTGCATGGAGTCCTTGGTATACTTAATCCAATTGTTATAGGCCTCCTCATCTTCCATGTTAGGTTCATTGGGAACGGGATCGTCCAACACATAGGATATCTTTTCTTGCGTGAGAACGATTCTCAAGTTTCGATACCAATCCATGAAGTTGTTATGGTTGAGACGATCCTTTTCAAGGATGGTTCTTAGCGATAGGTTACAGACGGGTTGGGTAATTGTGTTTGCATTGTTAGCGGTCATCTACAAAATTTTAACAAAGTTTAATTTTAGTATTTTGGATATTATTAAATTTTAATTATTAATACCCTTTTGTGTCTCATAGACAATAATTAAAATCTAGAATCCAACATTACATTTAAATATTGGTTACGTGACCTTTATCAAATTATTTAAATTAACAAGGTAGTCAACATTTGACAATGGCAACCCTTTGCAATTTCTAGCCATATGGGATCGGTTAAACATCTTAATGTTTAGTTTGCATGTTTAATCACAAACACCTTTGTACGCCATGCTTCGCTGACCCTAAGCACATGGTTTCCAAATCAAATCGTCCTACTTACACACACATGTAAGTATACACATACAAGTGGTTAGGTGACCTTTATCCCACAAATATTGTAGAGCCAACCTCCAATTCACAAGTTCCTTCAAATGTGGTTAGGTGACCTTTATCCCACAAAGAATTCCCAAGTGATTCGAGTGTTGTATAAAAGGATGGTGTTTGACTTGTTTTATAAAAGGGATTTTATGTTTTCAAAAATTCTAGTTTTAGAAAACTTTATGTACCGTACATTTGCATGCATTCAAATTCATGGTACCTTAGTGAAAACCAATTTTCAAGGTTCTTTTAATAAAACCCATTTTATTATAAAATCATTAATTTTAATAAAACCATTTTATTAACCACTTTAATGATTTTTAAAGAACCAATTTTAAGCTTGTTATGGATTATAAGTTGTTAAGCATGCATATCCAAATATCATCTAAACAACCATAAATAAAACAACCATACAAGCATAACAAACAAAATAGGTGCATAACCATAGCCAACTATTTTTGACAACACTTGTTAGCCGAAACAAGTGTGCCAAAAGGTCCTTCCTAAAGGGTGAATATTGACACAAGAAATGTGTCGTTGAACTCCCACTTGAACCCGCATCCAAATGCTTCAAGTCTTCCTATTGTGTTGTGATTTCTTCACTTTCTTTGGGCTTCCAAATGATCTTTAAATTCAGCTCGAAACTCTTTGGGCTTCAAAAATGTGTTTTGGTTGTTGGGCTAAAATCCCGTTAAGGACTATGAAGTCCTTTAGACCCAAAATTGGCCAAAACCAAAAACGCATTTTGTGTGCATCTTCTTTTACAATAAAGTATCCTAATACATTTTTTCTAGTAAAACAAATGCAACTAATCTATTTACTTACATACCAAATGAAAATAAATAAATTACATATTTTTCAAATGGAAGAACAAAGACATTAATTATTACAACCCATTGAAATAATTAAATATAAATCACAAACACAATCATTCAACATATTCAAACACAAGGTCATGGCTAGGTTATGAACACCAAAATATATATCCACATATATATTTAAATTCAAGAGCAAAAATCGTTTCCTTTTTTTGTAACCCAATTTTCGGCCAAGGGAAAAACCGAAAGGATGGGTTTTTGTCCAAACAAACAAATCATCCAAATGATATAATTTTTCAAGATACTTTTATGCATGTATAATAAAAATCTTGAAAAACAAAAGGAGAACCATGATTAAAATTTTTGGCCATAGGGTTTCCATAAACCCAAAATCCGGAAATTTTTAAATCCATTGAAGCATGCATTCATATAAGCGGCTCTGATACCACTGTTGGGGTTTTTACATGTTTATCAAAGTTATTTTATCCGTATAAAATAAAAAGGTAGCGGAATATTTATTTAAAACATGTTACTTACAAGATATAAAACCCATTTTATATGTAAAACCAAAACCCGGATCCATATATGAACATGCATGCTATCATAACACAATCATAGGGTGTTTAGAATACTACCTTCCAAAGAACAAGTAGGTGAAGAAGATGATACTTCTTGAATGGTAATCTTCTAAGTAGAAGACCTCAAGCTTGTATACCCCAAGCTTTCCAACAAACACCACAAGATTGCTAGGATTTCTACACTTATAAACTCACTTGAAACACCCTCTTGATTAACCACACCTTGGCCGAAAATATGAGAGTTTTTTTCACTAGTCTTTTCCACTTGAATTCTATGTATGTATCTATGTAAGAGAATAAGATCAAATCTTGCATATCTCTTATTTGATCTTGTGTAAGATCTTGAGATATGTTGCATGTCATTTGATTGGACCAAAATCTTCTTGGGAAGACCAAGAATTTTCGGCCATAGGGCCTTCTTTTTATCCAATGAAAAATTTTCCAATAAAATTTTATGTCTAGTTTATATTTTAAAACTTTTATAAAATATAGCATAACATAATACAAGACTATATGCGACATCTCATAACAATTTATAATGTTATTTAACCCATTAAATAACAATATAAAATATTCTCTCAAAATAAATTATCCATATAATTTATTAGTTTCTCAAGTGCAATTATTTAGAAAACCAATTTCTAAATATTCTAAGTGTTAATATTTATTTGTTTGATCATATCATAAATAAATATTATGGGTGTTTGTCTAGCTTGTTATTGGGTATGACCCGACTTGGATCATAACGTACTTGGATCACATCAATTTAATATGTGTCTTGCGCATACCGATTCCAACAAATCCAATCTCTATAGATCAGGTGTTTGAAAAGTCAAAAACCAAACCTTTAGTGAAGAAAAAGCCCACCAAATCACGACCATTATCAGCTTCAAAAGAAAAACAATGAAGCGAGTTGAAAAGTCTACAGTTTCTCAACCGAAGGTTGAATCAAAAGGCACTCGCCACCAGAAAAAGGCCAAAACTGTTAAATTTGTGAGTTCTATAGGTACCGATGAAGTCGAAACTTTTCAAGGAAAATATAGTGTTGATTTAGTAAAGAAAGTTAAGATTTTGAAAAGAAATAGTCAAAACAATTACACCCAACACACTGATGGATGTAATGAAAATGAACCTAGTACCTCAGGATCCACAAGTTCAACATCAAGCTGAGAAACACGATCTCCTAGTTTTGTTGAAAGGTGAACTTGTTTCAAATGTGGAGAATTTGGCCACATTGTAAAGGATTGTCAAAATCCAGCCAAATCAAGATGTATAGAGAAAACCCCTCATGAACCAACTTGCAAACGTAGATATGTTTCTCCGACACAAGATAAACGAGTTATTAAAGATCAAAAAGAGAAACAAAAACGTAAACAAGTAAAAGCAATTCAGAAAGCTTTAAAATCGGATTATTCAAATAAGGATCAAAGATCTTCAAAGTCAACAAAACCAGAAACTGTTAAAACTGTAAATAATAGTAAATCTGGTAATAAACTAGGATCTTGGAAACAGAAGACCAGAAATGGTTCAAAAGGAGTTTCTCAGTTTGTTAATCATCAAAAAATTGAGAATACATTTCTCGATGATAAGGGACGACCCAAGACCACTAAGGCTTAGGTCCCCATCTCAAACTAATCTTTTTTGTGTAATGTGCAGGGTGTTCCAGGAGGTATTGTAAACAGTCATTGGATTGTTGACAGTGGAGCATCAAGGCACATGATGGGCGACTTGCGGCTCCTATATGATGTGAAAAGCATAAGGGGTGGTTATGTTGCTTTTGCTGGTGACAAAGGTGGATACATCACTGGGGAAGGAATGGTCTCCAATGGTGTTGTGAGCTTCAACAAGATCAATTATGTGCGGCACATTGATCACAATCTTCTTAGCGTTTGTCAAATCTGCGACAAGAAGTTCACGGTACATTTTGATGATGCCAGATGTTATGTGCTGAAGCCTGGATTCAAGATCCCCAAGGAATGGATTCTCCTGTCGGCTCCAAGAATTAATGATTTGTATATTCTTGATATGAGACAAGCTATTACAACATCTGCACAAGTCACATGTTTTGTCTCTAAAGCCACCGAGAAGGAATCAATCTCTTGGCATAGATGTATGGGACACATTCACCTGAGGAAATTGAACTATTTGGTGAAGAACAATCTAGTGAATGGTGTACCAGTGAAGAATTTTCATCTTCAAGACGTTTGTGTATCATGCCAGAAAGGGAAGCAAGCAATAAAATCCCATCCCATGATGAGATCAACACTATGAATATGCAACTGAAACATCTTCATATGGACCTATTTGGACCTATGAAACACAAGACAACCTTTGGTGATTCTTATTGTCTAGTAGTTACTGATGACTATTCCAGATTTTCATGGGTAAACATGTTGGCACACAAGAGTGAAGTTCCTACTATCCTCAAGAATCTCCTGACTCTGTTAGAAAATATGTACAATCTGAAGGTAAGGAGAATCAGAAGCGACAATGGCACAGAATTCAAGAATCAAGTTATAGATGAGTACTGTTCCTCAAAGGGTATTCTACATGAGTACAGTTCTCGATAAACTCCACCACAAAATGGTGTCGCTGAGAGGAAGAATAGAACTCTTATTGAAACTGCAAGAACCATGTTAGTAGAATCAGAACTTCCTGTTCAATTTTGGGGAGAAGCTGTTGCTACTGCGTGCTACACGATGAATAGAGTTCTAACGATGAAGAGACATGGGAAGACATGTTTTGAGTTGTTACATAAAAGGAAACTGGATATTTCTTTCTTAGAACCTTTTGGAGCTCCATGCACTATCATCGACCCACATGGAAAGTTTGGTCCCAAGGCTATCGAAGGTTTCTTTCTTGGATATGCTACTCCAAATTTCCGGGTGTGGAATTTGTCTTCGAAGAAGATCGAAGAATGGGGTGAAGTCAAGGTCAGAGATATACAGAAGCTGTTAGAGCTCCCGGTGCTCCTTGGATGTTTGACTACGATGGGCTATTTGACTCCTTTAATCTGCCAACTTTTGATGATACAACAGCTGCTGCTCAGATGTTATTGGAAAGTGATACTGCAGTAGACTCGTCATTAGTTCGACCAATTATTGTTAACCCTCAAGTGTCGACTTCGGTTAATAATCTTGTTTAAAATGAGGAATTTGAAGATGCTGCGGATTATAATGTTTCATCAGAAGATGATGAGTTTCATGATGCAAACGAAGCTGCCTCTGGTGCTGTTCCTAGATTTTCAAATGATACGTCAAATATTCAACCTCAAGGAACGACTGAAGGTCAGGCATCTACAACGTCATCAAGTCCAGCTCTCGATGTAACTGTTGATCTGAATATCAACAATTTGGGTATCAATTCTCGAGTTCCTGATGTGCCAGAAACTCGTATTCATAATATCCATCCTCAGAAGAATATTATTGGAGATGTCTAGAGTGGTGTGCAGACTCGTAATCGGCTTCGAAAGAACCAGAATACTGGATTGTATTTGGAAATCAGGGAGTCAGGTGGTCTGAATGATTGGTCTTTTGCCTGCTATGTGTGCCAAGTTGAACCAAAATCTTGGAAGGAGGCAATGAAAGAAGACTCTTGGGTTGAAGCCATGCAGGAAGCACTTCAGCAGTTTCAGAAGTTAGGCGTCTGGAAATTGGTTGACAGGCCTGATGGCTACAAGAAGATTGGTACACGATGGGTGTACAAGTGCAAGAAGATGACCGAGGTGTTGTTGTGAGAAACAAAGCGTGATTGGTTGTTCAAGGTTTTAATCATATCGAAGGGATCGATTACAATGAAGTTTATGCACCAGTTGCATGACTTGAGGCCATAAGAATCTTTTTGGCTTATGCATCCTTCAAGAAGTTCACCGTTTATTAGATGGATGTGAAGAGTGCATTTTTTCATGGTGTGGTAGAAGAGGAAGTATATGTTGAGCAACCGCCAGGTTTAGAAGATCCTCTCCATCCTGACAAGGTTTGGCTTCTCACAAGGCGTTATATGGTCTACATCAAGCTCCGAGGGCTTGGTATGAAACGTTGTCTACCTATCTGTTGAAGAATGGTTTTCGACGAGGCCTGATCGACTGTACTCTCTTCATCAAGGAACAAGACGAGGACTTGCTGCTAGTACAAGTTTATGTTGATGTTATTATATTTGGGTCTACTAACACTCGAATGTACAAAGAATTCGAACAGGTTATGCAGGAGAAGTTCGAGATGAGTGCTATGGGAGAAATGACTTTCTTTTTAGGTTTGCAGGTTCAGCAATCAAAGGAAGGGATTTTTATCCATCAAACCAAGTATGTTGGAGATATTCTCAAGCGATTTCAGATGGATGACTCAAAGCCTTTGGGAACTCCATTAGCTCAAAATCATGAGACTACTCCATACGGAATGGGTGAACATGTAGAACCATCTCTCTATCGTGCAATGATCGGATCTCTCATGTATCTTACTGCTTCAAGACCCGACATAATGTACCGAACATGCCTTCTGGCACGCTATCAGTCTAGTCCGAAGGTTTCTCATTTGATGGCTGTGAAAAGGATCTTTCGTTATCTAAAGGGTCGTCCTGACACTTGTCTATGGTACCCTAAGGATGATAACTTTGATCTGACAGCATTCAGTGATTCTGATCATGGCGGATGCAAAATCGATGCAAAGTCAACAACAGCAGGATATCAGTTCTTGGGAAATCGCCTAGTCACATGGCAATGAAAAAAGCAGACTTGTGTAGCTACATCAACATGTGAGGCTGAGTATATTTCAGCTTCTAGTTGCTGCTCTCAATTTCTATGGATTCAACAGCAACTGCGCGACTACGGTTTTGAATTTCTTACTACTCCAATTTTTATTGATAATGAAGCTACTTTACAGATCACTCGGAATCCTATACATCACTGAAAAACAAAACACATTGAGATTAAGTATCATTTCATACGTGATTGTTATAAAAAGAGACTTATCGATGTTGTTAAAATCCACACTGATCACCAACGTGCCAACCTTTTTACCAAAGCCTTTGATAAATCACGTTTTGATTATCTACTTTTGGTCAATGGCATGAAGGTGAAACCCGAGTGACTCAACCATGGCTAACTATTTTTTTATATACTTTTCTAAAAATCTAAAACTACAAAAGGATTTTCAGTTTTATATTTTAGGAGGAGTAAGTTTAAGAAAATACAAAAATATGTCTTTTATTTACCTTCTTTGTTTAAGGGGGAGAAAATTCAGAAAAATACAAAAACATTAGAAAAATCAAAAATGAGTTTCTTGGATATGTTGAAGATGATGAAATTCACCAGTAAATATGTCAAAAATGGTTAAAAGCATAAAAAGAAGATTGATAAGTAGCTTTTCTTATGATGTATCGGTAGGCTCACAATCAGACTAAAATGTGCAGGTTGATATAAACTTAACAGACAGAACGCCAGGTGGGAACCATTCATTGGCATATGGTCTTGGTACCAAAATTTTGTTTGATAGAATGCCGAGGTTCTGAGATATACGGTCTTTTATGCTGGCTTATCATCTGGGTATCATGGTTGAATCTTTTGCCGAAAAATAACGGTGGCGCAAGTCTAGAACTTCCATGTATCATACATACGTGTACATACTACATTCGACCATCAAATAAGTGATAAAATTATCACATCCCCAAAATAAGTGACAAAATATCACAGCTTTATGCGGGAGCTAAGTTTGTCTCTTTGTCGTTACGATGGTACTAACCTGTTAACGGACTTACTCCTGTGCTCGGCATTCATATGAAAATCAAGTTCCTCATCAATAAGTGATTAAATAACAAAGGGCTTGTTTTCAAAAAAAAATAAGTGAGTATCTCACATCATTCATATACGTCAAAACAGATGATAAAGCAGTATACTCACCGGTAAGATTTTCTCTCATGCATATCTTGATACGGGAATGTGTCATGATGTGGTTGAACACCGGCTAGTAAGTATAAATCCATACCTTAATCATATCTCCTAATCATGATTACATCTGATAAGTCTGAGCTTACGTGGACAACAATACCGATAATCATAGTTGAATACTTATCTGTTTAATTTTGAAAACCTAATACCGTTTTTGACAAAGATTAAAATGCTGGTATGATTCCTTTACCTTGAAACTCGAAAAAGATTGTAGTTTATCTGTATATTTTGATTTTATGTCTAGTTTACTTAGTTGCTTATGTAATTGCTTTTTGAAAGTTAGCCAAAGTTGATACTCAAAGTTTTCTACCAAGATACGCCAAAGTACCTTTTGTTTGATATCGCAACTTCATAAAGTAATATCTTGCAACAAGTAATCTATCAAAGAAATCCAAAATCTGAAATTCGTTTGAGTGTGTGTATCTCATACGAATGAACCTAGTCATTTGATTTGACTTGGTCACTTGTTTTTCTCAAATCTGTTGCTGGAATTCATACGAGTGTGTGTATCTCGTTCAGGGAATAAATCATACAAAGAATTTATGATAAGTTTTTCGTGTGTATTCCCTGAGAAATTTGTGTTCTAATTATATTTGTCTATTGAGTATAGATTGATACAAAAGAACATGAACAAAGACCAGCAATGAAGAAATCTGACAAGTCAGAAGAGGAAACAAGAAAGATTTGAAGTTTCTTAGAAGTTCGAAGACCTGATGCTCTAATCATTAGATTGCAGATCTATCAATGGATAGCAGATCTTCAGGGGGAGTTTGTTGATACTCCAAACCATTCTATGTGAAGACCAACATATGAAGACCGAAGACCAAGCAACATCCAAGGGGGAGTTTGTGGATACAGTTTTGTGTCTGTCGCTTGTTCTACAGTTGTAATTGTACGTTCTTTGCTCAAGTGTCTGATAGGTTTGGCTGTGTCGAATAGATCGAGGTATCCTTCTATCTTGATCTAGTATGACATCTTAGCTTGTTTGTTTGTTTGTGTTAATCAGTTGCATGTGTGCATACTGATAAGTCTTGTAAACGTCAAGTCTACACACGTTTTCCAAGAAGAAGAATTATATGCGAGTCAGAGTTTTCATACGAATCAGGTGATTCTTACGAAATAATTTGAGTAACAAGTGTGTTACTAGTTTCGTACAAAATAAACATTTCGTACGAAACAGTTGACTCGTACCAAAACTTCTGGAATGTGTCTCGTGTGAAATAGTGTGTTCCATATGTCTGGATTCGTGTTTTGTACGAAATATCTAGGCAGACACTATATAAGCAGACTTGTACCTCTCAGTGATGGTTAACCAGTGAGCCCTTTTGTCTAGAAGTTAATAGAACGAGCTAGCATTTCTGGTGAAGACGAAGACACAAGAACACAACAAGTTTGTTTGAGTCATACGAGCATTGTGTGTATGTGTTTGTACTTGTTCTTAATCATTAATCAAGATAGTGAATCTTTGGTTACCCCGTGTTCTTTACTTTGCTTTGGTTGCATGCACACTTGGATTCTACACTTGTGTGTGTGTCATATGAACAAGGAACTAGTTTAACACCATCCACAGGTGGACCTACAGTTTCCATGGCCTCATGTTAGTTGAATGGATTCCGAGTTCCAAATAATGCTTAACTAGTTCACTAGATGCCCGGATGAGGCTATCGGTCACTAAAATATTCGTCGTTTCGACAATCGGCCGCTTTCCGGTCGAATTGTGCAGTGTTTGACGACTGACCGGAAACGATATGTTTTGTGCATTCCTATTATTCTTAGATTATTTTAGGACGTTTAACATTGTTTTATCCATATCCTGACATCCGGAGTTCTCCGAATTAGTCTTGCAGACAAATCACCACTTGTCGCCTTTTTGGTCGAAACAGACAATTTTGCAATTTAGGTGTTATACCGGAATGTTATGTATTATTGTAATAGTAGTTCTCAAATATGTGTTTTCATTTGTATATGGACTCAGGTATGGCATTAACATGCCTTTATTCCTTGTTCTCATTCGTGTTTGCGGATTTACCGACATGGTAAGTGTCACCGCATTTAGTGCGTCCAGCACTTTCTACCAACACTTTTAGGGCATTGTTTTGTTTTGTTTCACGTCGTAACAAAAACCAGTATATGTTATGATCAGATTTACTTGCCTAATATCGTACGACTCAGTCATGAAATTAGATTACGATAATTATGAATGAGATTGAAATATAAAATTAGTGATTAAATCGTACGGAATTACCGGTTATTTGCCATTTGTCACAGATCAGTGGTAGATGCTCATCCTAACTACCACCTAAGTCAATTGTGCATGTGCGTAGCATGTCTTCCAGAGTTTGGATTGTACGCTCACTCTAACCATGAGTCTGTGATGGTAAGTCGTGCTAAAGTTTAAGCGAGTGCCTAGCTCTTACTGGAACCTTTTCCAGAGGTGAGAAGTTTATCTAGTATCATTATCTGATACTATAGACAATGGTACTCCATGAAGAGAAACAATGTTTTCGATATATAGTTTAGCCAGCTTGACATAATTGTAAGTTTCCTTAATCAGCAAGAAGTGACCCGACTTAGTCAATCTGTCGACTATGACCCATATTGTGTCATTGCCACGGCTGGTCTTAGGTAACTTGGTGATCAGATCCATTGTTACCATCTCCCATTTCCAAATGGGGATTTTTAGTTGTTGTAGCAGACCAGACAGTCTCTGATGTTCGGCTTTAACTTGCTAACATGTTAGGCATTTGGCTACATGGGTGGCTATGGACTTCTTCTTGCCAATCCACCAAAAGTTCTTTTTCAGGTCCTTGTGGTACATCTTATCTCCACTGGGATGTACTACACATTTCGAATTATGTGATTCTTCAAGAATCAATTCTCTGAGTCCTCCATGGATGGGATCCAGATTCTATCATTCAGTCTTAGAATTCCATCCTTTCTAGGTATTAATTGTTCCACAGTTCTACATAATCCACTAGTCAGAGCATTTGCCTCTAACAACGCTTGCTTTTGAGCATCTAATATCTTTTCATTCAAGCTAGTCCGTAGCTTAATTCTTTTAGCATTAACCCTAAGTGGTTTAATTCTTTCCTTGCGACTTAAGGCATCGGCAGACATTTGCCTTACCAGGATGGTAACGAATCTCACAGGCGTAATCGTTTAAAGTTTCCATCCAACGACGTTGTCGCATGTTAAGATCTTTTTGATTGAACAAATGTTGGAGGCTTTTATGGTGCGTGTAGACAATACACCTCGTGCCATATAAGTAATGTCTCCAATGTTTCAATGCAAACACAACCGCTCCCAGTTCTAAGTCATGGGTGGTGTAATTCTTCTCATGTACTTTAAGTTGTCGTGATGCATAGGCGATCACTTTGCCTCTTTGCATAAGCACACAACTCATTCCTGTGTGTGAAGCATCACAGTACACGATAAAGTCTTCAATTCCTTCAGGCAGTGTTAAGACTGGAGCATTGCTTAATTTCTTCTTCAGAATCTCAAAGGATTCTTTCTATTTAGGATCCCGTCAAACTTCACATTCTTGCGGATCAATGCAGTCAAAGGAGTGGCAATTCGAGAGTAGTTCTCAATGAACCTTCTATAATAGCCAGCCAATCCTAAGAAACTGCGAATTTCTGAAGGGGTTTTGGGTGATTCCCAATTCATGATAGCTTCAATCTTAGTAGGATCTACTTGGATACCATGCTCGTTGATCATGTGTAATAAGAATTGGACTTCACGGAGCCAAAACTCCCATTTAGAGTTAGCAAAAAGTTTCTCTCTCTGTAATAAACCAAGTATACATCAAAGATGTTTCTCATGGTCTTCTTTGTTGCGTGAGTAGATAAGTATCTTGTTTTTGAAGATAATGGTAAACTTAACTAGGTACGACTTGCAGACTTGATTCATGAGATCCATGAACGCTGAGCCCAAAAGGCGTCACAAGGAACTCATAGTGGTTGTATCTAGTTCTAAACGCAGGCTTTGGAACATCTTCACTTTGGACCTTTAATTGGTGATAACCAAATCTCAGGTCGATCTTCGAAAAGTATCTTGCACTTTGTAAGTGATCGAACAGATCATCAATCCTTGGTAAAAGGTACGATTCTTGATCTTGATCTTTTTCAATTAACGATAGTCAATGCACATTCACATTGAAGTGTCTTTCTTCTTGACAAAGAGGATATGAGCCCCCCAAGGTGAGGAACTTGGTAGAATAAAGCGTTTCGCAAGCAGCTCCTCAAGTTGTGCCTTCAGTTCCTTTATCTCAGTGGGTGCTAAACGGTACGGAGCCCTGGCTATGGGAGCTAATCCAGACAGGATGTCGATTCTAAACTCGACTTGCCTATCAGGAAGGAGACCGGGAAAGTCTTCTAGAAATACATTAGGGTATTCCGAGATGATTGGAATATCTTCAACCTTTGATTTTGGTTCATCAATAGTTGCTTGTGCCATGTAAATGACACATCCTTGTTTCAAGCACTTGGATACATTAAGCATAGATGCTTTCTTGGGTAATCCATAGTGTTGATCTCCACAAATGATGAGTACATCACCAGATGGGTATTTAATTTCGATAAGTTTCTTATCGTAGGCAATCCGGGCTTAGTTATGGGCTAACCAATCCATGCCTAAAACTATATCGAATCCCCTAAGATTCATAGGTAAAAGGTTAATAGGAATAGATTGGTTCTTGATGGATATAGCGCATCCATCAAGAATCGTGGAAGCTATTTCTATACTATCATCGGCCATTTCGACCTTATAAGTAATATCTAAGGCTCTTAAGGGTAGGTTTAAAGTTTACTAAATTTATAGTCAGCGAAGCTCTTATCAGCTCCGGAATAAGACTCTAGCAAATATATCATTTACGAGAAATGTGCTGACGTTTGTGTATTTGATTGCTTCCTTCGCAGTTAGTTGAAAGGCTCTAGCATTGCCTTTCTTAGCATTTTCGGCTTTGTTTTTCCCATTAGTTGCCCACTTCGGGCAGTCGTTCTTTATGTGCCCTTTCTCGCCACACCCAAAGTAGGTGTTGTTCTTTAAATCCTTGCATTCATGGGTATTGTGGTCTATCTACTTACAGATGCCACATCCATTGGGTTGTACACTACGACATTCCCCAAAATGTCATTTCCTGCAAGTTTTACACTCAGGTTTTGCCTCATTCAGCTTTGACTAGTTATGTCTCAAACCAGTCTTACCCTTTTTAAAATCCTTACTAAGGGTGTCATCATGTTTCCATTTGTGATCACCCTCGCCCTTGGCTGCTCAAACTCTTATCTCGTCTTCGTTAGAGATAAAGCAAAATCTATAGCAGATCTAAATACAGACTGGGAGGATTAACCATCCCTTTTGATCTTCGGAGCAAGTCCTCCGATAAATTGCGCAATGCGCTAGATTTAGGGGTAATAAGATAAGGAACAAGCCTTGATAATGAGTTGTAGTCAGATACATAAGCTCGACATTTGAGATTTTTCATTGTTAGTTTTAGAAAGCTAGATTCAACTTTCTCCACCTCGTGAGGTGGGCAATATGTCTCGCGAATTAGTTTCATGAATTTAGGCCAACTTAGGTTGTACAATGTAACCTTGCCAGTGGATTGGATCAGTGCCTTCCACCAAGTAAGTGCATCCTCCTTGAAGGATTGGGACACATATTTAATAGTGTTCTTAGTGGCACAACTGTTTATGTCAATCACGGTTTCAATTTCATCGAGCCATTTTAGAGCATCAATGGCTCCCTTCTCACTCGTAAAGTGACTGAATTTAGAAGATACAAAGTACTTGTATGAGCACACTTCTTTAGAGTTACGGGCTCTTATCTGGCGACACTCTTCGTGATGTTTCGCTTACTCTTAGTCGAGGAGCAGTGAGACCTTTCAGTCTTATGAGTTTGTGAGCGGGGTTTAGGATCAGATTTGGATCTTAGTGCTAATGATTCCGGCCCTTTATGTTTAGCCACAAATTCAACCATAGCTTTTCCGACTTCAACGGTAATTAAGGATCGAATATTATTTTCTTCGTCCATACGACTTTAGTGCTCTGAGTTGTCACCGCCGTTTTTCTTATTTGTATCGCCAATATTTAGTCTCGCCATTCGTTTAATTAAGAGCTATATGGATCATCACAAATATTTTTAAAAATTAGTAGCGGATCAATTAAAGTTTTGATCTTATACGATTTAACTAATTAGTAATAATACGATAAAAATTTATAATTCCATTAATTAAAAGGAAAGTTTAATACATTGTCCTATAAGGACTTATGGAATTTGAAATACATCCATTGTCCACAAGTGGATTTTTGGAATCTAAAACAAACAAATTTCAATGAAAGAGAAAAAGAGTCTTTAGTCATCTCTTTTTCCTTTCACAGCTTGTAAGTCTACGAACCATCTTGTTGGTTCTTCTTTCAATCTGTTCCCCCTGTCTTTGTATTTCTTTCATTGTTCCCACCGCCAGAGTAATTATGTCAGGAGTTGGTGGTTGTAGGGGTTGTGGTTGCGGAACAACCGGATATGAGTAGGTAGGTTTGAATACCCAAGGTTAGGGTTGGGATACCCAGGTGTAGGGGTTCAATATCCATAGTTAGGATAACTAGGGTATGTGGGTGGTAATGGTGGTGGATATAGGAGTTTTGTATGACCCCCTGTAGATAGAGGTCGTATGATGGAGCAGTGTTGGCATAATCCATAGCTGCGGAGGTGTAAGGGTTATCGTACCCTAATGGGTTTGTGTAAATGGGTATGGGGTTATCATAACCCAGTGGTGCAGTATCTGCGGTTGGAGTTGGGTTGGAGGGTCCTCACATTTGGGGATCCTCTTGCATGGTTCGTAGTCGCCAAGATAAAGACTAGAGTAAATCTGTTGCTGACAAAATGTACTGACCTTCATGAATTGTATAGTAGCCGAGCATGAAGAAAGACATCGCCACTTTCATATCCAAATGTCTCACGTGTTCCAAGGTGAAAGCCGAATATCAACGTCCTTCGGGTCTGCTCAAACAACCTGAAATCCCCGTGTGAAAATGGGAAAGTATTGTGATGGACTTCAGAAGCAAACTCCCCGAATATCATCCGGTCACGATAGCATTTGGGTGATCATCGACCGCTTGACCAAATCCGCTCATTTTCTCCCCATCCATGAGGACTATCAAAAGTATTGCACGTGTCAGTTCCAATGTCGCTGGAATGTGTCTAATCAGAGTTCGTTGGAGTCACTTCCCCTAGGTTCCCAATTTTTTGGTGTTCCCCATTAAACCATAAACCAACAACAAAGAGTCCTAGTCTGGTGGTAAGACCAACATGTTTATATGGGAGGTCATGTGTTCAGTCTTGCACATGCTTCTACCTCATATTTTTAGTCAGTTCAGTCTCTCCCCTCCCTTTTTTCTTTTTATCTTTTTTCCTCAGTTTTAACCTTTTTTTTATTTTCACTAACCAATTTTAATATTATTTTTTAATAATTTTGTTTTTCATTTTTCTCTTGTTTTTTTTCTTATTTTTAACTTCTCTTTCTAATATAAAATTTAACTCTTGTTTCCAATCAGAATAATGACTTCAAAAGCGATATTGGAACGAATTGTTTAATTTCACATACTATCACTTTATTTTTTTGAGTTTTTTGTTTCGGTTGTGATACTATGACGAAATAAAATGGCACAGATCAAATTTTGGCCCGCATAATGTGAAGGAATTTTACTAATTATTTGCATATTATATTGTTTAGTTTGAATGGTAAATTTTCTTTTTTTCCAAAATACTGGCCACATTATTCATTAATAGGTTAAGTTATTCTATAAAATCTCTTAAATCTACAAAGTGTACATAGACATAATGATCGCAAAATATAACACAATGTCAAGAAAAAAAGACACAATAAGTGGCAAAAAAGACACAATGGCGCAAATATAGAAAAGACACAATGCTAACACAATGATATTAACAAAAATTCTAAACTTTACAAGCTATAAAATCCAAAAGTAAAAACCTTAAATCTCATATCATAGATTTCGATAAGACGGTTCAAAATATCGCTTGAATAAGGTCAAGCGGAGTCCGTTTGAAACCTTTCTTACCACTTCTTATTTTAATGAGACTTTTTATTTGGTCTAATCCTCGTATATTAATATATTCTAAATCATAAACTGATTTTTTTATCTTAGAAAAGCTTTCACATATACCTTGTCTTTTAAATAATAAGTTTAGTTTTTTAGTGACAAAAAAACTCTACATAAGTCGACAAATATTGATATTTTATAATTGTTATAGCTATAAAAATAATATACTATGATTATCACAACTTTTTTCCAAATAGACTTTATCCTTTAATGTCTATCATATGGTTTATTATGATAAGTTAATAGGTATTAGAGTTGTATGTAAATTAGCTTTCCACCTCTTGTGTATTGCTCATTGTATTTAAATAAACCTTCCTTGAGCATACCTTTTCATAAAGTGATTTGGGATTAGTTTTACAATACATTGCGCAATCCATTCCCCACCATGGAAAATATTGCGATGGACCTTCATAAATGTATATTAGTACTTGTGTAATTATGGAATATATAATTCGTGAGATTTTCAGGGATACCCTGATTATAATTCCATCCTAAAAACTCTTTAACATCTTCATTGCAGCAACATATTGAACCACAAAATTAAAAAAAAATCACTACAAATCTTTTTTTTACTTGAACTGTCTAATTCAGTCATTTTTTTTACTTCAAATGTACAATACAAAGTGTGTTTATATGGCGATGTATTTTGCGTTTGTTTGCTTGTAGTACCGGTGTTTATTTATCGCATGGTGTTTTAACTATATGTACGGTGTTTATTTCTTTACATAGTGTTTTAACTATATATACCAATGTTTATTTTTTCACATAGTATTTTATCATTTCAGATTTGGTAAAAATTTTTTTTGCATATCAGGTTTGGTAAAACACACCTAAAACTATAAAACACAACATTCCTTAAAACAAATGATCAAAAATTTAAAAGACATATGCTCACCCAGACACCTTATTGAAACACGCAATATCTTATTATAAAACACACCATTCCTTAAAATAGTCATCTTAACTTTAAAAGACATACAATTCAAACTATAAAACATGTCATCATATAAAACACACCATTTCTAGTAAAACATGTTAACTAGTTGAAACATAAGTACATATATAATATATATATATATATATATATATATATATATAATACACATACACACACACACATATATATATATATATATATATATGTATGTTACTCATATTAAAGATAAAAGTAAGTTCATTATTATGGGTGTAACTTTTCTAAAAGCCAAATTATGTATAAAAAAAAGGTTATCGACGTTTAAAAAATACGGGAGGGAGGAATTGCATTTGAGTTTTTTTAATTTAAGAAATACTAATTTTTCTTTATACCCTAAATCCAAGAAATTAATCAATGATTATTACATACATATTACAATAATGCCATCTATTTAATCCTAACCGGTAATATAACTCATTCAATGACCCACAACATTTCTTAAACTTTGTAGAGTAAAACCCACTTTGTAGAGGAACTCCAACCTTATATATATATATATATAATATATATATATATATATATATATATATGGGAAGGTTTATTGAGGAACATTTTGGGGAACCGACTTAAATGAACTCCGATTGAACTCATTCTAGCAGCTTTGGAATTGGCTCGCCGAACCTTAACTAGGATCTCTTAACCCTAAATCCTAAACCCTAAAGCTAAACAATAAGGCTAAAACCTAAGCTAAACTGTAAAATCTAAACTATGGTAAAGCTTATTGGTAGAACTTAATGGTAGAGTTTGTTGAAGTTGATGTATTGCCCGAATTTGTATGATGTTACAAATTCGGATTGGCTAGGTTTTTGTAAGGACTTGTATGTATTGTATTTATACTTTGTAAATGTAACGCTTCGCATTTGTAACTTTCCGTTTTTAGCAAGTCTGCTTCGTGTTTCTATTTTTGGAAAGTCCAAACCTTGTAATTGTATTTCATTTCTGAATCATAGTAATCTAAGGGTTTGATTGTAATCAAATTGATCGATTATACGCACTTCACAATCTTTATACGCATTTTCATTCATGCATTTGTTACACAATTTATAGCTTCGAATCAACTTGCATATTCTTATCATATATTCATGAAAGTTAAATGTTTCAAATCAAGCAAGCAATCAACAAGTTAAACGCAAAATGCATAGACTTTTGACACCATGCTTCTTGTCACACTTATGTTAATTATTTGCAAGACATGTTTAGGGTTATGCAACACCTTCAATCATGTTTTAATCTTCTAAAAACTTCACACTTGATTTACATATAAAATACATTATTTAAATAACAATTAAAACCATTTATATAAATTAATTAACAAAAAAACAAAAAAGAGGGTTGCCATATGTTGATGTTTTGGGCTTGTTTCAAGTTTAAACACCCACTAATCTTGTCCAAAACCCAACCCATTGAAACCCTAATCCCTTCCCTATATAAACCACCTTTCCCCATCCATTTCCCACTTTTACAAGCCTCCAAACACTTCAAAAACACTCTCAAAGTCCCTAACATATTCAAAAAACGCAGCAGCCATATTTGAGTTTTTTTGTGAGTTCTAACTCACTTCTTCAACTAATTCTTCCTTATGTTTCTTCTAAAACACTTGGATAACCTCTAGGAAGGTTTTCACAAGTTTGCTTGGGCAAACTAAGGTGAAACCTCACCATTTTTTAGGTCCAAAGTGCCATAAATTTTCTACTTTAAGATTTTCGAAGTTTTCTTTATGTTTTCTTCCTCAACATTGTTTGCTAAGCTCTATAGAATGTTACTATAGGTTTTCCATGGAAAAACAAGGTGGAACAATACCATTTTTGGGGCCAAACTTTATGTTTTGGAAGTTAAACTTATAAACTTTTTTTGAACTTGTTTTTTTTGAAACATAACAACTCTATGCTACTTATGCCTCTAACCAAGTTTATGGTTAGTAAGCTAGCTAGACTTGCTCATACAAAATCAAGAGGCATAACATGCCTCTAAACTTGTGGTTTTTACTAGGGTTTCAAACCCACAAGTGTTGAGCCATCCAAGCTTACAAACTTGTGTTGGTGTACGTGTGATTACATGGAGGCCTTGGCTATCCAACTTTTCAATCCACCCCTCACTTGATGATTTCTATAATTCTTGACCATCCAAATTATCCTTGTGACAATCTTTTGTATTGCTGAATCTTACGAAAGAGGTTTAGGACAGTTATCCTCCTACCTCCATGCATGACTTATATGACTTACATGATATCTATGAAATACATGAACTCTATGATAAATTAGTAATATTATAACCATATATGTAAACACTTAATATAACCGAACCTTTAACAATGACTATATGGTTACTTGTCCTAGAAATAGGTTATTTTATCTTCGACCTAACCATGGTAACGATTCTATTGGGCATGACGCATAAAAACACAAACACCCTTCGGGGCTTATAGTGTCAAAAACGAGCGTTAACGTCTAGATAAATAGTTTTGTTTATACATACTTTTTGCATACTTTAATTCCTAAACTCATCAAAGTCCATCGTCAATCTAATACCCAAACACCTACGTTTCCTTATGTAGGATAACTTGGTGTTTATTCCCCTAAAATAACCTAACGCTTTCACGGAAATTACTTTGAAATACCGTGAGTACACTCGACACCCTTTTTATGCTTTACACTATTTTGGTGCAATATGTTAAATTACCAAACTACACTAAATCGCACTTTTATTCTATGATTATACACAAACAATCCATCAAACATGCTTTAGTCTTATGCTACTTGAATTGTTACTTGGTATATTCTTATGTGATCTAAATGTCATTAACTTCGATCAAGCCTCCCTTAACATGTATAGCGCTATAGGAGTAACGCACCGCCCGTATTCTTGTGGTCATTGTTAAGTTTTAAATCAATTTTGCGGTACACTAGAGGATTGACTTGTAGATTCACATGCCTTGTTTACATTTATCTTGTAAGCTAGCTATTAATGTGGATTTGTTAAACGATTTTAATAATTATGCTATGATATTAAACTTGTGTACTCGCCAATACTTTGTTATTGAACTATACTTTTTAGCATGTTGCAGGTTGATGAAGTTGTTATGATGGAACTTAGTAGGAATGGCATAGAAACATGCGTAGAATACTAAGTTAATCATTATGTTATTGTTGAGTTTATTTTGTTGTTGTTACTTGTATTCGGATATTTGATGTAACTTGACAATTTTGATGCTATGAAAGGAAATGGGTTGATTAAATTAAATATTATCGCAAATAGTGGTATGATGTCTCGAGCAATCTAGTTCGTCTCAGTCTGATGTTTCCGCCATCGGTTTGGGTGTGTCCGATTGGTATCAGAGCCATAACTATAGGGAATTAGGTAGAATTGCCATGTTCAACCTAGTCTATAGTTTAAGTGACTAACTTGACCATTCTTGTTTCATGATTAAAATGTTAATTCTTCCTATTTGCTTCTTCCTATTTCTTTTGTGTATACATATATGTGTATATATATATGTATATATATATATGTTTTTCCTAATACACTTACACAAATTATACAATTGAAGACTTGAAGACACTCAAACTACAAACGAGACGATCTCACCAAAATAGGGGTGAAACCCGCACTTTGGTGACCACTCTCAATCCGTAAAGTTCGATTTTTTACGAATTTACACCATCAAGTTAGGAGTGAAATCCACATCTTGATGGGAATTTCCATTTCATACTCTAGTGTACCCTTACCAACGAGTCGGAATACGCTCCTCGATTAGTAAGTACTAACCACACTTAGGGTACAATGCTGTCAAGTTAGGGATGAAACCCGCACCTTTCAACTAGTCCTATTCCTTAATTTTTCAATCTTGCCAAAGTTTCGATTTTTTGATTTCGTTAGAGACGTGTAGTAACTGGAAGGGTAAAGTGCCGTTAATCGCTTCTCGACGAGAGCACTTTACCTATAGGCCAAAGCACGTTTCTTTAATTTGAAAGGATCTCGATTCACTTTGGAATACTCAACGTTTATCAACCCGAAACACTCCAATGTTTTATTAAGCCTATCTTTTATGCTATCTCAATTTCCGTGTGTTTTAATACTTGCTATCTCATTCATTTCGGACCCGATGCAGGATTCGCACGCCCTTCATAACCAAAAAACCATAATTAAAAAAATCTCGTTAACCAACTAAATTTATACTCCTTTACGCAATTATACGTGTTTATGCTTTTGAATACCAATATGCTTATGCTATCTATGTGAATTCATACGTGTTACATGATGCTTATGTGCTCAAAACAAATTCTTTTCTTTATAAAAACACTTTACAATCATAGCCTAAACCTATCTTCTATTGTTGAACCCTTTAGATGTCTTTCTCTCAAAGTGTTATGGGTAAGAGGAAGTCAAAGTACAAGTCGAAGTCCCAATCCGACTCTATGTCAAAGAAAGATTGCATGAAGTTCATGGCCGAACAAATGGCCGAGCATATGGCCAAGGTCATCCCTGAAATCGTCAGCAAGATCCAACCTCCACCCAATGCCGAATCACCTCACACCTCTGTAGACTCCAAGGCCGAACCACCAAAAACCACCTTCACCATAAGCAATTTTGTTCTTGCAATCCCCTACCTTTCATCGGCGAAGGGGACGCCACTAAGCTACTACAATGGTTCGACGCCATTGAAGTCACCTTCATCCAAAGTGGTTGTCCCGACCACCTACGCACTATGAACGCAACAGGAGTGTTCCGATCAAGAGCCCTTGATTGGTGAACTTCCGAACGTAACGCTCGTGGTAACGAAGTCGCCCACGCCCTCCCTTGGACCGAGCTCAAGAAGTTAATGGAAAGTGAATTCTGCCCTCCCCATGAATGCCAACGACTCGAGACTGAGTTTTGGAACCTCAAGCAAGTGGGGAATGACAACGCTGGCCTCACGACCCGTTTTAAGCAACTGGGCGCGATTTGCCCAAGCCAAGTTGACACAGCCGAAAAGGCAGTTGCTAAATACATACGTTGCCTCCCTCCTCACCTCGCTGACCTGGTCGATACCACCTCACCCAAAACCGTCGAGGAAGCTTTTCGTTTGGCTGCTCGACTGAACAACAACCATGTCCTTTGTGAAGCCGCCAAGGCTCCACTAAGGAAAGCCCATCAAGCCACCACCGAAGCCCTCGGCCGAGCCTACCTCACCAAAACCCCCAAGAAAAAACACCAAGGGCAAGAAGCGAAAGGCTTCAAGCCCAAACTGCGCGGTAGTCACTCCACCAAACCCCCATCAGCTCGCCTTACCCGCACCCGAACCCATCAAGAAAACATACACCAGACCCCATCCCAAGTGCAATACCTGTCCCTTCCACCATCCGGTTACTGCCCCGTGCCGCCTATGCACAATCTGCAATAGGTATGGGCACTTCGCCCAGCAATGCCGAAATGCCCCGCAAGTCCCCATCAACCAAGCCCGAGCTATAACCGCACCTCAAAACCTTGCCGCTAACCAAAACCGACCCCTTGCACCTGCCGCTCGTGCCTGCTTCAGATTCGGAGACCCAAACCACTTCGCCAACAACTGCCCTCAGCGCAACAACAACAATAACAATCAACAGCAGCAGCAAGCCCACGGCCGAGCCTTCGTCATCACTGCCGCTCAAGCTCAAAACTCAAATGATGTCATATCGGGTACGTTCCTCGTTAACAATGTTTACGCTATGTGTTTGTCTGATACTGGTGCGGATAAAAGTTTTGTATCCGTTGAATTCGAACATTTGCTTATGTGTAGTCGTTCTAAGTTGCCTAAATTATTCGAAGTCGAAGTAGCTGATGGAAAATCCATCACTGTCGATTCCGTCCTTTCTAAGTGTACTCTTAATCTCAACGATCATATGTTTTCTATTGACCTAATACACATGCAAATGGGTTGCTTCAATATCATAGTAGGCATGGATTGGCTTAGGCGATTCCGTGCTGAAGTTGTTTGCTCAGAAAAGTACATTCACCTTCCCATTCCCAATAATGATTCCCTACATGTCTATGGTGAGAAACCCTCCAAAGGTCTCAAGCTTATGTCGTGTATTCAAGCGAACAAGTACTTGCGTAAGGAATACTTCGCCTTTCTTGCCCACATTGTGGAAAAGAAGGATAAGGGTCCAAGCGTGAGTGAAGTTCCCATTGTGCGTGATTTCTCTGATGTTTTCCCTTAGGATCTTCCTAGCCCTCCTCCTATTCGTTCTGTTGACTTTTGCATTGACCTCATCCCTGGTGCAACTCCGGTCGCCAAATCCCGCTATCGTCTAGCACCCTCAGAGATGCAAGAGCTGTCTAGTCAACTTCAAGAGCTTCTTGATAAAGGCTTCATACGTCCTAGCACATCTCCTTGGGGCGCTCCCATTCTGTTCGTCAAAAAGAAAGACATATCCTTTCGCATGTGCATTGACTACCGTGAGCTCAACAAGCTTACAGTCAAGAAATGTTACCCTCTTCCTCGCATCGACGACCTTTTTGACCAGCTTCAAGGCGCGACTTGTTTCTCTAAAATCGACCTTCGCTCTGGTTATCATCAACTTCGAGTCCTCGAAGAAGATATACCAAAAACCGCGTTTCGCACATGTTATGGGCACTACGAGTTCGTGGTCATGCCATTTGGTTTAACCAACGCACCCACCGTGTTTATGGATTTGCTGAATCGCGTGTGTAAGCCCTATCTTGACCGATTCGTGATCGTCTTCATTGACGATATCCTAATCTATTCCAAGATGCGAGAAGAGCATGAGCGACACTTGCGTCTTATCCTTCAGCTTTTGCGTACTCAACGTCTCTACGCCAAGTTCTCCAAGTGTGAATTTTGGTTAAAAGAGGTTCAATTTCTTTGTCATGTCGTCAACGAACTTGGTATTCACGTTGACCCCACGAAAATCAAGGCAGTGAAAAATTGGATTGCCCCTAAGACTCCGTCTGAAATACGTTCGTTTCTCGGCTTAGCCGGTTATTACCGTCATTTTATCTCTAATTTTTCGCAAATTTCCGTACCTCTCACTTCCTTGACCCAAAAGGATAAGCCTTTTGTTTGGAGTTCCAAACAAGAGGAGTCTTTTCAAACGCTCAAGGACATGCTTTGCAATGCTCCGATCCTAACCCTTCCTGATGGTACCGACGACTTTGTTGTGTATTGCGATGCTTCAAGACAAGGTCTTGGTTGCTGTAACATTTGTCAAAAACGGGTTTTCCAAACCCGCTTCGTTTGTAATCGAATATCAAGTTATAAATTTTTCGTTGCGTATTTATGTTTATTTTAATTTTAAACGATGGATAATTAATAAACAAATTAGAATTTAAAAACTATAATTAATAAAAAATGAAAATAAAATAAATAAAAAAAAACCAGCTGCCGGGATTCGAACCCGGGTCAGCCGGGTGAGCCTCAAGGTTTAACTCGCGCACATATAACCACTCCGCCACTTGATGTTTTTGTGAGTTCTAGGAAACAATTAAAACATAACTTCAATCTTGAATCAACCTGTTTACGCCAACTGAAACCGTTATCGGCTTCCAAACGTCCAGGACTATTGAGTGCTCGCTGATTTCTGATTATAACCGATAAACCGACATTTTTAATCAATTCAGTCTTGAATGGACTTGAATTCATGTGATGATCGGTTTTAATAACCGAAAACCTTCACTTTCTGAATTACTCCATCAAAATCACCATCTCGCGACTCACTAGCATTCACAGAACTTCTAATCCCACTTTTACTCTAATTTCTGTTCGTCGGAAAAGCTTTTTGAACTCGCCGGACCTTCGCCGGAAAACCGTGTCTTCCATCAAAACAGTATGTTTCTCAATTCTTCCATCTTCTATCAGTTGTTAACCTTTTGCTAACTCAAACCCTTCAATCAGGATCAGTTCCAGGCGACGATATCGAATAATCATCACTCGTCAGAAAATTTCTAAGAATTTCTAGAATTCGCTGTGGAACGGTATAAACCTTTAAACTTTCTGATAACTCTTGTTCAGTACTTCAATTCCACATCTAGCTAATCAAAACTGTTAATTGGTCCGCTCAGACGAAGCCCATAAAAGCAGAGCCGACGACTTCGCCGGAATTCTGAGAAAGATCATTTTTCCGGTATGTTTACTCCCAAAATCTTCCCTGCCATTTCATTTTAATCACTTGAATGTTTGTCAATCGAATTAAACAAGAACAGGAGGGTAATCGTTGTCTGAGATATTGTAACGGAGAAGATGAAGTTAGTTTGTGTATAAGTTTAATATAAATTGGATTATATCTCGGGTAAGACACACAGTCCAGCGGTGGACTGTGTGCGCACATTTATCACACGCCGCGAGTTCGATCCTTGACACAATCGTATTCTCTGTAATAAAGATGTTTCCTTTTTAACTGAACCGGATTAACTCACTGAAGATGTTAAGTATAATAAAAATCAGTATATTAACCAGGTTAGACACACAGTCCAGCGGTGGACTGTGTGCAATACTAACCCACAGGTCTCGGGTTCGAGACCTGTTACGCACGCCGGTTCGATGATTAAAATCCTTTTTGAAAATAAAAGAATTTTGATTAAACTAAAACAGTATATAAATATAATTAAAAACAGAATTATTTCGGGTTAGACACGTAGCTCAGTTGGTAGAGCTACGTGCACGCGTACGGGAGGTCTCGGTTCCAGCCTTACCCGGCGCACACTTGCACACTAGCGAACCGGTCAAACAGTCAACAGTCACGGTCAACGGTCAATGGTCAACGCAAAAGTCAACATTTTTTTTATATTTTTTTATTTATTTAATTTAAAAATCAATTAAAAATACTTAAAAATAATGTTTTAAAAGTTAGAAAATAGCCTTAAACTCACAAAAATATATCTAAACCTTGTAATCGTTTTTAGCAAGTCTCTTCGTGTTTCTATTTTTGGAAAGTCCAAACCTTGTAATCGTATTTCATTCCCGAATCATTGTAAATCTAAGGCTTTGATTGTAATCAAATTGATCGATTGTACGCAATTCGCAATCTTTATACACATTTTCATACACGCGTTCGTTACACAATTTATAGCTTCGCATCAACTTGCATATTCTTATCATATATTCTTGAAAGTTAAACGTTTCAAATCAAGTAAGCAATCAACAAGTTAAACGCAAAATGCATAGACTTTTGGCACCATGATTCTTGTCACACTTATGTTAATTATTTGCAAGACACGTTTAGGGTTATGCAACACCTTTAATCATGTTTTAATCTTCCAAAACACTTCACACTTGATTTACATATAAAATACGTTATTTAAAAAACAATTAAAACCATTTATATAAATTAATTATCAAAAAAAAAAAAAACAAAAAAAGAGGGCTGCCATATGTTGATGTTTTGGGCTTGTTTCAAGTTTAAACACCCACTAATCTTGTCCAAAGCCCGTCCATTGAAACCCTAATCTCTTCCCTATATAAACCACCTTTCCCGCATCCATTTCCCACTTTTACAAGCCTCCAAACACTTCAAAAACACTCTCAAAGTCCCTAACATATTCAAAAAACACAACAACCATATTTGAGTTTTTTTGTGAGTTCTAACTCACTTCTTCAACTAATTCTTCCTTATTTCTTCTTCTAAAATACTTGGATAACCTCTAGGAAGGTTTTCACAAGTTTGCTTAGGCAAACTAAGGTGAAACCTTACCATTTTTTAGGTCCAAAGTGCCATAAATTTTCTACCCATTTTTATCTTTTTAAACTTTAAGATTTTCGAAGTTTTCTTTATGTTTTCTTCCTCAACATTGTTTGCTAAGCCCTATGGGATGTTACCATAGGTTTTACATGGAAAACCAAGGTGGAGCATGTTCAATTTTTGGGGCCAAACTTTCTGTTTTGGAAGTTAAACTTATACACTTTTTTTGAACTTGTTTTTTTTAAAACCTAACAACTCTATGCTACTTATGCCTCTAACCAAGTTTATGGTTAGTGAGCTAGCTAGACTTGTTCATACAAAATGAAGAGGCATGCCTCTAAACTTATGGTTTTTACTAGGGTTTCAAACCCACAAGTGTTGAGCCATCCAAGCTTATAAGCTTGTGTTGGTGTAGGTGTGATTACATGGAGGCCTTGGCTATCCAACTTTTCAATCCACCCCTTACTTGATGATTTCTGTAATTCTTGACCATCCGGATTGTCCTTGTGACAATCTTGTGTATTGGTGAATCTTACGAAAGAGGTTTGGACGGTCATCCTCCTACTCATGCATGACTTAATGACTTACATGATATAATGAAATACATGATCTATGATAATTAGTAATATTATAACTATATATGTAAATACTTAATATAACCGAACCTTTCACAATGACCATATAGTTACATGTCCTAGAAATAGGTTATTTTATCTTAGACCTCATCGTTACGGTTCTATTGGGCATGATCCATAAAAACACAAACACCCTTCGGGGCTTATAGTGTCAAAAACGAGCGTTAACGTCTAGATAAATACTTTTGTTTATACATACTTTTTTCATACTTTAATTCCTAAACTCATCAAACTCCATCGTCAATCTAATACTCATACACCTACGTTTCCTTGTGCAGGATAACTTGGTGTTCATTCCCCTAAAATAACCTAACGCTTTCACGGAAATTACTTTGCAAAACTGTAAGTACACTCGACACCCTTTTTATGCTTTACACTATTTGGGTGCAATATGTTAAATTACCAAAGTACACTAAATCACACTTTTATTCTGTGATTACACATAAACAATCCATCAAACATGCTTTCGTCTTATGCTACATGAATTGTTACTTGGTATATTCTTATGTGATGTAAATGTCATTAACTTCGATCAAGCCTCCCGTAACATGTATAGCGCTATAGGAGTAATGCACCGCCCGTATTCTTGTTTTCAATGTTAAGTTTTGAATCTATTTTGCGGTACACTAGAGGATTGACTTGTAGATTCACATGCCTTGTTTACATTTATCTTGTATGCTAGCTATTCATGTGGATTTGTTTAAACGGTTTTAATAATTATGCTATGATATTAAACTTGTGTACTCGCCAATACTTTGTTATTGAACTATACTTTTTAACATGTTGCAGGCTGATGAAGTTGTTATGATGGAACTTAGTAGGGATGGCATAGAAACACGCGTAGAATACTAAGTTAATCATTATGTTATTGTTGAGTTTATTTTGTTGTTGTTGTTGCTTGTATTCAGATATTTGATGTAACTTGACAATTTTGATGCTATGAAATGAAATGGGATGATTAAATTAAATATTATCACAAATAGTGTTATGATGTCTCGAGCAATCTAGTTCATCTCACTCTGATATTTCCGCCATCGGTTGGGGTGTGACACTAAATGAATGCAATGGTACGACTTTTTGAGATTTATCTTTTTGTGTAAGTTTTCTCTTTGTTTTGTGTTCCAAATGTCATACTAGTGAAATTCCAGTGTCTGTACACGTGTGTAGCATACATGTGTAGTAACTTCACTAGACCCTTAGGTCTCGTTGGACCTCGTACAACTTGTTCATCTTGAATTCTTGTTATGTATTTATTTATCTCTTTTGAACAACTTTATTGTTTTCATAGTGTTGGTAGTTCGTCTCTTATTATTTATATATATTTTACAAAATATATATATAAATATATATATATATATATTGTCATGTATTTATATGTGTTTGAACGGGCCTTGCCCTTCATGTGTCCTCATGTCTTGCACGCGTGCCATTGGGCCTAGCCCATGTCTTTATGTCTTTGGGCCTAGCCCATGTCATCATGCCTTTGGGCCTAGCCCATGTTATCTTGTCCTTGGGCATGCCCATGTAATCTTGCCTTTGGGCCTAGCCCATGTTATCATGTCTTTGGGCCTAGCCCATGTTATCCTGTCCTTGGGCTTAGCCCATGTTATAATGTGATTGGGTTTTGCCCATATATTTTTGTATTTTGGGCCTTGTCCATGTGTTTATGTATTTGGGCCTTGCCCATGTCTTTTATATAATGGGCCTAGCCCAACTTAACTTTTAGGAGTCCAATTATTTATTTTCTTGAACTTAGTATTATTTATTAAATATAAGGGTTATAAGTATTTCTTGTATACTTATATAAAATCACTTGTAACTTTTATACATTTCAACTTTTCGTATTTTTTTTGTTATCGGTAGCATATATATATATATATATATATAGGGGATGGTTTAAATGAGAAAACCCATCTTTTGTGAGAACCATGAGAAGAAATCTCAGCCCATACATTTATAAATTGGTAAATTTGTATAAGAATCATTCGAGGATTAACCCCCTGATTTCTTCATCTCCAACTACGTGCCTAAGAACGTCGACCACCATTGAATGTGCAGGTTCATCAAAGGAGCTTATCGATCTCTAAATAGTAGAAAATCATCAGCCGTAAAAGAGTACATCATCGATTCAAAATTTCAAGATAAAAATACATTTCAAATTCTTGTAGACTTGGTAGGAACGAAGTAGCAAGCGAGATTATGACTGGTTAATCGACACGAGCAGGCAACCTTCACGCTTCTATTTTAAAAGGCGATTTCAATGTTGGAAGATATGCGAACACGTATGCTTATGTCTGTGATATTTAAGTGAAAGGTTTACTCAAGTCCGTAAGATGTTTAGCTAGCTTGCAAGGCTGCATCAGATGAATAAGAATGTTGATGGTGCGGAAAGGATTCTTATGTGTTATCCATACATATGAACGTGTAATAGTTGATTATACTATGTGTAAGTGTCATGTATTCATATGTATAAGAAACAACATTATATGTATTTTTAAATTTAAAATTCCCAACTCAGATCTATAAATTCTAATTAATTAAATGGCAAATGTCCAATATATTATATTAACATTTGTAAAGCGTCATTTCCATAGATTGTTTGTACGTTAAAAATTCCAAATCAGACCTTCATTTTCATGAATTCTTTGTAGATTAAGTTTGGGTTTGTTTTATTATTTGTTTTTTGATTTATTTGTCTACCTGTATGTTTTACACATGTGTAAGTGTCTGTGTTTACACTTGTGTAAATTTGTTCACTACCACTAACTGATGGCATATACCATATGGGTACCAATTGGGGTCTCGGGGCTTGAAAAGAATCATCACTCACTATACGAGGATGGATGTAGTCTGGTGGTGGAGATAATTCAACATGTGATTGATTCGGGTCCATTGATGGAGGTGAAGTAACAAGTGGTAGCGGAGGCAGCGACATTAGTCGAGGTGATGGTGGTGTTATATATTCTTGTATCAAAGTTCCAATATTATTATGTGTTTGGGTTTATTTTCTTTATTTGTTATAAAATTCTATGTGTGAATGTTTGTTTTCGACATGTGTAAATCTCATGTAATCCTATGTAAATATGTCTTACACATGTGTAAATTTGTTAATTGTTACTTGTTTGTTTCTATTTTACACATTTAGATTTGAATTACACATGTATAAACCGTTAATTAATCCAAGATAGTATTAATCAAAGAAACTAAAAGTATTGTATTGACCAACAAATAGGATTTAAACCAAAATAGTATTACAAAAAAAATCAGAAACATTAAATTGTCCAACAAGTCATAATCATTGACATACGGTAACTATGATAACATGAAATATAAGTTATAATCCTTGATATACGCTAACGATGGTAACATAGAGTCAAGTCATAATCCATAATATCATCTAGTCTTTTTTTTTTTCATTTTTTTCTCTCTCAAACTCCAATGTGTGATTGATCTCATCTTCTCGGTGGATATTCTCTTTTCAAAGTACAATCTTCTTATCACTTTATGGGCTTCTACAGTTGAACTCTCAAAGCTCTCTTTGCCATTTTTAAACCAACAGTAGAATGTACCATTTTTTCTGAAATATACCTGGTCAAAGTGACAAAAGTTCAATACTATTAAGCCATTTGTTTTTACTCCTATTCTAAACAAATAATTTGGCTGACTTACACATGTGTAAGTGAGTAGAACTGCTCACTTACACATGTGTAAACAACCTACTTACATATGTGTATATTGCACGATAATCATATTCATTTATTATAATACCATTATTTCAATGTGCACATGTGTAAATATATTTATACACTACATATGTAAACATCTTATTTACACATGTGTAAATATGCTTAATCACATAAATGTAATATTAAGTAAGATGATTTACACATGTGTAAGTTGCTTAATTACATGAATAAAATATTAACTAATATGATTCACACATGTGTAAAAAACTTATTTATACATGTCTAAGTTAGTTAATTATACAAATACAATATTAACTAAGATTATTTACACATGTGTAAACATCTTACTTGCATACGTGTAAACATTTTATTTACAATGAACCGACCTACACCCGAGTTCAACCACAATAAGACTTTAGAGTTTTTCACCACGACTCCTGAAATCATTGGTTGTGCATTCCATCACATCAACCTTGAAAAAATCTACATAAAAGGAAATTAAAGATCAAGGACAGAGCAACAGATTCGAAGGAATCTAAAATCTGGAACTTAGTTTTAGTTTAATGTTAATTTGCTTTGAGGATTCCGTTCAAATTTGTTGCCCTAAATATCGTTATCTACAAACTCCAACAAACAGATTTATATTTCAAACCTAAAACTAGTGGTTGGAACCGAACGGATCTAAGCTATATTCAGAGGTACAGAAGTGGAATGGTTATTTTCTTTCACTAGTATAATTAACACATGTGTAAACTATTGATGCACTTTGTGGCCGTCACTGTGCGAATAAGCTAGAAAGAGTGTGTATTGAATATTGTATAGATTAGATTCGAACACACGACTCAAGTGCGAACAATGACTGGCTCGTACGAGTGACATGTGCCTCGTACGAGTGACTTTGTGCTTCGTACGAGTGACTCTTGTTACGTACGAAAGACCCTTCGTACGAGTGACAACAAGCTTGGTTCGCACGAGCTGTCATGTCAATAAATAGGTGTTGTGTGTTCATTGTTTGTTAAGTTTTTCGAAGTTCCTTTAGGGGAAATGCTGGCGGATTCTCTCCAGGAACTCCGCCAGCCAGTCAAGTTGTATACTCTTTCGGTATGAATGAATGAATTGAAAAGCTTTCGTTGATTCTGTGTCTACATGTCTGTTTCGTTCTGTCGAGTCTGTTCTATCACCAAAGCTTCCGTCTAGAACCGTCGCCGACCACGGGACCACATAAACCTTCAAATCTGTGCTTAATTTTTTAACTATCATGATTTATACATGTGTAAACCTTTGAATATATGTTGATTTTTTTAACTATAATAATTTGCACATGTGTAAACCTTCATATCTATTCTTTCTTTTTAACCTATTATGATTTACACATGTGTAAATCTTCATATTTATGCTTATTTTCATCACACTAGTACAACTAACACATATATAAACCTTCATTTGTAAGTTTCTATTTAGACATGTGTAATCGTTTGTTTTACACATGTGTAAGTGTTTCTGGTTTACACATGTGCAAATTCTCAATCAAACATGTGTAAATTTGTTATACAAAGTTTATGTTTACACATGTGTAAGAGTTACTGTTTTACACATATGTAAGTTTCGATTTGAAACACTTACACATGTGTAACTTTTTGTTTTTGTTTAATCATGAATTAGCATTCAAAATCACATATTAGATCAAAGCAGAACTGATGGCAATGTAAATTTGTCAATGTGCAAGCAATATATATATATAAGATCTCAAATGGATGCTCCCTTAAGTTAAATTGCATACAGATTATCGTCATACAGACAATAAACAACATTCCAGCACTAATTTCATGATCTCAAAACATAATTTATGAAAACAAAGTAGAGATATCGACAAATCAAATACTCAATTTCCTAAATAACCACCACAACACCAAACACATAAAATAGAACGATTTTTCGATCACATCAAGAGTTCTAACTTGTCTATGATGAAACAGAACAATAATACAATTAGATAAACCAAACTTGAGTCACCTTAAAAGCGTTGAAAGTACTCCCAGCGGCCTCTTAATGTTCATCGGTGGTTCGATCATTGTTAATACCTCCGCAAAACCTTCGATGAATTCCGTTTTGCAGGTTAATTTCGTGAGGAAGACAGTGGATTTGGAATTTATAGGTTGATAAATTCCGTTTTGCAGGTTGATAAATTTTGTTTTGTAGGTTGATAAATTCCGCAAAACCTTCCTCAAAAATCTTTAATAACTTCATATTTGAGATTTGCAGGTTGATTATGTGAGGAGGATGTGGGATCTGAAGATGTTGATTCGATTTTGTGAGGGAGAAAGTGAATTTGGGGGTGAAGGGTAATTGGATGTGATTTTACAATCTTTCCCTTTTTAAATCTTATTTAATGGTCTCCTTCTCATTTAAACCCCCATTAATTTTAACCCTTGATTTTCGATGATCTATGGATGAAAACTGTTCCTAGGGTTCTCATAAAAATCCATGTTCTCAATATATATATATAGTGGAGGGTTCAAATGAGAAGAAAAATGTTGTAAGAAGAAAAATAATAACTTTTAAACCAATAGAAATTCTTCATTTAATGTGTGTATTTAATGTCATGAAAAAGGACATATATGTAAATCTATAATTGTCATTAATTAGCTAATTAATTTAACTTGTAACTCATTTTTTATATACCCTTTCAAGATAAAATAATTTATGGTGAAGGACAATTTTCGATATGTGTAGGATAAATTTTGAAATGTGTAGGGTAAATTTACATGTGTGTAAGGTAAATTCCGGCAAGTGTAAGACATAATAAATTTTGGAATGTGTAGGATAAAATGTTTTTTCTTTATTAATAAGAGATAACATAATTAATTAATGAGAGGAGTTATAAACTATTTAATGTTTTACCATTATGCCATTTCTTCTTTTTCTTCTCACATTAAATTTCTTCTCAAATGAACCTTCCCCCCCCTCTCTCTCTTCTTATATATATATATATATATATATATATATATATAATATGTCAAGTATCTAAAAATATATATATTATTTTTAGGCGTGTCGTGGTAGATGTTTGATATATATGTTTTCACGTCGAAAATAGCCCATGTATCATAGTAGCTCCTTGTGATGGCGAGTTGTTCGTTCCGTTGTTGGTGACAATATGTATATATTATTTCTTAGGAATATACTTTCATAAGTTCGCCCCTTGTCCGAATCTTCTGCTCGTCCAATTATTCGTTTAGAATTTTACAAGGGTACATGTATTTATGTAGTTTATACTTGGTGATTTTTATGTATTTGGTGTGTTGTATTAGTGGGGTATTTTTGTATTTAACTTGTATACCCTAATGATTCTAGATACATACATATAAATACACATGTATTATACACATACACTTATGATGGTGACAAGGTATATACATATATTTTTATTCCCAAAAATATATGTCATAAATAATATACTAATTTTTAACTTGTAAAAATATATGTCATAAATAATATACTCATTTTTAACTTGTAAAAATATATATAAGTATTTATTAAATCCTTGGAAGGTTAGGGCTTAACCCTTTTCGTTGACACTTCTTTAATGACGATTAAGGTCCCTATCGTGTTTAGCCCCATTAATCAACCCGTTAATTATACTTTAATCGTGATTAGATTATGAGAAAATTTCGCCATAGTTTCCCCTAAACTATGGGGTTTTCCACGTTTGAAAAACGTATTTAATCCATATTTAACCCATAATCACAAATCAACTTTAAATCAAGTTTCAATATACCATACTTGCATGCATGATTTATACATATTAACCCCCATTTCCATGAACTTATGTAAATATATATATTTTAACAATTTACTTAAAATAATAAAATCTTCACATATTTATTAGAGCATTGAAAACATCCTTTTTATTATACTTTCTAATCAAGATCTCCACTTTAAACCACTTTGTTTACTAAACTTTTAAGATGATCATTATGAAAATTATGGTGTTTATTCTTTATAGAAGTCACATATATGTAATAAATCATTTTTAAGTTGTAGTTCATGGATCATGAGATGGATGGCCTAGTTTAGCTTTAAACATCACAATGTTTAAATGATCATTTATAATCTTAATCATACAAGATCACACATTTGAACAACTTACTTTAAAATACAAGATAATCATGTTAACTAGCTAACACTAATACACATAATCAATACATAATACTTCATATTTAGAGGGTTATTAAGGTGAAGTTAGGGTTTTTGAGTTTGATTTTCTCTTTGTTTTCAAGATGATCAACAAGTACATTCATGATTTACATATACTAATGAGCTTAAAAATGGTGAAAGATGGGCTTATAAGTTTGCACAAGACTAAAGAAGATTAAGAAGACTATTAAGCTCCAAAGAAAGCCCTAATGATCATCCATCCTTGCTAGCTCCTTGGATGATCTTGTTATGGCTTGAAAATGATTAAAATGTGGATTTTAGGGTGGAAGATGGTGGTGTTATGTAGTGGTGTGTCGGCCGAGAATGACAGAGAGCTAGAGGGTGTTGTGTGTATTTTGAAAGGTGTAAAAGATGATGAGGATTTGATGTGTAGTTGTTATAATAATATGCAATCCTTTCAAAAGTCAAGAATAGATCTAGTAAGGCCATACTTCTTCCATCATCTTATCAAATCAAGCAAGTGGTGGGTCTAGGGGGACCCACCAAATCCTTGAACATGAAGGGGGGGGGGGTTAAGTGTAAAATTTTATATATCACCTATTAAAAAGGTAAGATATTTAGGTGATTAATCTAATTTGTTGTGATTACTGCAATGGTGATTTCATTAGACTAATAATGTGATGTTAAGGTGTTAAATAAGGCTAAATAGTTCACTAGACTAGTTGATGTTAAGTTTGGGTGGCTGAAACGCTTTCCGTTTATTTATTCGCTCAATGACACTTATATATTTTACCGCCGAATATATCCGGAAGTTGTATTTTCGCAACCTCTGGGTGTTTGCAAGGATTTCAGATCCCAAATGAAGCTTAACTAGCTCTCTATATTAATGTATGAGGCTATCGGGCATTGAAATCTACGTCGGTTCGAAAATCAGTCGCTTTCCGGTCAAGTTATGCACTGCTTGTCGTAATACTGGAAACGATGTCTTTTATGTATTTTTTATATCCTCATATTGGTTTAAGGTGCTGGTCATTATTCTGTAATATTTCTGGAGTCCCGGAAATGTCGAATTAGTGTTGCGGAGGAATTAAAATTGTTGCATTTATAGCCAAAACGGACAATTTTGTAATTTAAGCGTTAAACTAGAAAGTTATGTATTATTGCAAGATGTGTTCCCACATTAGTGTTTTCATGTATATATGGACTAAGTTATGTCATTCGTATGCCGTTATTCATCATTCTGTTTCGTTTGAGCAGTTTTGCTGACATGAATAGTGTAACCGTGAATAGTGCGCCCAACACTTTCTACCAACACTTTTAGGACATAGTTTGATTTGTTTCACGTCGTGACAGAAACCAATATATGTTATAGCATGTTTCACTTGTCCTAATACTTTTTATATGACATACGAATTAGTTACATAATTAAATTACGGTTAAATGCATGAGTTTATGTAATGAAATGGTGATTAGATTGTACGGAATTACCGACTATTTGTCGTTTGTCACAGATATAAATCTTTTGAGTTACGATCCGCCACCATCTGAGTTTGGTCCCAAAACTGGTTATGAGTATGACAAATTGTTTGATTCTTTTGCTTTACCTGATCTAACAGATGATGAGACAGAATTGGTGTATACACACTTAATTGACAAAGATGAAGTGGATGCTGGTTGGCGTACTAGCATTCCAACAAATGTCTCTTCAAATGGTGATTCCGGAATTAACCTTGCAAGCATGTCAAATGTCAATGATGTCGTTGCTGCTCAAAACCTCAATAATGCAGATTCAAATGATTCCGATGATGATATTGAAGTTATTCAAGCTACAATTGCCGATAATTCCTTTGGGAATGCCGAAGCATCTGGTAGTGCATCTGCTAAGGGGGAGATCTAGTCAAATTTGGGCACTAATTTGCAAGTTCTAGTCGTTCCTGTTACTCGAACATCTAGGAATCATCCTCTCGATAAAGTTATCGGAGATCCGCATGGAGGAATGTTATCTCGAAGCAGAAGTCTTAATGATATGCAGACTCTGTTCATAGAAACCAAAGTGCAAGAGATTTACATCTTAAGCCTGCACGAATGTTTAATTTCGCAGATCGAGCCAAAAAATACCACATGGCGCTGAAAGACATCTCGTGGTATCGATGTATGAGGCGATGCAGGAAGAGTTGGCTGGTAGATATTCCGAAGGGCCAGCATGCAATCAAAACTAAATGGGTCTTTAAATGTAAAAAGGATGATAAAGTCATAGTCTTCAGAAATAAGGCTCGTTTGGTAGTGCAATGATTCAATCAGGAGGAAGGGATAGACTACACGGAAGTTTATGCATCTGTAGCTTTGCTTGAAGCAATTCATCAGTTCCTAGCTTTTGCAGCTCATGTGCGCATCAAAGTCCATCCGTTAGACGTCCAAAGTGCATTCCTTTATAGGTGGTTGCAAGTAACTGTGTACATTTCCCAGCCGCCGGGTTTTTAAGCTCCTAACTCGTTGAACAAAAGCATTTGTTGGCAAATGGATTCACTCGTGGTGCAATAGATTCCAACTTTTCATTTTGAAGAAAGGGGGAGATTTCCTGATCATGCAGATATATGTCGATGACATTATTTTTGGTTCTTCAAATGAAGAGCTTTGTCAGTAATTCGAAAAAGTTATGAAATCGAAATTTGAGATGAGTGCAATGGGTGAGCTTAAGTTTTTCCTCGAGTTGCAAGGGGATCAAGAAAAGAATGGCACGTATATGCATCAGATGAAGTACGTCCACGAGATCCTGAAGCGATTCAAAAGGAAGAGCTTTGTCATTCTGCCTTATGAAACCTTGTTGCCTACCAATCATAAGCTATCTAATTCAAAGGATAAAGATCCTGAAGTGGATCCTCCGTTTTATCATGCAGTGATTGATTCATTAATGTATTTTATAGCATCTCGTCCCGATATAATGTTTTATGTATGTTTATGTGCCAGGTACCAAGCTAATCCTAAAGAATCACACTTGAAAGCCGCTAAGCGGATTTTCCGTTATCTAAAAGGCAAACCAAGACTTGGATTGTGGAATCCAGTCGTGGGAGGTCTAGATTTGATAGCGTATGTGGATGCTGATTTTGGCGAGTGCCTAATCAACAGGAAATCAATCTCTGGTGGTGCTCAACTGCTTGGAAGCCATCTGATATCCTAGCAATGCAAGAAGCAGCTTGATGTGTTGTTGTCCACATGTGAAGCAGAATACATCTCAGCTGCGAGCTGCTACGCTCGAGTCTTGTGGATCCAACAACAATTGCGGGATTACGGTTTGAATTATACATAAACTCCCATCATGGTAGACAATAATTTAGCTATATCAATAACAAATAACCCAGTTCATCACTCACGCACAAAGCATATAGATGTTAGGCATCCTTTCATTCGTGACTGTGCTGAAAAGGGTTTGATAGATGTAGTTCGAGTTGACACTTTACACAACTATGGGACCTATTTACTAAGACAATATGCTCACTTCGCATGAGGTGGTCATGTTTATATATATGTGTGTTGTGTGTTCAGAATTTAGCAAGTTTTTGAAGTTCCTAGAGGGGAAACCAGTTGGGGTTTTAACATGTTTATCAAAGTTATTTTATCCGTATAAAATAAAAACGCAGCGGAATATTATTTAAAACATGTTACTTACAAGATATAAAACCCATTTTATATGTAAAACCAAAAACCCGGATCCATATATGAACATGCATGCTATCAAAATACAATCATAGGCTATTTAGAATACTACCTTCCAAAGAACAAGTAGGTCAAGAAGATGATACTTCTTGAATGGTAATCTTCTAAGTAGAAGACCTCAAGCTTGTATACCCCAAGCTTTCCATCAAACACCACAAGATTGCTAGGATTTCTACACTTATGAACTCACTTGAAACACCCTCTTGACAACCACCTTTGGCCGAAAATTGAGAGCTCTTTTTTAGAGTTCTTGCACTTGAAAATTAATGAGAGAAAGTGTGTGTAATCATGTGAAAGAACCACCAAAACCATCCATATATTTGTGTGATCTTTCTTGAGACATGAATGAATATTGCATGTGTTTTTATTGGTGGAAAACCACCTTGGAAGCCACAAAGGGGGCCGGCCCTATAGGGCTTTTTCTTAAAAACAAAAAAAATTCTTTTAATTTAAGTCTTGTATTTATTTGTTATAACTTTTATAAAATTGTTACAAGACTTTGTGCAATATTTCATGACCTTTTAAAATGTTATTTAACCAACTAAAAAACAAAATAAAATATTCTCTCAAATTATCCATATAATTTATTAGTTTCTCAAGTGTAATTATTTAGAAAACCAATTTCTAAATATTCTAAGTGTTAATATTTATTTGTTTGATCATATCATAAATAAATATTATAAGTGTTTGTCTAGCTTGTTATTGGGTATGACCCGACTTGGATCATAACGTACTAGCCACATCAATTTAATATGTGTCTTGGGCATACCGATTCCAACAATCTCCCACTTGCACAAGATACATATAAGATTGATGCAAGTAGCAAATACCGCCTAACAACGGTTTACTACCCCTAATACGTATGATGAAGTGCCATTCAATAACATCATCCCCTTCAAGTCCCTTACTTGAACATGATTTAGGTGAAACGATCATTTATCCTTTCGTTACAGACGTCATGTCAAATCCAGAGACATAGAGTGATCATTCTTTGTTGATTTAACTTTAGCAGGCCTTAGACATCTTACTCTCAACGAATAAGAGGAACAAATCCCATCTTGACTACATACGTCTCTCACAATCACCTTGTACCACACTTGAGCTTAGCCTTATGTACTGCCATATTACTGACAGCAAAGAACCAAGTCAACATATAATATTTGATGAATATCAAGACCCAATATGTATCTCAGGTCAGAGGATACAATGATATTCGCCTTTACTCAAATTTACTTATGATCAATCTCAAAGATTCCATGTAGTAATATTTGAGAGCGGGTCAGTCCAATATTTGTATCCCACAAATATCTATGAACTTTGGCAGCAACACTTTGCTCTATATTCATACCTAATTAATATCTACCAAGCCAAGTTCATAATAGTCTTACCTTCATATTTGTTCCCACAAATATGATCGACTGCGGACATTTAGAATAATTAACTTATTCATGGATTTTAACATGCTAAAATGGAACATAACTCAAAATGCCATAATCATTAAAATGAGTCAAAATAGCAATTGTTCCAATATCCAAATACAAAGTAGATCAAAATCACTAGAATATCGAAGTCCTAAAGCAGAAGTATGACCCTCATGCTTTGGCCGTTCAAGGAGCTTCGTGACTGGATCCGCAATGTTTTGATCGGTGTGAACTTTGTGAATACATATCTTTCCTTTTTAAACTTCATCCCTTATGTAGTTGAATCTCCACTCAATGTGCCTAGTCTTTTGATGTGCACGAGGTTCCTTAATTTGTGTAATTGCACCCTCGTTATCACAAAAGATTTCTAGGGGATCCTGAATGGTAGGGACTACCCCTAGGTCGGTGATGAATTTCTTCAACCATGCAGCTTCTTGTGCTGCCAATAAGCGGCGATGTATTCTGATTCTTTAGTGGACAATGCTACAACATCCTGCTTCGAGCTCTTCCAAGATAATGCAGCTCCATTAAAAATGAAGACATACCCAGATAGTGATCGAGAACCATCTCGGTCAGTTTGGAAACTCGCATCCGTGTAACCCTTTACAACGAGTTCCTCTTCACCAGATCCATATATTAGAAACATATCCTTAGTCCTTCTAAGGTATTTCAATATGCTTTTAACAGCCATCCAATGACTATAACATGGATTCTGTTGGTATCTACTTGTCATACTTAAGGCGCATGACACGTCCAGTCTACTGCATATCATTGCATACATGATAGATCCTATAGCAGACGCATATGGGACTCCTTTCATTCTCTCTTGCTCATCCTTTGAGCTTGGACATTGAGACACATTCAATATCGTTCCCTTTTGAATAAGTACCAAACCTTTCTTAGAGTTCTCCATCTTGAACCTTTTCAAGACTTTGTCAATGTATGCACTTTGGTTCAAACCTATCAAGCGCCTTGATCTATCCCTATAGATCTTTATTCCCAAAATATAGGCGGCTTCACCAAGATCCTTAATGGAAAAACAACTTCCAAGCCAGGTTTTAACACCTTCCATGGTTTAAATATCATTTCCAAATAGTAGAATGTCATCGGCATACAGTACTAGGAAAGTGATGATGCTCCCCCTAGCCTTCTTATACACACAAGCTTCATCGGCGTTCTTGATGAATCCAAAATTCCTAATTTCTTCATCAAAACGATTATTCCAACTTCTAGATGCTTCTTTCAATCCATATATTGATTTCTTTAACTTGCATACTTTGTTAGGATGTTTTGGATCGACAAAACCTTCAGGCTGAACCATATAGACATCTTCATTAAGATATCCATTGAGGAAAGCCGTTTTAGCATCCATTTGCCAAATCTCATAATCGTAGTATGCAACTATGGCAAATAATATCCTAATTGACTTTAGCATCGCCACGGGCGAGAAGGTCTCATCATAATCAACCCCTTGAGTCTGAGTGAAACCTTTTGCTACAAGTCTCGCTTTATAAGTATCCAAGTTACCATGCATATCAGTTTCTTCTAGAAAACCCACTTACTTCCAACTACTTTGGAGTTAAGAGGTGGCACAACCAATTCTCATACTTGGTTGTCATACATGGATTGCATCTCTACGTTCATGGCTTCAAGCCATTTGTCACAATCGGATTGTGACATTGCATCAGGGTATGTGGTGGGTTCATTTGAATCTACCACACAACATCCATCCATGAAAAATCCATATCTTTCAGTTGGATTACTAATTCTACCAGATCTGCGAACGTTTTGTGTGTATTGATCAACCACTTGATCCTCTTCAACAACCTCTTGTTGAGTGCTAGTATCAACCAAACGTGTATCAGCTTGTGGTTCTTGATCCTCATCAAATTCCACTGTTCTACTACTAGTTCCTTCCATAAGGAACTTAGCCTCCAAGAACTTACCCTTTCGAGCAACAAATACCTTTTGCTCTGTTGCATCATAAAAGTAATATCCTATATCATCTTTAGGATATCCCACAAAGATACACTTAGTGGATCATACTTCCAATTTGTTTGGGGTGTATTGCTTCACATAAGCTTCACAACCCCATACCTTCAAATATGATAATGATGGAGCCTTTCCATGCCATATTTCAAAAGGTGTCTTATCCACTTTCTTGGTTGGGGCCATATTCAGTATACGGGCCATGGAGAGCAAAGTGTAACCCCAAAATGATAGAGGCACTGTGCTTCTAGCCATCATAGATCGAACCATATCCAATAGAGTTCGATTCCTCCTTTTAGACACACCATTATGTTGTGGTGTTCCAGGTGGAGTAAGTTGTGAGATAATCCCACAACTCCTAAGATGATCTTGAAAAGCATCACTAAGGTATTCACCTCCTCTATCGGTACGAAGGACTTTGATTGTTTTCTTGAGTTGATTTTCTGCTTCACTTTTAAAATCTTTGAACATTTCAAATGCTTCATCTTTGTGTCTTATCAAGTACACATAACCATAACGACTATAGTCGTCGGTATAACTAATGAAGTATCTTTCACCATTCCTAGTCATTGGCTTAAAAGGACCACATACATCCGAATGTATGATACCTAATAAGTCTTTTGCCCTTTCAAAGGTGCCATTGAAGGGTGCCTTAGTCATTTTGCCTTGTAAACAAGATTCACATACATCAAATGAATCATCTCCATTTGTTTCCAAAAGACCATTCTTTCGAAGTGTTTGCATGCGATTTTTGTTTATATGTCCAAGGCGACAATGCCAAAGATAGGAATCACTCAAATCTAATTTGCGTTTCTTGGTGGTTGCTTGGTACATTGAACTATCAAATGTATTATCATGAACCAATTCATAAATACCATTTGAAGGGATAGCTTTAAAGTAAAACATGTCATTCATCAAAACATAAATGCCATCATTTACAAACTTTAAATTAAAACCATATTGTAGCAAGAGGGAAACTGAAATAATGTTCCTAGTCAAACTAGGAACATACAAAACTTTTAAGATGATTTCCATACCACTTGGAAGTTTCAAAACATAGTCTCCTCGGGCTTCAACTTGAACCTTTGCTCCATTGCCCATGAAGAGACGAATGTCTCCCTTCTTGTAATGTTTATTTCTTTTGAACCCCTACAACAAATTGCAAATATGAGTTCCACACCCGGTATCCAATACCCATGTGTTTGAAGAAATAACATTAAGGTCAATATGTATCATAAAGATTGTACCTGAGGTTTGCCCCGCATCCCTCTTGTTATTCAACTCCTTGAGATAGGTTGGACAATTTCTTTTCCAATGTCCTATCTCTCCACACTCAAAGCATGGGTCAGTCGAAGCAACCTTTTGCTTCTTTTCCTTTGGTTTCATGGGTTCCGCTTTAACCTTTCCTTTTTGTTTCCCTTTGACGTGGCCCTTCCTTTTGGCAAAACTTGCCTTGGAGTCGGGGTGGGGCCTCTTCTTGTTGCCTCCCTCATTGATCGTTAGAATGGGTAAAGCCTTTTTACCCATGCCTGCCTTGGTAGTTTTGAGCATTGCATGAAGCTCACCAATGCTCTTGTCCCATCCGTTCATGTTATAATTCATGACAAAAGTCTCAAACTTCTTTGTTAAAGAGTTGAGGATCAAATCCGTAGCCAACTCTTTAGAGACGGGACAATTAAGCCTTTCGAGGCGATCAATGTGGCTTTTCATCTTAAGGACATAAGATGAGACCGATTGGGTTTCCTCCATACGACATGCATGAAGCGGCCAAACCGTTTCGAAGCATTCTACCCTTGCTTGTTGAAGGAACATTTCCTTCAATTGGGTAATCATGTCGTATGCCCCATGATGTTCGAAATCCTTTTGAATCTCGGGAATCATAGTTCCCAACATGAGGCAAGAGGCTTGCATGGAGTCCTCGGTATACTTAATCCAATCGTTATAGGCCTCCTCATCTTCCACGTTAGGTTCATCGGGAATTGGATCGTCCAACATATAAGATACCTTTTATTGTTTGAGAACAATTCTCAAGTTTCGATACCAATCCATGAAGTTGTTATGGTTGAGACGATCCTTTTCAAGGATGGTTCTTAGTGATAGGTTACGGACGTTTTGGGTAATTATGTTTGCATTGTTAGCGGTCATCTACAAAATTTTAACAAAGTTTAATTTTAGTATTTTTGATATTATTAATTTTTAATCATTAATACCCTTTTGTGTCTCATAGACAATTAATAATTAAAATCTAGAATCCAACGTTACATTTAAATATTGGTTAGATGAAATTTATCCCATTATTTAAATTAACAAGGTAGTCAACGTTTGACAATTGCAACCTTTGCAATTTCTAGCCATATGGGATCGGTTAAACATCTTAATGTTTAGTTGGCATGTTTAATCCCATCAACACCTTTGTACTCCATGCTTCAGTGACCCTAAGCACATGGTTTCCAAATCAAATCGTCATACTTACACACACATGTAAGTTTACACGTACAAGTGGTTAAGTGACCTTTATCCCACAAATATTGTAATCCTACCTCCAATTCACAAGTTCTTTCAAATGTGGTTAGGTAACCTTTACCCCACAAAGAATTCCCAAGTGATTCGAGTGTTGTATAAAAGGATGGTGTTTGACTTGTTTTATAAAAGGGTTTTTATGTTTTCAAAAAATTCTAGTTTTAGAAAATTTATGTACCATATATTTGCATGTATTCAAATTCATGGTACCTTAGTGAAAACTAATTTTCAAGGTTCTTTTAATAAAACTCATTTTAATATAAAATCATTAATTTTTAATAAAACCATTTTATTAACCACTTTAATGATTTTTAAAGAACCAATTTTAAGCTTGTTATGGATTATAAGTTGTTAAGCATGCATATCCAAATACCATCTAAACAACCATGAATAAAACAACCATACAAGCATAACAAACAAAATAGGTGCATAAGCATAGCCAACTATTTTTGGCAACACTTGTTAGCCGAAACAAGTGTGCCAAAAAGGTCCTTCCTAAAGGGTGAATATTGACACAAAATGTGTCGTTGAACTCTCACTTGAACCCGCATCCAAGTGCTTCAAGTATTCCTTTTGTGTTGCGATTTCTTCACTTTCTTTGGGCTTCCAAATGGACTTTATATTCAGCTCCAAACTCCTTTGGGCCTTAAAAATGTGTTTTGATTATTGGGCTAAAATCCCGTTAAGAACCATGAGGTTCTTTAGGCCCAAAATTGGCGAAAATCAAAATCGCATTTTGTGTGCATCTTCTTTTACAATGAAGTATCCTAATACATTTTCTAGTAAAATAAAATGCACAAAATCTATTTATTTACACACCAAATGAAAATAAATAAATTACAACTTTATAAATGGAAGAACAAAGATAATTAATTATTACAACCCATTGAAATAATTAAATAAATCACAACACAATTATTCAACATATTTAAACACAAGGTCATGGCTAGGTTATGAACAACAAAAAAAATATATCCACATATATATTTAAATACAAGAGCAAAAACGGTTTCCTTTTTGCATCCAAATTTTGGCCAAGGGAAAAACCGAAAGGATGGGTTTTTGTCCAAACAAACAAATCATCCATATGACATAATTTTTCAAGATACTTTTATGCATGCATAATAAACATCTTGAAAAACAAAAGGAAAACCATGATTAAAATTTTCGGCCATAAGGTTTCCACAAACCCAAAATCCCGAAATTTTTAAATCCATTAAAGCATGCATTCATATAAGCGGCTCTCATACCAATGTTGAGGGTTTTGACATGTTTATCAAAGTTATTTTATCCGTATAAAATAAAAACGCAGCGGAATTTATTTAAAACATGTTATTTACAAGATATAAAACCCATTTTATATGTAAAACCAAAACCCCGGATCCATATATGAACATGCATGCTATCAAAATACAATCATAGGGTGTTTAGAATACTACCTTCCAAAGAACAAGTAGGTGAAGAAGATGATACTTCTTGAATGGTAATCTTCTAAGTAGAAGACCTCAAGCTTGTATACCCCAAGCTTTCCAACAAACACCACAATATTGCTAGGATTTCTACACTTATGAACTCACTTGAAACACCCTCTTGACAACCACCTTTGGCCGAAAATTGAGAGCTCTTTTTTAGAGTTCTTGCACTTGAAATTAATAAGAGAAAGTGTGTGTAATCATGTGAAAGAACCACCAAAAACATCCATATATTTGTGTGATCTTTCTTGAGACATGAACGAATATTGCATGTGTTTTTATTGGTGGAAACCCACCTTGGAAGCCACAAAGGGGGCCGGCCCTATAGGGCTTTTTCTTAAAAAAAATTCAAAATTTTCTTTTAATTTATGTCTTGTATTTATTTGTTATAACTTTTATAAAATTGTTACAAGACTTTGTGCAATATTTCATGACCTTTTAAAATGTTATTTAACCAATTAAATAACAAAATAAAATATTCTCTCAAAATAAATTATCCATATAATTTATTAGTTTCTCAAGTGCAATTATTTAGAAAACCAATTTCTAAATTTTCTAAGTGTTTGTCTAGCTTGTTATTGGGTATGACCCAACTTGGATCATAACGTACTAGCCACATCAATTTAATATGTGTCTTGGGCATACCGATTCCAACAAAACGTTGGCGGAATCTCTCCAGCTTGACAAGATATATACTCTTTCAGTATGAATGAATGAAGCTTCCTCGTATTCTGTTTCTACTCCTTTCTTAATAACATTCTACCGAACTAGTTCTATCCTATACCCAAATTCCATCTCGAATCGCCGGATCGCGGTACCACAATTGGTATCAGAGCTACAGTACCGATTTAATCAAACTAATCGTCGATTAAGGCACCTACGCTCATGAATTATGGACGTTTGAGGGGTTTTGGGATTGTTGGAAAATGATTTTTGACCAGATCTGTGCCAGAATCATATCGAAATTCGAAAAAATAAAGATTTTGGATCGAAAAATGCAATCAGGCTCGTTTGTACGAACTGTCACTTTGCATGAAGTGTCACTTCGCAAGAAGTGAGGATCCATTTCGTACGAGTGGAGATCCACCTTGTACGAAGTTAGATATGCCTTAAAAAGAGGCATTTTTATCATATTGACGAGACGAGTGTCAAGAAAAAGTTTAGTGATTTCAAATTTTTTCCAGACTTTAACGTCTAATTCGAGTTGTTCGGGGACATCGTCTAGAGCTTCAGAGTAAACATTTGATGATACGATCACACTATATTGAAGATATTGGGGTAGTCACTGATACATATGCAGAATGTTAATCATTTGGTATAGCGATTACTAATGGGCCTTAACGTAAATCCGCATTTGTTGAAAAGCGAATTTTCCAGATTTGAGGGGGAATTTCAGTAAAAAATTAGGTACGGTCAGAATTTGCAAAAATGAGGGGAATAAAAATTTTCACGCATATACCAAGTTTTCGTCATTTTTGAAATTCGTGACTATGCAACAGTATTCGGATGGTTCCGACTGCAGATTAGCTGGGAAATGTAGAAGATCTAGTTTCGTTAGTTCGTGATCACAAGAGGTTCAGAATTTTCAGATCGTGACACAGATTGATGCTTAAGGGTTAAAGTTCTGATCTTCGATGGGGATCAAGTGCAGTAGGAACTAGCTCATTGTTTCAAAAGTGCGAGGAGATATGAGGTTATTCAAGATATATTGCGTGTACACGAATGGCCGAGGATAGCCTTAGGTACCATTTTTAATCTTCAAGCATATAAATTGTTCTTCTTGGATAACCGCCGTTGAATGACGATGCTTGCTGATTAAGTTAAGCTAATTCAGCGGAGATAGCTATATATCTATTATTGTGACTGAAGAGGAAGAATGTGATCTGATTGCGGAAGAATGTTTCTCAGATTTGATGTGTTACTAGATGATCTGATTCCGATGATGATTTGCTGATTGAGTAGATTACCAATTTGCTGATTAGTCATTCAGGAGTGTGCTTAACCGTGATTATGGAAATCGGGATTTCAGATTTTTGCTGGTATTCATTGATTTAAAGTTACTATTGTGGTAATTCGAAGTTTCTATCAATTGCCGGTTGGGTTTTTGAAGATCAGAGGATCAAGCATATGGGGAGTGCGCTAAAACCAAACACGAATATGGTTAAAGTTAAAACGAAGAAATTGCATTGATTAGTTTCAAGTTAGTGGTTATTTGAGAAAATTTGTTGATTAAGCAAATCAGAGTAGGTCGGGAACCGTGCAAACAAAGACCTGAAGATTAAATTTTGAAGAGATTATTTTCAGGGGGAATTGGCGCTTTAATGGTGATAATGCAAACCCGAATCATCAATCAAGGGGGAATTTGTTGACGTGTTCTACGACATCGACAGATACCTGATTGAAGTTGCAGAATATTCAAACACAACTATCATATTTTAAGATCAAGCTTCGACAATGATGTCCAAGGGGGAAATTGTTGATGCACTTTATGTCCGTCACTGTGCGAATAGGCTAGATAGAGCGTGTGTTGAATATTGTATTGATTAGATATGAACACATGACCCAAGTGCGATCGTGAGAGGAGCTTATAGTGTCACTTCGTATGAAGAGAACTCCCTTCGCATGAAGTGAACCCACTTCGTACGAAGTCAATATGCTCACTTCGCACGAGGTGGTCATGTCTATATATACATGTCTTGTGTATTCAGAATTTTGCAAGTTTTTGGAGTTCCCAGAGTTTCGCCAGCTTGACAAGATGTATATTCTTTCGGTATGAATGAATGAAGCTTTCGTGTATTTTGTTGCTACTCCAATAAGATTTTAATCAGTTGTAGGATATTTTACCGAAAATGCAAAAACATTAGAGAATGAAAAATTGAGAGCGCATTGATTGTGAGAAGAAATGATAGTACATCAGTAGTTAGATCATTTAAAGGGTATCTTACAAAATTAAAAACCTAACTACTAGGCAGCTTCATTACATGTTGTAATGATAGGTTTTACGCGTAAATAAGAACTTGTTTTTGGTATATAAAGATACCGAACTGCCCATAATTTGTGTGTAACATCTCTTAGATATATGGTCTTGGTACTGTAATTTCGTTTAAGAGATTACCAAAATTCTTAGATACTAGGTTTTTATATTTAATTATTATCTGGGGTATTATACTTGGTCTTCTGATTTTACGTCAGCAATGGCCTAGACTTGGTATAATGCTAAGTGCTTCTTTTGTGCACAAACCCCCAGGTGGATTTCTTTTCTACCTAACAATCATCACTAGACAATCTACTCTAAAGTTTGTCACCACCGGGTGGACAACTGAATATATATATATATATATATACATATATATATAATATACATATATATATATATGTTTGCACCGGGTACATAATATTAAAATACGCCAAAATGCAGAAAAAGATAACAACCTGTTGGCACACCACATTAAAGTCGAGTCTTCATCTCTTTGTGAGTGCGGTATCACTAACCTGGGCTCTCAAGGTTTCGCAATTTTCAGCCGGATATAGATAATAGTTGAATATATTCACCTGTAAGATGTAATTTTTGGTAGTTTTGATATGGGAGTATATTCGGAGGTGGGGAACATAGTTAGATCAGTTACTAATACACCTAAATGCATATCTCGAAAAACAGTGTTCGAACACGTGCTAAAGCTTAAGTGGACAAGTATATCATTAAACATCTTGAACTGTCATTATCTTTCTAAGTGCTTAAAACGTTAAATGGATACTAAATGGGACCGATTTTGACAGATAAGCCGATGTGATATTCTTGTTCTGCATTTTCACAAAAAGATGTTTTCTTGTAAATATTTTATTTCGTCTCTCTGTAAGTATTTGCTTCTTTTCACTTGTTGAAAAATATAAAAAGATTTTCAGTGTGCTTTGATATAAAGTTCTTAAAATACAAAAAGATTTTATTTCTGGTTTCCATGTGAGGGTTTTATACTTTTACAGATATTCATTTGGGGTTTTACAATTTTGATAACGTGTTAAATAATCCGGTGAGGTAATTTTTAAAATGTCTTTTAATAAAAATGGGTCTCACAGGTTTCTCAAAGTGTGGGTTTGTGTGTGGGAAAATGTGTTTAGTGTGTCAAAGTTGTGTGAAATATTTCTGAGTATGGGTTACTTAGAAATTTGATCATTTTAACAAGGTTTGGGCCTTAGGGTCTTAATAATTTTTAAGACTAATTGGCAGTCAAATTGTGTTTGGGCCATAAGAAGTTTTATTTGGGCTTTAACACTGTTTTGGACCTTATTAGTTGATAGAGGTTTTTAATTTGGACTTAAGGGGTTCGGTTTTATACGGAGATGTAATTTTCATAGTATAAAAGGAAATCAGCTTTGTCCGAATTTACGGTTTGGGTTATTGGAGCTCGTCAGGTTTTCAACACCAAATAGATTCCGGATTTGACTTACCGTCCAAGTTTAAAGAGTGTTTTAGGTTCCGGGTTTGTCAAACTTGGTTAATCCAGACTTATTATTTGGGTTTGAATTCTCTAGGTCAGGACTTAAACGCTTTCATAGGATCGTGCGTGTTTGTTATGTTCAAAGTTAGGGTTTCTTATTAACTTGTCCGGCTTTGTAACAATGGTTAAAACCTGAGCCGTCCGGATTTATACATTGTCTGTGTCCAGATTTAATAACATATACAGAATTACGTCGTATTTGGGTTTGGAGATTTTAGATAAATATATACCTTATTGTCTAACTTTATCCTCTGTTTCGTAAAAGCATTAGTACCGTAAACCCTCTTAAAACCCAATCGATTCTTTCATCTTGTTCGGTGTGATTTACAAGTTCTTGATTTTCCCGCTTGTATCTAGCTATCAGGTATGATTTCTTCCTTTAAACATCTTTTTTTTTTCATGATCATGGGATTAATCTCATCTAGGGCTTGGTTTTGAGTATGTTTGGTTAGCACTTGCTTATAAGCTTCATGTTCTTTAAGTTTAGGATTAATCTTGTTTGGATGATTGAATTAATGTGTTAAGATGTTAAATTTACTATGATGAAAACTTGATTTGGCTAAGGTTAGGGTTTGGGTTTATGTAATTTGGGAATTTTTGACCAAAATGATAAAACTTGGTTCTCTTGAAGATGGGTAATTATTTTGAATCTGCTAGTAATAATGTTGGTTTGTTAGGTATTTATTTGCTTAAGGTTTAGTAGAAATTTAGTTGGAAAGTGTTTGTTCAACATGTTTAATGTGAGTTTTTGGTTAGAATTTGAAAGAGGTTTATTTGTGTTCTTGGAGGGTATTTTTGGTTGGTATCTCTTGGAGAAGATGATAGGTTATTTGAAAACTCAACTTTTTGATCCAAAATTTGTTGAATCAAGTTCTTTACCGGATTTCTGAGATACCCCGTTTATCCCTCCATAGTTCAGATGGGTTTAAATTTTATTATTGATGAAGTTATCCGAATAAGTAATGTGATTCCAAGTTTGATAACCTTAGTGTCTATCAAACTCCTCAGATCTTAAGTTTGTCTATAAGGTTGTCCGGTTTTAACTTGTTAATCCAGATTTAAAAATTTGTCCTGATTTAATGATGACTTGAATTTACTGATTTAACAGATGATTGTTACCGGTCCGAGTTTACAATATATCGTTTCATGTTTCATGTGTCCTGATTAAATAGGGTGTCCGGATTTAAGATCTTGTCTGAAAATAATTTAGACAGGTTATGTTAACTGTGTGTTCTCTTGTCCGAATTTAAAAAATGTTTCTGATTTGAGGTTTCGTATAAACTGTCCGGTTTTATGGTTTTTTATAAAACTGTCCGGATTTGTGGGTCCCGGTGATGGCGGTTTCAGACGGAAGCTTGGGCGTATGATAGTACCGATTCGGTAGAATGACATAAGAAGGGAGCAGAAACAGAATCAGAGGAAGAATTCATTCATTCATACTGAAAGAGTATACATCTTGTCTGGCTAGCGGAGTTCCTGGAGAGAATCCGCCAGCGTTTCCCCTAAGGGAACTTCCAAAACATAACAAACAATGAACACACAACACCTATATATAGACATGAGCAGCTCGTGCGAAGCGAGCAGGTTGTCACTCGTACGAAGTATCATTCATGTGAGTGAGATTTTATCACTCGTACAAGTAACAAAGTCACTCGTACGAGGCACATTCATTGGAATGTCACTCGTTAGAGTGACATTTTCATTCGTACGAGCTGGTTCTTGTTCACACTAGGTCGTGTGTTCATATCTAATCTATATAATATTCAATACACGCTCTATCTATCCTATTCGCACAGTGATGGACATAAAGTGTATCAACAGTTTCCCCCTTGGACGTCACTGTCGAAGCTTGAACTTGATCTTGTAATCTGAGAGCCGTGTTTGAATATTCTGCAACTTCAATCAGGTATTTGTTGACGTTGTAATTCCCCCTGAATTGATGATTCGGGCGCATTGTCTACGTTAAGCAACATTCCCCCTGAAATAATTTTCTCCAGAAATTAATCTTCAGGTCGTTGTTTGCACAGTTCAAGACCTCCTCTGATTTACTTAATCTACAATTTTCTAGAATAATCACCAACTTGAAATTAAAAAATGCAGCTTCTCTGTTTCAACGTTAACCATATCCGCATTCTGTTTAGCGCACTCCTCTGATGCTCGGTCCTCTGATCTTCAAAACTCAACCGGCAATTGATATAAACTTCGAATTACCACAACGAAATACTTCAAATCAATGAATATCTGCAAAAATCTGAAATCCTGATTTCTGTAATCACGATTGATCACTAAATCGGTAATCTTCTTAATTAGCAAATCATCATCGGAATCATACTATCTGGTAACACATCGAATCTGAGGAACATTCTTCGGCAATCAGAAACACATTCTTCCTTTTTTAGTCACAATAACAGATGTATAGCTATCTCCGCTAGAATAGGGCAACTGAAACTACAAGACATCCTTGTTTCCTGGCGGTTAGTCCGAAAAACAGTTCATTTGCCTTGTAGAGTTAAAGATAAGCAGTTGTATGTGCTTCCACTTCCACATCAGGGATTAGGAATTTAACCCTTTATTGGCGCACAATATCTATTGCCTACGTCTAGGATATGTTGGTTATGTATATAGGACTTAGAATGTCGAATATTGTATGTTATTATATGTTTTTTATGTTTTGTTCTTGGCTCGTACGAGTGACACCCTGTCACTCGTACGAGGCACCACTCGCACGAGTCAAACACACAATCCTCCTGTGCGAGTCATGTTGACCTATAAATAGAGGAGCTTGAGTATTGTGTTAGAGATCTATTGGTGTGTATCTACGGTGAAGCCCTGTCAAACTGTTTATCAATAAAAATCAAGGCGTTTAAGCAGTATATCTTTCTTGTTTGTTTGTCTAACTCGCTAATAATGAATTCCGCATCTGTTAGCTGAGTCAGATCAGTCCGATGCTCATAAGAGGAGAGCCGATCCCCTCTCACAAGTGGTATTAGAGCCTTGAGGCCTGATTTGAGGACAAACAGCAAGTTTTCATAGACAACCAACAGTTTCAACAGTTTCAGTTCCAGATTCAACCATTGGAGTTTTCTACATCTACACTTTCTCATACAGATCTCAGATTTGGACGAATTCACAGACAAATTGGACTAGGATTTTAGTATATCACGTTAAAATCAATTCTAATCAATCCTTGAAAATTTCAGATCTAAAATCAAACTAAATCATGTCGAAATTTGTAAAAATCATCTGTTTGGTGACCTAAGCTGACTCGTACAAGTAGAGAGACAACTCGTACGAACGGCCTTACGTCAAATTAGACGCTCGTACGTACAAGTAAAATGGGTTTCTTAAAAAATTACAAGTTAAAAAGTTGTCATTTGCACGAGTAAGTAGTTCGCACGAGGAAGTCACTCGCACGAGTAACTATATCCTTTGCACGAGCATCTGCTCATACGAATCCCTGTTTCGCACGAGTATATTACTCGCACGACCATTTCAATCGCACGAGCAGCTCTGTCATCCGCACGAAGAACATTTTTAAGAAGTGTTTCTTAAATTTCATATCTTTTGTCATTCTAATCAGTTTTTCGAAAGCGTGTTTCTGAAATTTTGTAGAAAAAAATGGAAGAAGAATTTTACAATGCATTTGCTGCTTCAGTAGTGACAACCACCTCAGCTTAGAATATGAACCTTAAAAACGAGATGGGCACGATGACAAAGCCTCCAAAGCTGATGAATCTTGAAGACTATGATAGTTGTAGTGAAAGATTTATGAACTGGGTTCAAGCAAATCAATTCACCTACTGGTTTGCCATTGAATAGAAATATCAAGCTCCGATCGGAGAGAATGGTCTTGGAAACACGTTAGATCAACTCTCGGAATTCGAAAGAGAAAGTTCATTAACGAGAAGAAGATGATGAACATCTAGCAGCAAACCATCGAGGAAGATATCTTGGCGCTCCTACAGCATGATGATGATGCTCAATCCTTATGGAATGCTTTACGGTTAAAATTCCAAGGAAGTGCGCAACTACGAAAGAAGAAGGGAGCGTTATTAACTAAAGAATTCGATCTCTTTACTTTAATCAAGGGAGAGAAGGTGAAATAATTAATTGAATGATACTGTCACTTGGTGGTCCAAATGAAGCGTGGGAATTGTGAAGACAAATGAAGAATTGGTAGATAAGCTAGCAAACTCTCTACCTCAAGGAGAATGGTCTACTTACTTGACTATTCTAAAGAATGGTACAAAGTATGGTAATTTCTCATTACCAAGATTTATTGAAAGATTGAAAGGGCACGAACTCGAGATGCAAAAAATGGCAAAGAGCAAAGGCGCCCAAATGCAACAAGATGTAAATCTATATTACAAAGGTAGTCCTGTCGTGCAGATACAGTCTCCAAAAATTCAAACTGCCTTCAGCGCCTTCAACACGCCAAGTCCACATTCTAGTCAAGCAAGTGGATTTCTATCTTTTGCGTCTATCAACCCAAATACGCCTCTAGGTCCATAATCATCCCATAGTTCAAGCAATTCACAATATTACCAAAACAATGAATCTAATCCCAATCAACCGGTTCTACAGTGCAATATTGTTGTTGATTTCCAAAATGCTCAAAACTTCGATGAGAACACTGCGAAGCAACACATGTCATTACTTGCCTCGGTACTTGAATCGTACGATCGTTTAGTAGCAGGAAAAATTGGGAATTCAGAGATGACGAGAGAGGATTATGACTAGATTGATCCGGTCGAGATGGAATTGATTGACATTAAATGGTGTATGGCTTCCATTGTCAGAAAAGCACAACGTTTCATGGAGATTATCGAAAAAGACAATTTGGGAGGACTTGATGGGAAACTTGGCTTCGACAAGTCCAAAGTGACATGCTTCAAATGTCGAGAGAAGCGACATTTAAAACGAGAGTGTCCAAATAGAGAAGTCCAGGGCAATAACCTTTTGCTGACGATTATTACAAGAAAGCCATCTATCATCGTCCTCAACCCAAAACAAGAATGGTGCAAATTGAAGATGGACCGTCAAACTCCAAAGACAAAGCTCTTATCGTTACTCAGGAGGACGAAGGTTTTAACTGGAACAAGTACATCACGAAGAACAAAAGTTTAGCATTGGTCACAGAAATCATTGAAGAGCTTGAAGTCACTGAAGAATATTCAGAGGCATCTTTTGACGAAGCTCCTGAAGAATATTACAACACATCGTCAGAAGAAGAGGAATTGTTAAATAGTGCATTTTAACATCTCTTGCCTAATGATATTCTTAAAACTATTGTAGGTTATTTTGAGCCAAGCCATCGATCGTCTTGTGAAGCAAACAAGAAGCCTGAAGTAGAAGAGAGGATTTAAGAGATGTTGAAAAATCTAACCAACAAGACAAACAAAGCTTGTATGGCGAATGTAACGCCCCAAAAACCGAATGTTTAACTCATTATTATGGTTTCATAAGATATGGAATGAATGGTGATAACTAAGCTATTTAACTTAGTTAGAACTATAAGTCTTGTGGTAAAATACAAGGATTTGTGGTAAATGTAATAAATGGCAAAGAAGAGGGATGAAAAGTGAACATGTGGAAAGTAAATATTTAAGAATAAAATGTGCAGGTGTGTGTGCGTGGGTATGTATCGTGATTGAGAAGGAGGCAGGGGAAAATACACACACACTTCACCCAATTCTACAAATCTACAAGCAATTGGAAGGAGGATTTGATGCATGAGTGCAAGTTCTCCATCCTTGAAGTGTTCTTAACACAAGGTGAGTTGAAATTTCTGATTCAATGAGTACCCATGAAGTGGGTTAGGATGAATCCATGAATTTGGTTGAATTTAGAATGAATACTTGTTAATACTATCAAGTAGAAGTTGAATCATGGTTGAATTTTAGTTATGGGATGATTTTGATTGAAACCCAATTGCATGAGTGTGAAAATGATGAACATGTAGATGTAATATTGTGATTTTGTGATGCATAAGGTGTTATATGATAGATTGTGATATATAAACTTGACGTAGAATTGATGATTACGTGATTTTGCTTGAATGTGATGGTTCATGAGATGAATCGGGAAGAACATGCTTAAAATACATGTACATTATGCTTAGAAGGTAGTACGTACACCAAGTGTTTGATGAAATGTCTAAATGACAATAATATGTGAAATTATATGCAAGTAATGGTTGAACATGTATAGAAAGTGATAATGATATACTTGTCAGTAAAACAAGTTTAGGAATGCATTTGATAAGTATATGTGAACCGTAGTTGATGATGTGATTCGGTAAAAGATGTGCTTTAAGGAACTAGTACCTATGTTTGAATGGTGATGTACACCATAAGTTGGATTTGTGACTTAACGATAATTAGAAACGGATGTGTATGAAATGTACTTAGTGTCATCAATATAGCCTAATATGATGACACAAATATATGAGGTTATGTCGAAAGTTCATATGATAAACGTTGACTTCTGAAAGTCAACTGCACATAAGAATGCATGCTAGACTACTTGTTACAATGGTAAGACTATAGAAAGTTATATGGTACGTGTTATATCAATATGTGTCATATGGACGATGTGATGAATTATATAAGTTTGAAAGGATGTGATTTTGGGTATATGCCTTTATGCTTGTTAGAATTGACTAATGAGAGTCAAATGCGAGATATGCATTTGGTTTAATCGTTAACATGTACATTCATGTATGCTAACAAGAATGTGATTGCGATGACATGAAAGTGTAGGAATCATGTCATAATGGATGAAAGCATGGAAGGCTAACGGGCCGGAAAGAGGCAAGGTAACGGATGCAAATGCGGACGCTAAGGTAAGTGAATTCTTGAACTCACTTCGTATTTAAGTATATGAAGATGTTATTGTATTTGAATAATCAAAACTATAGTAGAACATAAATACATAAGGAATGTTATAATAAGACTTCTTGAAGGGGATTGGTTTGTCATTAAACCGTGAAACCTCAATATAGGGGTAAACGAGTCGTGAATTTCGTAGAAAGATTATTAGACGAAAAGAGTTGGTATTTAATATAGTAATCAGAAGGTTTTGAAAAGAGATAAAATATGTTAAGTTATTGGAAATGGTGTGTTCGGAAGACCCCGGGTTGGCCTAGATGAGCCGGAAAATCGGACTGGGTAAAAAACAAGCTGCAGATTAGCAGCAACAGCAGGTGACCGTAAGCTACGGTACCCGACCGTAGCTTAAGGTAGGGAATATTTGTTTGGCAGAAAGTCATGACCGTAAGCTACGGTACCCGACCGTAGCTTACGGTAGGGAGTTCCTGTTTTTGTAGAAAGTCCTCACCGTAAGCTACGGTGAGTGGACCGTAGCTTACGGCGAGAATGGGCACCAAATGTTAAATTTTTATTGTTATGTATGTATATTGTGTCTCGGACTTTCGTATCTTTTAAGGCTTACGCAAAGGCTTCGGTAAACTTCCGAAAGATAGTATAATCAATGAAAAGTTTGTAAAAGTTTTAGTTATGTGACACGAATACAAATAATGACTTTCGGGCTCGTAAAGGATAAATAGAAATATATATGTTGGAGATTCGGATCTCATGGGAATGAATGTGTTAGAATGTATTGCACGAATGGGGAGATGAAGCTTGTTTTTAAGTATGTTTATAAGTAAATTATTAGGCATAATTAGAGTTCGACGATTGAACACGAATAAGTCAATATTACTCGAACGCGTATATAAATGTATATAGACGTAGAATGAAAGAGATAGATGTCGATGTCAATGTGAGATGTATGTATGAAACCTGTATGTAAGTGTCTGTATATATGAAAATGCTTATACGTGATGTAGCCCAATGAATGTCATTTGATGTTATGTGCTTATATGAATAGGCTAACTATATGTTGTTGAGGATTAATTTAGGAATGCAGGTAAGTAAGGGTTGGGTTCTCCAAGGTTTGAGGCTAGGCATAAGGAATAAGTTCGAAGAACATCCTATTGGAGTTCTATATAATGTTTGATGGATATGTAGATGATTCATGTTCATGTTTTTAATTAAAACATATGATGTCACCAATTACTAACACATTGGTTATATTTATATGGTTGCCGCAGATTACTCAGATCATCATGGAGACATGTGGACGAAGATCGAGTCAAAGAGCAAGGATTGTATGGGAAGAGCGTTTTCATAGCTTGCATTATGTATTACATTTGGCAAGTCAAGCAAAATGAACGTAGTAAACCTCTTTAAGAAAGTGTCCAAATATTTATAAATGAACACTTAAGTATGTTATATAGTCAACAAAGAAAGAATTTTAAGTCGGTACTTCCGCTGTGTCTCGTATGGTTAAAACGTAAATAGGGTGTTACAAGTTGGTATCAGAGCCATGGTTTGAGAGAAATCAAGTACAAGAAAGTAATTACTTGAACTCAAACCTGTGTGCTCTTATTATAAAGGACCCGTATAACCCAAGACTCGATCGAGATTCAAATGTATAAATGAATGTAAGCATGTATATATGTATTCATATAAAGAAACTAATTGAACTGTATGTGCAGGGTAAGCTTAAATGATTGAGAGAATGATCCGAGAATGCAGTCTAGGATGAATGCCAAAGCATGTAATTAGACAGATGGACCCCAGGTACACAATATTAATGTATATATGGGTACCGGTTTTGAAGGAAAAATGAAGAATCTCCTTGGGGAGGGTAAATATTAAACAAAAGACAATAATACTTTCTTGTTTAGGTTTTTAAAGATGTTGCGTGAACTAAAAACCCATTTCTTCGGACATAAGGCGACGACGATCATCAAGGCACGAAACTAGAATGTGGATTGTGCACCTGGCCAGTAAGCAAGAAGCATACGACAATCGTGAAAGCATGATAATCAGCGCATGTATGTCCGATAGAGATGGGAATAAGCTTGACGTGTGGGTGAAAAGAGTTATTAGACTCTCAAGAAGAGGAGAGCAATGTATAAGAATGAAAATGTTTGAATCCGTAAGTAAGTACAGAGCAAACAAGTAAGAATGTATAATTAGAATGAAAATGTTTAAATCCGTAAGTAAGTACGGATCAAACAAGTAAGAATGTATAATGAGAGTGAAAATGTTCGAATCCGTAAGTAAGTTCGGACCAAACCGGCAAGAACGAAGGAAAGAATGGAAAAGTTTGGAACTGTAAGCTCGAACAAACAAGTAAACATTCCTTAAAGCTGATAATATTCAAGTTATGTTTTAAATCTACATATGTATATATGAAAATATGTTTGTATGCAAGAATGGTTTAAAAAGGGACAAACAAGTCATGCGGGTCAAATGGTGCTCGCTATTTGAACCCGGTATTAAATGTTTTGATTGTCAAGTTTTATGCTTATAGGTAAGCGTAATGAATAGGAATGCCTTGCCACAAATTGGAAAGAAATAACCATTGCAAGGTGTGGATAACGAGTCAATGGTTTTGGACTTGCGTCAGGTATGTATAAAAGATTATGCTTCCGGTAGGAGCTTATGGCTAGACTAGAGAAGGATGTGTCAAATTTAGGTAATAGATTAACCCAAGAGGAATGCATCTAGTAACTTAGGTTGACAGTCATCTTGGTCTAATGTCATACCGGAGGGTAAAAATGAAATATAAAAGTTTTCTAGCATAAACAACTATAAAGGAAGTTGTGTTGAAAGATGTAATAAAAGTTTTGACGAAAAGTAGGAGACCCGAGTTTGAATGCAGAACGCCTCCTAACGGTCAGTTGGGTAATTGATAAAGCATAGATAAGAATGTATTTACAGCATGATCTTTGAAGAGCAAAACGAAGTTAAGAAAATAATTATTAAGCAAATACTAGTAAAGTAGTATGACATAATTGATTCATTAAGTAAGTATAACCGATGGAAGCTATCGTAGAAGCAAGAAAACCTAATTGAAAGAAAACCTATATGTGAGGAATGTTATTAGTCGACCCATGCGAGTCAAAATGAATGATGGGTTAGAATTCGGATGAACGACTGATGTAAATTACAAGGAAAGGAAAACTTTTGCATGAAGAGTTAAAATAATATCTTGTAAGTATGCTTGAAATTTGAAAGAGTGCAAACGGGTACTTTAAGACATATACGAGAAGTAAAAGTGCCAGTTTGACCGTGTAAAGTCAAATTGCAAAAAGTGGTGACTTAAATTAACAAAATGTAAGAATTATTTGTATAATGGTATGTGGATACGTTATAGCATACATGTAAGAAATACATGAAAGAATGGTAGGTGCATAAGCACCGAGAAGAATAAGTATTTGAAAGGAATGTATTAATGGTAAGTACTGTCAGAAAATGCTAACTTTAATGCTAGGCTTGTTGGCATGTCCATCTGAACAAGGCATTGTTGAAAGGATGTGCATAGGTGAAAGCTCAACAAATGAATGGATGCAATTAATCCGAGTATCGCATAAACTCACGACGAATCAGGCCATTTCGGACCACAGACTGTTGGTTATGTAATGGAATCAAGGTTAGTACAAAAGTTTAGCACGCAACTATGAGTAAGAATTGGTGTATTAAATGATTTGCTTCAGTGGGTAATATAAGAAGGAAACTATGTCATTAGGAGGATAACACCATAATTTTTTTAATAAAAAATTTAGAGTATGGTTTAAACGTTCACACGGAGCGCTCACAATACGCATTTTCTTAGTAGGGTAAGTAGTGCTTGAAGGAGGTAAATTGTAAAGCGATATGAATGAGATAAGTCGAGGCTAACTTAAAGGCATGCATGGTGTAAGTAACAGTAGTAATTGTAGAATGATGATTTATCCTTGTCAAGTACGAATAAGTATATATATTATAATGGGTAGTTTCGTTGGAGTATTAACAAGTCAATGAATGTTTATAGTATGCGTATAATAATACGTTGGCCTCTCATACGAATATAAAAGTAATTGGAAAGAACGTTAGTAGTGAGATGTTGGGGTTTACTCATAGGAAACAAAGTGAAAATATCATATATGATATATATGAATAGAATGAAATAAATCGATTTATTTTGATTAATAAGTGTATGAATGTATTAGATTTAATTAAAAAGATACAACAAGCCATAATTTAGGCTTGTACGAACAATAGCATACACTTGGGATAAATTCAAAGAATGAAACCGCTAGTAGTAAATGTAACTAGGATCTAGCATTATAAAGTGAAGATGACACTAAAAAGAGCTCTGGATCAAATTCTGACTTATATATGATTACGGAAGTAATTTATTTAATTGAAGAACGTAGAACAATGCGTATAATTACGTTTATGCATGAATGAAACATTTGCCAAGATCCCGAATGTATTCATGTTGTAGTAAGCATCATGAATAGATAAAAAGGTAAGAGTAGAATTGGTCTAGCAGGAATGAGAAAGGTTTCAGTGACGAAACCTCCTTAAGGGAGGTAGATTTGTAACGCCCCAAAACCCGAATGTTTAACTCCTTAGTATGGTTTCATAAGATATGGAATGAAAGGTGATAACTAAGCAAATTTAACTTAGTTAGAACTATAAGACTTACGGTAAAATACAAGGATTTGTGGTAAATTTAATAAATGGCAAACAAGAGGGACGAAAAGTGAACATGTGGAAAGTAAATATTAAGAATAAAGTGGGCAGGTCTGTGTGTGTGGGTATGTATCGTGATTGAGAAGGAGGCAGGGGAAAATACACACACACTTCACCCAATTCTACAAATCTACAAGCAATTGGAAGGAGGATTTGATGCATGAGTGCAAATTCTCCATCCTTTAAGTGTTCTTAACACAAGGTGAGTTGAATTTCTGATTCGATGACTACCCATGAAGTGGGTTAGGATGAATCCGTGAATTTGGTTGAATTTAGAATGAATACTTGTTAATACTATCAAGTAGAAGTTGAATCATGGTTGAATTTTAGTTATGGGATGATTTAGATTGAAACCCAATTGGATGAGTGTGAAAATGATGAACATGTAGATGTAATATTGTGATTTTGTGATGCATAATGTGTTATATGATAGATTGTGATAGATAAACTTGATGTAGAATTGATGATTATGTGATTTTGCTTGAATGTGATGGTTCATTATATGAACCAGGAAGAACATGCTTAAAATACTTCTACATTATGCTTAGAAGGTAGTACGTACACCAAGTCTTTGATGAAATGTCTAAATGAAAATAATATGTGAAATTATATGCAAGTAATGGTTGAACATGTGAAGAAAGTGATAATGATATACTTGTTTGTAAAACAAGTTTAGGAATGCATTTGATAAGTATATGTGAACCGTAGTTGATGATGTGATTCAGTAAAAGACGTGCTTTAAGGAACTAGTACCCTATGTTTGAATGGTGATGTACACCATAAGTTGGATTTGTGGCTTAACGATAATTAGAAACGGATGTGTATGAAATGTACTTAGTGTCATCCATATAGCCTAATATGATGACACAAATATATGAGGTTATGTCGAAAGTTCATATAATAAACGTTGACTTCTGAAAGTCAACTGCACATAAGAATGCTAGACTACTTGTTACAATGGTAAGACTATAGAAAGTTATATGGTACGTGTTATATGAATATGTGTTATATGGACGATGTGATGAATTATATAAGTTTGAAAGGATGTGATTTTGGGTATATGCCTTTATGCTTGTTAGAATTGACTAATGAGAGTCAAATGCGAGATATGTTTGGTATAATCGTTAACATGTACAATCGTGTATGCTAACAAGAATGTGATTGCGATGACATGAAAGTGTAGGAATCATGTCATAATGGATGAAAGCATGGAAGGCTAACGGGCCGGAAAGAGGCAAGGTAACGGATGCAAATGCGGACGCTAAGGTAAGTGAATTCTTTAACTCACTTCGTATTTAAGTATATGAAGATGTTATTGTATTCGAATAATCGAAACTATAGTAGACGTATAAATAAATAAGGAATGCTATAATAACACTTCTTGTAGGGGATTGGTACGTCATTAAACCGTGAAACCTCAATATAGGGGTAAACGAGTCGTTAATTTCGTAGAAAGGTTATTCGACGAAAAGAGTGGGAATATAATATAGTAATCGGAAGGTTTTGAAAAGAGATAAAATATGTTAAGTTATTGGAAATGGTGTGTTCGGAAGAACCGGGGTAGGCCTAGGTGAGCAGGAAAATCAAACTGGGTCAAAAACAAGCTGCAGATTAGCAGCAACAGCAGGTGACCGTAAGCTACGGTACCCGACCGTAGCTTACGGTAGGGAATATCTGTTTGGTAGAAAGCCATGACCGTAAGCTATGGTACCCGACCGTAGCTTACGGCAGGGAGTTCCTGTTTTTGTAGAAATTCCTCACCGTAAGCTACGGTGAGTGGACCGTAGCTTACGGCGAGAATGGGCACCAAATGTTAAATTTTTATTGTTATGTATGTATATTGTGTCTCGGACTTTCGTATCTTTTAAGGCTTACGCAAAGGCTTCGGTAAACTTCCGAAAGATAGTATAATCTATGAAAAGTTCGTAAAAGTTTTAATTAAGTGATACGAATACAAATAATGACTTTCGGGCTCGTAAAGGATAAACAGAAATATATATGTTAGAGATTCAGATCTCGTTGGAATGAATGTGTTAGAATGTATTGCACGAATGGGGAGATGAAGCTTGTTTTTAAGTATTTTTATAAGTAAATTATTAGGCATAATTAGAGTTCGACGATTGAACACGGATAAGTGAAGTTGACTCAAACGCGTATATAAATGTATATAGATGTAGAATGAAAGAGATAGATGTCGATGTCAATGTGAGATGTATGTATGAAACTTGTATGTAAGTGTGTGTATATATGAAAATGCTTATACGTGATGTAGCCCAATGAATGCCGTTTGATGTTATTTGCTTATATGAAGAGGCTAACTATATGTTTTTGAGGATGAATTTAGGAATGCAGGTAAGTAAGGGTTGTGTTCTCGAAGGTTTGAGGCTCGGCATAAGGAATAAGTTCGAAGAACATCCTATTGGAGTTCTATATAATGTTTGATGGATATGTAGATGATTCATGTTCATGTTTTTAATTAAAATATATGACGCCACCAATTACTAACACGTTGGAGACATGTGGACGAAGATCGAGTCAAAGAGCAAGGATTGTACGGGAAGAGCATTTTCATAGCTTGCATTATGTATTACATTTAGCAAGTCAAGCAAAATGAACGTAGTAAGCCTCTTTACGAAAGTGTCCAAATATTTATAAATGAACCCTTAAGTATGTTATATAGTCAACAAAGAAAGAATTTTTAAGTCGGTACTTCCGCTGCGTCTCGTATGGTTAAAACGTAAGTAGGGTGTTACAGCGAATGTGAATGAGGTAAACGTGTCTGTAAATGAGTCGGTGATAGAAACACCTTGCATGAAGTGCCAAGAGCCATGCAGTGAGTGTGCTGAAAAAGAAACACAATATGATGAGATAAAATGTCATACAGATAACTTGTCATGTGATTATAATTCAACAAAAGAAGTTTATGACAAGTTAAGTAAGTCTATTAAACAATTTGAAAAGGTTATCAGATAAAATGACGGAACACTTTCAATGCTCAAGGCGACTGTAATGGACAAACAAATGTCCATTAATATTCATTTAAAAACAATCGCCGAGCTAAAAAATGAACTTGAAAAAATGAAAATAGAAACAGAACGGGTTAACAAATTGTTAATCGGTTATTCTACAAGTTCATACGTCATTGATCACATTCTTCCAAAAATTGAAAACAAGGAAGAAAATCAAACTGATGAAAACAAAGGTGCAAGTTATGATCGTGTTCCACCACCCATGTGGAATAGCTACACTAGTAAGAAACCATCGGGGTGGAGAAGGCGCTCAACTTAAAATTGAAAACTGAAAAGACAAACGAGCTACCTGCGAACATTGATATAACTTACACCAAACCAGAAAATGAATGTGAGTCTGATGTGGTTAACACTGTGGTTGAAAGTGTTTTGAAGAATGAATCTGACAAATCCGAATTGGATGGTGAATCCAAACGTCAATCGTATACAAAATGCATGGATCTGATAAACTATATTCCGATGAGGATTTGCCAATTCAAAATGTCAATCTGGATCGTGTTGAAAAGTTGTTCAAACTTGTTGAGGTGAGCCATTCTGATCTAGAAAAACAAGATGCATCATTTTATTCTAAATTAAAATGTGTTAACTAACCCTACCATCAAAGGAACAGAGATTATCCTGAAAAGTTGGGTTTTCAAAAGCAAAGAACGTATAACAAGTCTCAAAAGCTAAATTTTACAAAGAAAATCATTTTTTTCTATGGGATAACTACAGAAAAAGAAAAAGCGATCACTAGTAAACAATCCAATGATAAATTCAAGAAAGAAAAAGAGAGCAGATGATGGGATTTGGATTCCTTTGTTTGAAAAGTAGTAGGAAGTGCTACAAGTGTAACAATGTTGGGCATATTGCACGGCAATGTTCCCAAAGAAAACCAAAACCTGTTTCAACTCCAACAGCTCTACAAAAGATGTGAACAAAAGGCACCCATATCTGTACCAAAACAAATTCTCAGAAGAAACAATGAATCCTATAAAAATGTAAACTTAACGAATCAACTTAATTCTAAATTGAAATTAGTGAAACTTCCACTAAGAATCGTCAAAAGGATTCAAAGTTTTATTCTAAAAGGGCAAATTTAAAAACACAAACATGGGTTGCAAAAGTCAAACCATCTAAAGTAGAACTGAAACCACCTGTTCTAGCCAAAACAGTGGTCAAACAAAATGTCAATATCAAAGTTGGTCTGAAGTTTGATATTCCTAACCCATCCAAGACCAAGCAAGCTTGGGTTTCTCTGTTTAAATAGTTTCTTCCTCATGTGTTCAGGGGTTCCCGAGATCAATCATGTCAAAATGGATTATGGATAGTGGAGCTTCATGACAATGACATCCGGGGAGGTTACGTTGGTTTTGCTGGAACTCAGGGTGGACGAATTGTGGGAGAAGGTATTCTTACGAATGGAGTGGTTTCCTTTGACAAGTGAACTACGTTGCTGAGCAGGGGAACAATCTACTGAGTATTTCACAAATTTGTGACAAAAAATTCACAACACACTTCAACGATAAAGAATGCTTAATTCTCAAGCCGGGTTTCAGAATTCCTGAAGAGTGGATCCTCATGCGCGCTCCAAGAGAGAATGATCTTTATGTTTTAGACATGAGCGTCGCATCCACTACATCTTAGAAGGTTCAATCCTGTATTTCTAAAGCAACCGAGAAGGAGTCAATCTTATAGCATCGGAAGATGGGGCACATTCACCTGAGAAAGATGAATTATTTGGTGCACAATGACCTAGTGGAGGGTGTTATCTGAAGAATTTCATTTATCTGATGATTGTCTGAGTTGCAAGAAGGAGAAACAACATAAGAAATCACACCCAAGAAAGCTGCTTAACTCTATTAAGCTACCACTAGAGAGGCTTCATATGGATTTTGTTGGGCCAGTAAACGTGAAAAGCATTTTTGGAGATCTATATTGCTTGGTCGTGACAGATGATTTTTCTAGATTCTTATGGGTTTTCTTTCTAGAGAGCAAAGATGAAACGTTTGAAAGTCTTATGATTCTTTTCAGGAAACTTGAAAACATGTATCACTTTCATATCAAGAGAATCCGAAGTGACAATGGTACTAAGTTCAAAAATAAGAGGATGCTCGAATTCTCAACGAAAAGGGGATTCTTCATGAACTCAGCGCTCCTTATACTCCTCAACAAACTGGAGTGATTGAACGTAAGAATCGCACACTTGTCAAGACTACCAAAACCATGCTCGCTGATTCAAAACATCCAATTAGTTTCTAGAGCGAAGCAGTCACATCTGCATGTTACACCCTCAATCGTGTGTTAACTGTCAAGCCTCACAACAAGACCTGTTTTGAGGTACTAAACCATCAAAAACCGAACCTCATGTTTTTGGAGCCTTTTGGATCGCCGTGTACTGTTCTGGACCAGGTCGGTAAATTTGGAGCCAAATCCTTGGAAGGATTTTTCGTCGGTTATGCAAGTCCACAAAAGCGAGTCTTTTTGCCGACTCTAAACTAGGTTATTCTTGCACAGCGTGTTGATTGTCAATGATATACTACGCCAACATAGAAACCTGGGGATCCATGGCTGTTCAACTAAAAGGTTTGTGGAATTCATTTGACCTACCTGGCGTTCCATCAGAAGAAGAAATTGTTATGCTCTTTCAACAGCATAAAATCTCTAATCAAGATCAAGTTTCTAGACCGTTGGTGATTTCCCCGTCACTTCGTATCAATACATCTGATGTAGGTCCGAGCAATACTTTTCAAGAATCAGTCTCTGTACCATTCTTGAACATTACTGAATCATCTGCCCATCAACCGATTAATGCCGACTCTGATCCTGCAAACAACTTTTGATGATGGAGGATCTAGCACCAATGAAGGATCTGAGCATATTGAAAGCTTTCTGAATGCTCAAGCTAATCAATCCAATGTCATAAATCAAGCTACATCTTCTTCACCGGTTGCTGATGAAGTGATCACGAATTTGCAAAGTCAAGTAGATGTCCTAAGTGAAGTAATGCCAAGGACACTATCTTACCATCCATCAGAGAATATCATTAGCAGCTTACAAACCGGAGTGAAAACTCACAATCAGATCAATAAGGATCTAAGTTGCTTTTATATTAGTATTGCTCCATTGCAAACCAGACTTTTTACAGTTGTTTTGTTTCGCAGGTTGAACTAGGAAATTGGAGAGACGCGTTGAAAGAAGAAAGCTGGGTGGATGCAATGCAGGAAGAGTTGCTTCAATTCTAGAAACTTGGTGTCTTGAAGCTTGTTGACCTACCAGATCATCATAAAAAGATAAATACTCAATGGGTCTTCAACTGCAAGCGAGATGATAGAGGTCTTGTGGTCAGAAACAAAGCTCGGCTCATGGTCCAGGGCTTTCACCAGCAAGAAGGGATAGACTACACTGAAGTGTATGCCTTAGTCACTCGTCTTGAAGCTATTCGCATATTCTTGGCCTTTGCTTCTTGGAAAGGTTTCAAGGTTATCAATTGATGTCAAATCTGCTTTCCTTTACGACAGAGTCAAAGAGGAGGTGTATGTTGACAACCACCGGGGTTTGTCGATCTAGTACACAAGGATAAAGTCTACCTTCTTAACATAACTTTATATGGTCTTCACCAAGCCCCGAGAGCTTGGTAGGAAATGCTTTCAAGACATCTTCTTGACAACGGCTTTCTCAGAGGAACTGTAGACTGTACCCTCTTCACAAAGGAAGTAGATGGTCATCTGATTTTGGTACAAATATATGTGGATGATAGCATCTTTGGATCAACAAATGATAAGCTGTGCAAAGACTTCGAAGAAGTCATGAAGAAGAAATTCGAAATGAGTGCTATGGGGGAGATAAAGTTCTTTTTAGGACTTCAGGTTGAGAAATTGCCTAACGGTATCTTCGTTCATCAAACGAAGTATGTTCATGACGTGTCAGAGAAATTTGACATGACAGTAACTACGCCAGCACCAAATCATGGCATTTGTCCAGACGCTCATGGAGTCAAAGTCGATGAAACATTATATTACTCCATGATCGGATCCTTGATGTATCTTACAGCTTCGCAACCTGATATTATGTATCCAACATGACTTTGCGCCCGTTATCAGTTCAATCCAAGAGATTCACACTTGTAGCTGTTAAACGAATCATGCGATACTTGAAAGGATGTCTAAGCACCGGCTTGTAGTATCCTAGATATGACGACTTTGACCTTGCGGGTTACTCGGATTTTGATTTCGGCTGCTGCAAGCTTAATGCCAGATCTACTACGGCTGGTTGCCAGTTCTTCGGAACTTGTTTGATAACATGGCAATGCAAGAAACAGATCGTGGTCGCTCTCTCTACATGTGAGGTGAATACGTTTCAGCATCCAGCTGTTGTTCCTAGATACTCTGGATACAATAGTAGATAAGAGACTACAGATTGCAATTTCTTGATGCGCCAATTACGTAGATAACAAGGCGGCTATTGACATCACCAAAAATCCTGTTCAACACTCACGCAATACACATATAGAAATTTGACACCACTTTATCCATGATTGCTACGAGAAAAAGTTGGTTAGAATTGAAAAAATCCACACTGATAACCAAAAAGCAGATTTTTACACCAAAGCTTTTGATAGATCAAGATTTAAAAATCTTTTGAAGTTTAATGGTTTAAAAAATTTGACATCAGGGGATACACTTGAGGTGGAATTTGAGGATGATGAGGACTTGACGTGATTCTCATCGGTATGACATATCTTTCTATAAATATCTTTTCTTCAAAATTAAAAGCCAAAAATATGTTTTGATTTTAGGGGGAGAAAAGTTGTGAAAAAATCAAAAACATTAAAAAAAGTCAAAAAAGAGTTTTGTGAAAAAGAGGGAATCATAATATATCAATAAGACTTTCACAATATGCTAAAGATATGGAATGTTTAAACAAGTATTTAAACTGGTCTTTCTAAGGATAGGCTTCACTCGTTCAGTAAATTGGTCTTCAAGATATAAACTTAAAAAAACTGAGTAACTTGTGGGTCGACATCTCTCAGATTTATGGACTTAGTACTCCAAAATTTCGTTTGAGAGAATGCCAGATTCTGTGATACTAGGCTTTATATTTAATTGATATCTGGGGTATTATCCGAGTTCTTATGATTTTGCATCGGCGATGACCAAGAACTTGCATAATACTTTACGCATTATTTGCCTACAAAAGTTGCACAAAAAATGAGTATGTCATAAACATGTACGACATCTGCAGTTCCAAAGATTCCTTGATGGAACACCACCTAAAGTCGAGCCTTCATCTCTTTCTTTGTATGGAAATACTAACCTGAGCTCTCAAGGTCTCGCAATTCACCCCATTTACAGATATCAGTTAGATATATTCACATGTGAAATGCTATTCTAGGAATCTTAATGCGGGAGTATATTCTGAGATGGAAAACTCAGTTACTTCATGTTCCTTAATATTACCTAACATATCTTGAAATAATTGAGAAACATGTAGAGGTTTAAGTGGATAAGTATATTGGTAATCTAGTAAAATCTGATTAAGAGCTTAAAGTTTCTACCAAGATCAATGGTACTTGTGATTTGTCTAAATACTTGATATGATCCTCTAAACACAAAAATCACAAAAAATATGTATGTATATACATCTTTACTTGTTCTTTCTTTTCAGAAAAGTCCCAAAAAGAATTTCAGCTTATTTTTAGCAATCTATCTTAGATTTTAGTCTACCGATGATGAAAATACCGTTAGTCCAAGTCAAAATGACAGTTGCTGGAGGAAAGCTGAAGAGCACGGGCTGGGAGCTAATATGAAAAGAAAATATCCTGAAACGTCAACAAAGTTCATTAATTTGAAACTTTAAATTTTAGAATAAATCCGTTTTGGTCAAACAATGGTTAACCAAGGTCATTAAATTGGACTTAGTACGCAAATTGGATAACCAGGGTCAATAACATGGACTTGGTTAACTGAGAGGGTTATAAAAATAGATAAAATTTCATAAAAAATCTAAAAGATAAACAAAGTGCATAGAACTGACTCGTACGAGTGACACACTGACTTGCACGAGTGACAAAAAGCTTCATTCGTGCAAAGCATTATTCGTACGAGTGAACCCTGAATGAGTATAAAAGGGCTGCTCATTCGGATGAGTCACACTATTGACTTTGTGCAATTGAGAGCATACTCTGTGCGAATCAGTTCTTATCACCCATTTTCTTGATCTACGTTACGTATCTATACTTCGGGGAGGTTGATTTGCACACCTCTTTCGATGGGCTAGGTACTAATGCTTGTTTTAAGTTGTTATAATGCAAAAATTGGACCAAGGATATAAAACGTAGATTTAGGATATAAAACTAAACTCAAAATCGTTAAAATTGGCCCTTTTAATCTATAAATCAGCCTTCATTTGTTAAAATCTACATGTTTTAAGTTCGGTTTGATAAGGTGTTATTTGGTGTGATTTACAACTCGTACGAATCATCACTCGTACGAGCAAGGATCTCAAATGTCTGATTATCATATTCACTCGAATTAGTGATCATTCGTACGAGTAGGACCTTAAACGTTTATACCTTGATGACTCGTACGAAGCATCACTCGTACGAGGAAGTTTGTTCAAAACCCTTAAAATTCGTTAGGTATATTATTTATTCGTACGAAGTAGTGGCTCATATGAGTAGGGTTTTTAACTCAAACTTAAACTCTTGTCTAAGTATTTGACACGTACGAATGGTGACTCGTACGAGTGATTAAGAAATTGAAATTTTTGAAAATTTTATAGGTGTTTGAAATGTTTATGGTTGCAGATCAAGAAGTCATCGTTTTCACCATTTCACAACATCTGTTGTCTTCTCAATGAGACTATTCCTGAAATCGCAGCATATAGAGACGTATTAGATTTTTTGAGCCGTCTTCCAATCACCAAGGCGCTCACTGACCGTCACACGGTATCGTTCTCACGTCGAATATTTTTGGAATGCCGTTGAATTTAATGATGAAGAGAACACGACTTTGTCTGCTGTGAGAATTGATAATGAAGATATTCCAGTCAAGGTTACTGAAGACTTGATCCGAATAGTGTTAGAGTTTAAAGATCACAAAGAAGACCCAACTGGTTTCTCGGAATATATGGTTAAAGGGTGCTTTTACCGAATGGGTTATGCAGGTTTTGTTAACGCAACTCCATTTAAGAAGGCAAAGCTGAGTGCTCCGTTTCGTTATATTGCACATTGTATTATTCACGCCCTTAGTCATAGAAAGGGCGGCTTTGATGATTTGATTGATTATCAGATGTGCATGATTATAACACTTATTCTGAACTTGCCCTACAGTTTCTCAAGATTGATATTCTCCCAGATGGTCCAAAATATACAAAGCAAGAAGTTTTTGCAGTATCCGCATTTTTGTTCAGATGTTGCTCGACCACTTAAATCCAAATATAAAGAAGAAGAAAGATGATGTTTTAGAGCTGGAACATATGGATGTATCAACACTGAAAAATATGAATCTGCATCTTAAAGCCTTCCAAATGCCAAGCCTGTCTTCGGGGCTATTCTTGATAAAGATTATGTGGGGCCGCCAAAAGGGAACTGGAGGAAAGATGATAGTGGAGATGAAGATGAGGAATTAGAAGCGTTAGACGGTTTTGTCGCAAAATGTGGTTCTCTAAAGAAGATAAAAAGGGGGTAAGGGGTTGAAATGAAAGCAAACATCTACATCTACCTCCAATGCCCCTAAAAAGAAGCAACGTGCATCTGATTGCACGAGGTTGATAGACGAATCAGAGCCGGAAGAAAAATGTTGAAACTTTGGCTGCTGATATCAAAAGGGAAGAGCTTAGAGTTCAGGAAGGAATGGTTAAAGAGGCATCCTCCTCTAGTATTGATCAAGAGAATAGGATTGCCAGAGAGAGAAAGAGCTAAAGAAAGAGAACTTAAACGTTTGGCTGAACTTAAACATAAAGCAGAGGAGAAGAAACATAAAGCATCAGGGGAAGATGATACGACTTATGTACCTTTGGGTTCCGACAGCGACACCCCTGTTCGCAAATCTTCAAAGAAATCTTCTAGATGTCTCAAAAGGCCAGCCGTTAGAATCACAGATTCACCAAAAGAAAAAACAAAGAGAAAAGTGCGGAAAAAGGTTGATGAAGCAGTAAATGTTGAATCGATTTCTCAACCACCACCATCTCCACCGCCTCAACCTACACCACAACCACCACCTCAACCTACACCACAACCTACTCCTCAAGCTCAACCTTCTCAGTCCAACCCCAGTTCTTCATAGGAACCTGACTTGAAGATCAATTTGACTTCGATTTTGGTGATATACCAGGGGGAGAAGAATTTTCTGCAGATATGTTCAATGACACGCGTATTGAAGAATTGGAAAACCAAGTTATGCTGAATACTATAAAGATTGCTGAACTCCAAGAACAAATTAAAGGGCTGAAATAAGAAAACTAGCATCTTGAGGCTATCTTGGCCAGTATTGTGTCAGAAAATGAAAGACTGAGGAACAGAATGGAAGAATATAATGAAGAACGCCTCAGCAATCAGTGAAAAATGAGCTTATTCGAGAAGATTCTTACAAAGAAACTCGGAATTAACTAGGCTGCAGAAATAGACGAGATTGAAAGAGTAGAGGCTAGAGAAAGGGTTGATGAGTGAGAACGCATTGCAAAAGAGTTATCTGATGCTCAAGGGAAAGGTAAATCAAAGGTTGGTGAGGAACCTATGATTGATATAACTGAGCAGAAGCTGAATCTGTGCCAGTATCTTCTGAAGTGGTGGTGTGTGTAAACTTGAAGAATTTTATATTAATTGGAAAGCCAAAGGATGTTGACATTGACTTGACAAATCGTTCAGCTAAACATCGAGAATGGCTCAACAAGAGAAAGTTGGAGAAAGAAATAGAAGTCGGGGTAGATGAATTTGTTGAGAATCCTGAGAAGGAAAATGAAGACTTGGATGATATCGATGACGTATTTTCTGATAAGTCTGATGATGATAAAGATGGTGGTGATGATGACAATTTAGGTGGTTCAGGTATCCTTGTAATAGAATCTAATTTGAATGATGATATTGATTTTTCTCCTGTACTTGGATGATTCTGCAAATCAAGTGGAAGATGGTAAAGATCAGGGAAAGTATGAGAGCTCTAAGGATTCTAAGCAGGCAGGAATCCTCACAGTGACTGATATGTTATCTGTTCCTGTCGTGCCCAAATCAAAGATTTTATATTTAGAGCATGATGTGGAGGAAGGTGAGTTTGTCCACAGTTACACAAAAGAAGAAATAGCAAATATGTTGGGAGTGGACGAAGAAACATTTGAGTTTGATTTCGAAGAGGAGCTCAACGATATCAGTGCTTTCGAGCCTGTGGATTATGTCTTCGAGCATGTTTCTGATGCTCATGAGTATGATAAAGTTGTCATGGAGGATGATTCTGATGACGATGATGCAAATATTGCCGACGAGGGTACATATGACTCCCCAACTTTCAGTGAATTATTTGCAGCTGAGAATGATGATCTTCTAAAGTGCAAAGTTGAAGAGGTTGTCAAACAGGGAAACGTTCCTCAACAATTGTCTACAGAAGAAATTTCTGAAATGAGGAAGCGTTGGTTTAAAGAAGTACCAACTTAGCATAAATTCAAACGTCCCCTAGCATTCTTCACGCGCGATGCTAATATTTCTCTTGGGAACATCATAAGCTGGGGATAGATCAAAGAGCTGAATGTATATGCGATTGAAACGGAGTATGGGATCCAGTATTTTCGATACTTAAGCGACATAAAGACCCTGCCTTTCTGGGATATCAAAGAGCTTCTTCAAACTAAGATTAGATGATGAAATTTCATGACCAGAGGCTGTGGAAATTGATAAAGCTTGAGGCTACGCATGGTTTTATTCACTGGAAGACACATATCCCGAAAAGAATCACAAAGACTTATCCAGTAACGAAAGAAAAGGATGTTACATTGATAGTAAAGAGGCAGAAAATTATGCCTCTAATCAAGATGGAAAAGTATTTCTTCAAGATCTTCAAACGGTGGCACTATGATTCAAGTACTGTTGAAGCCATTATTTGTGTCCATCCAGATGATGATTCGTGGAAGATTACCGAGGAATTATCCGAAGCCGTCGTAGCACACAAACACATATATGGTCTGTAGCGTGGCATTCGAGTACTATACCCGATGTGGCTAGTCAATAGTTCGAAGAAGGATATTGAATGCTTGTTTTATAGCAAGATTAGTTTCGAAGAGAAACACACAGAGCAAGCTCTCCAGTTCCAGAAGATTGCAAATGTATGTTTATTTAATGATATCACTTAGGAACAACATAGAACACGTCTTGGAGGAAGCTGGAAGAGTTAGAGAAACGAAAGAAAGAGAAGAATGATGGAAGAATTGCTGAGCGAACGAGAATTGCTTCGCTAAGGAGCTATCGGTTTGGCAACACATGTAATCGGCCTCCTCCTACAGATCAAATGCTGATATCCTCTGAGGAGCATCGCAGGCCACCGAAACATTTCTTTGGTCGTTAATTGTCATATCTTTGAAGAATTTTTTGAAGACTATCCAAGACTGTGACAACATCCAAGGGGGATTTTGTTGGTGCATAATGTCTATTGCCTACGTCTAGGATATGTTGGTTATGTATATAGGGCTTAGAATGTTGAATATTGTATGTTATTATATGTTTTTTATGTTTTGTTCTTGGCTCGTACGAGTGAGCTTAGTGGCTCGTACGAGTGACACCCTGTTACTCGTACGAGGCACCACTCACACGAGTCAAACACACACTCCTCCTGTGCGAGTCATGTTGACCTATAAATAGAGGAGCTTGAGTGTTGTGTTAGAGATCTATTGGTGTGTATCTACGGCGAAGCCCTGTCAAACTGTTTACTCGTTCTGTAACCATTCACGTTTATCAATACAAATCAAGGCGTTTAAGCAGTATATCTTTCTTGCTTGTTTGTCTAACTCGCTAACAATGAATTCCACCTATATTAGCTGAGTCAGATCTATCCGGTGCACATAAGAGGAGAGCTGATCCCCTCTCAAAAGTGGTATCAGAGCCTTGAGGCCTAATTTAAGGACAAACAACAAGTTTTAGTAGACAACCAACAGTTTCAACAGTTTCAAATCCAGATTCAACCATTGGACTTTTCTACATCTACACTTTCTCATACAGATCTCATATTTGGACGAATTCATGGACAAATTGGCCTAGGATTTTATTATCATCAAATCTATTCTCTGAAGCTCTAGACGGTGTCCCTCAACAACCCGAATTAGACGTTAAAATCTCGAAAAAATTTGTAATCACCAATTTTTTTTTGTCACCACTTCGTACGAGCTAGACTTTGTGAGAGTGATGCTTCGTACGAGTAATAAATTGTTACTCATACGAGCCACAGAGGCTCACTCGTACGAACAAAACTGATTACGTTTTTTCGATCCAAAATCTTCATGTCTTCGAATTTCAACATCAATTTTTCACATGTCTGGTCGAAACTCAGTTTCTAACAATCCTATGGTTTCAAATTTACATTATATCTATGGATTGTCTGATTATTTGATGTTTTACGTCTAAAAACCCCTCATACATCCAAAATCTATGAACGTAGGTGATTCATCAACTGTTAGATTGAATGAATCAGTACCATGCTCTGATACCAGTTGTGGGTCCCGGTGACGGTGGTTTTAGATGGAAACTTGGGCGTATGATAGTACCGATTCGGTAGAACGACATAAGAAGGGAGTAGAAACAGAATCATCGGAAGCATTCTTTCATTCATACCAAAAGAGTATATATCTTGTCTGGCTGGCGGAGTTCCTGGAGAGAATCCGCCAGCGTTTCCCACAAGGGAACTTCCAAAACTTAACAAATAATGAACACACAACACCTATATATGGACATGAGCAGTTCGTGCGAAGCGAGCAGGTTGTCACTCGTATGAAGTGTCATTCGTACGAGTGAGATGTTTTCACTCGTACTGAGTTACAAAGTCACTCGTACGAGGCACATTGTCACTCGTTCGAGTGACATTTTCACTCGTACGAGCCACTTCTCGTTCACACTTGGGTCATGTGTTCGTATCTAATCTATACAATATTCAATACACGCTCTATCTATCCTATCTGCACAGTGACAGACATAAAGTGTATCAACAAGATTTTTGGTTCCAAAGTTAGTCAAGTTTTGTTTAATGGGACAAAACTTGATCGTCTGATTAACGTTTTTCCGGATTTATTGTTTATCAGATTTTGTTATTAAATCTAGACTTAAATATATATATATATATATATAAAGGTTCCGAATATAATCAATGTTGTTTTGAAGTTGTCCGAGGTGATATCTCTATCTGGTTTTAAATTGCCGTATGATTTTAATAGACTGACTTGTTATATGTTGACAATTCTGTAACATCACGAAAAAATCATGTCCAATAATGTAGTAACACGTATCATTACTTTTATACTAAGTCTAATCAGGACTAAAGGTGTTAACATGCTCAAACTTAGCCTCTAAGTGACCTTCTGGTGTCAACATGCATAAACTCAGCCTCTGAGTGACCATTAGTGTCAACATGCTTAAACTAACCTCTGAGTGACCATTAGTGTCACCATGCTTACACTGAGCCTCTGAGCGACCATTAATGTCAACATGCTTAAACTTAGCCTCTGAGTGACCATTAGTATCAACATGCTTACACTAAGCCTCTGAGTGACCCTTTACGAAGTCCTAACTCTCATATGAGCCATTGGTTGGACGAGAGGGATTAATTATGAAAATATTTAAAAGTTGGACAATGGAGGGGTTAAAAGTGTCAACATATTAATTTATACCTCTGAGTGACCTTTTAACGAACCGAGAGCTTGACAATACGATATAGGCTGGAAGCTGCTTGGTAGTGATATAAGAGGATCTTGCAAATCCTTAGATCTGCCCAAAGTCTGTTACACATTTTTGTATATTTTACAATCCGCCTATGGATCTTTCATTACAAGCCATCTGTATATTATTTTCGTACTTTGAACATTTGGTTTGTAATAGTAATTTAAACTCCAAGACTTCCGCTGTGCTGTGTTTAATTGACTATGATGATATCAACTTACATCACAACATTCCCACCCCGGCCCACCGGTGTTTGGATGAAAATACAGGGTGTGACAGGTTGGTATCAGAGCCAACGTTTGAGAGAATTAAACACTAGCCTTATTGTGTTTAATCTCAAACTTACACAAAGCACATTCCATAGACTTCCGAGTCTAGGCTTTGACCTAGGATTACTCATCTCCTTATTAAGTTATTATTATTGTTTTGACTTGATTTTAATAGGAAATTGCTGCCAAGAGTATGAGGAAGAGGTAAAGGACATATGAGGGGAGGACCATCTGTATGTATCCCTTCACAACCCCATCACTCGAATCCTTATGAGGATTCGGGGTATTCCTGGCCACTAGCAAGACATTCTCCTTCTCATACAAAACTCATACCACTCTTACCATTCTCACCAATCACACCATTCTCATCAGTCTCATCATTCATATCACGATGAGTTTAACCCTAAATACTAGTTCAACACACCCCCAGCTGATCAAAATCAGTTAGATCAACCCAACCCTATGGACGAGGACTCCGACCCGGAGATGCCACCGCCAGGATCGCATGGACACCCTATCGAAATCTCTAGCGATTCCAACTTTTACGCCAGATCACCATACCAATATCCGAACAAATGGGACCAATATTGGAACCAATTCACTTTTGTTAACACAGCTTCACACCACTCTCCAACACCTCCTACACAAGAAGACGTTCATATGGAACTAGTGGAATAACCGCAACCATCACCTGAGCCACCAAGGAGGAAAGGTGGAGCACGTATGTCGGTACGTGCTGGTCAACGGTTGGGTTCGCTGCCACCATTGCCCAAAACCTACCCTACCATTCACGAGGACACACAAATGGGTGGACCCTCCAATATTTCACCTTTGTGGAACCGACACCATCATCGGGTTTTAATAATCATATTCCTACATATCCGGGTACATCTAGATATGATCCTTTTAACCCATCTACGCTGGTAAATTACCAGGCACTATCACATAACCCTTACATGCAAGCGGTCATGCATAATGCACTTTACCCGCCTCCTTTCGCACCTGCTTATCCACCTACTGGATCCCAAGTTATGTGTACCAGTATCCTGTTGTACCTCAACCACAACCACAACCTCCGCTCCCTCTTGAAGCCACTAATGAGGCCTTGGTGCGAATGAAGGAAATTCAACAGCAAACGGAGAAAACGGAGAAGAAGACGAATAAGTTCTTCAAGAAGCTCTCTAAGTTGGTTAAGGGAAAGAAGGACGAATGAAGTATTTTATTATTATGTTATTCCTTTAGTCCCAACATGGACATTGTTATTTCATTAGTCCCTACGTAGACAAGTTGTTTCTTTTCGTCATTACATAGACAATTAGTTTTCTTTATTTTTTTCTAGTATTGTCATTTAATGAAATATTTTGGAATTATATATACATGTACTCATCCTCTTTAAGCGATCGTCTTACTCGAAATTTATGATCAGCTATATAATTCCAAAAGATCTTAATGGTTTTGATTAGCCAAATGGCAGAGACCATATTAATTGGCCCAAATTATAAATGATAGTTAAGGATGAATAGCCTTATATCATGATAGTTAAGGAAGAATTATCTTTCTATCCAGAGGTGGTGGACTATGTTTAAGCCTCCAAGTCGTTGAGGTCAATGTGACCATGACTATTAATCGACCATTAAGATATTCTTGTTAGCATTCAAGTAATGTTAATACTCTTGGTAGTGTGACTTTAGGAACCACACTAGCCGTCTAGGTAATTGACTATGTCCTAAACCTTATATAGCCTATGTGATCAAATTTGATCCCGGTTAATATCATCAATGCGATGATAATTAAACATCCACTAGTGATGTAAGTGCCTACGGGCCATGATTGACATCCATTAGTGATGTAGTGCCTACGGGCCTTAATTGACATCCATTAGTGATGTAGTGCCTACGGGCCATAATTGACATCCATTAGTGATGTAAGTGGCTACGAGCCATAATTGACATCCATTAGTGATGTAGTGCCTACGGGCCATGATTGAACATCCATTAGTGATGTAGTGTCTACGGACCATAATTAAACATTCATTAGTGATGATTTGCCTTCGAGCAATATTATATTGTCAATTAAGACAATGACAGTTGTGGTTAATATAACCCTCTACACAAAATTATGTCCTTAGTGATAGCCTATGTGTCATATTTTATATGTCCTTAGTGACAGGCCAATGTGCCGTATTTTTATATGTCCTTAGTGACATGCTTATGTGCGGCATTTTTATATGTCCTTAGTGACAGGCCAATGTGCGTATTTTTATGTCCTTAGTGAAAGGCCAAAGTTCCGTATTTTTATGTGTCCAAGTGACAGGCCTATGTGCCATAATAATAAGTCCTTAGTGATGGGTCTCAGCGACATATTTTATGTCCTTAAGTGATAAGCCAATGTTCTGTATTTTAATACCCTTGGGATAAGGCCTATGAGCCATATTTTAATGTCCTTCGTGACAAGCCTATGAGCTATTCATAATTGTCTTATGACAATCGCAGTTGTGACAATAAGATCCCTCTAAAATACATATGGACTATGTCCAAATTGTAATTACCTTTGATGGTCCTTCTGAGACCAAGGACAAATATAGATAACATTTATAGAAATAGCCTAAGAGTTGTGATTATATTCACACTAGTTTAAAATAGGCAATGGATTTATATGTCCAAGTTTTAAAGCCAATATCGTTATTAATACCATGGCTAAGAGAAGTTTAATTTGGTGTTTAGAACCAAAGCTTCAAGAATGGCTAACTCGGATGAGGCGCAAAGTAGCCACCGAGATGTTAACTCTAACAATGCCGAAAACATAGCCATTAATAATGATGATTTCCAAGCTCTTATTGATGCAGCTGTTGGAAAGGCCATGGAAAAGGCCATGGAAAAATTTAAAGAAGTGAGCGCTACTCGCTTCAAACCTTTGTCTATTCCACCATCATCAGCTCATAAGGAGAGCTCTGTTCACTCTTCAAATGCGAAGAGTGAACCAAAGAAACTAGAATTTAATGATAGGTTTCGTTCTTCTAAAGACGGATGTACCTATAAATACTTCGTCTCCGTAAGCCTCAAGATTTTGATGGAGAAAGGGGATAAATAGAAGCTTTGAAATGGCTTGATGAAATAGAGACGATTGTGGATATCAGTGGTTGTGCTGATAAGGATGTGGTAAAGTATGTAACACAGTCCTTCAAGGGTGATGCCCTCATTTTGTGGAAGGCAATGGTCCAATCAATAGGTAAAGTACACCTGTATAACTTGGGGTGGTACAAGTTTGTTGACCTTGTCAAAGAGACGTACTGCCCACCTCATGAGGTGGAGAAGATAGAGTCAGACTTTCTGACCCTTACAATGAAAAATTTGGACTGTCGGAAGTACATTTCTAATTTCAACTCCCTATCCAGATTAGTCTCCTCTCTAATCACTCCTGAACCTAAACACATTGCGCGTTTCATTAATGGGTTAGCGCCCGATATTCAAGGCATGGTAAGCATGGTAAAGGCTGCTCAGCCTAATACCTATAGGTCTGCTGTAGACCTATCTCTCTCACTCACTTTAGACTTGGTGAGGCAAAAGACAGTCAGAACTAAGACTGACAGAAAAGGAAACGGGAGGATGATAACTCCCAAAGGTTCAAAAAGAGAGGAAAATTTTGGGTTCAAGAAGAACCAGCACATGTCTAATGATAGACCTCGTGCAAGACCTATAATCGCAGGCATTCGGGGCAATGCAATGCTGACCCACTGGTTAAACCCTGTGGTATTTGCAAAAGAAAAGGACATAAGACCCTAGAGTGCAAAAATGTCAAGGATGCAGTCTGTTACGGATGTAATGAGAAGGGGCATATTAAGCCTAATTACCCTAAGAATCCCAGAAGAAACGATGCAAAGCCTGGAGAGGCTAAGAAAGGAAATGCTCGTGCCTTTCAGATGAATGCTAGAGAAGCTGTTAATGACAACGACGTCATAACAGGTACATTCCTCATTAACGACGTATATGCTAGAGTTCTTTTTGATTCGGGTGCAGATAAGTCCTTTGTAGACCATAAGTTTAGTAAACTATTAACTTACCCATAAGAACTCTAGACATAAATTATGAGGTACAACTTGCTGATGGAACTTTAGAAACATCATCTTCCATTTTTTATGGATGTTTTATGTCCATTAAGAATCATTATATCCCTATCTCTCTTTTGCCAATGAAATTGGCAAGGTTCGATGTAGTCTTTGGAATGGATTTGTTATCTCATAACCAAGCCCGCATTGCCTGTGATAAGAAACTCATCAAAGTTAAAACCCCATCTGGTGAAATGATCACCATCCTTGGAGATTCACACTATGGATTGCCAGACAAGGTGTCGTTATTCAAGGCATCCAAGTGTTTGGGGAACGGTTATGTCATTTACCTGGCACAAGTAACTATTAACGAGCCAAAGCTAAAGATTGAAGACCTTTCAATCATCTCGGAATATTCCGATGTTTTTCCTAAAGAATTACCATGTCTACCTCCAGATAGGCCAGTGGAGTTTAGGATTGATATCCTACCAGGATCAGCACCTATTGCTAGAGCTCCGTATCAGTTAGCACCGACAGAAATGAAGGAATTAAGAATACAATTAGATGAACTTTTAGAGAAGGCTTTATTCAACCTAGTTCCTCACCCTAGGGAGCTCCTATCCTTTTCGTTAAGAAAAAGGATGGTTCAATGCGGATGTGCATTGATTATCGTGAACTAAACAAGATAACAATCAAGAACTGTTATCCTCTTCCCATGATCGATGACTTGTTCGCTCAACTTCAAAGGGCTAGTTATTTATCTAAGATTTATTTAAGATCAGGTTATCAAATACTGAAGGTTAGAAGTGAGGATGTTCCTAAGACTGCCTTTAGGACCCGTTATGGTCATTATGAATTTCTGGTGATGCCTTTTGGGCTCACAAATGCACCTGCAGCATTCATGGATCTCATGAATAGAGTCTACAAACTGTACCTAGATAAGTTTGTCATTGTCTTCATAGACAACATACTTATCTACTCTCGTAATCAAGTTGATCACGATAAACATCTTCGGTGCATCCTAGAATTGCTGAGACAAGAGAAGCTTTATGCTAAGTTCTCTAAGTGCGAGTTTTGGCTTAGAGAAGTCCAGTTTCTTGGATATGTTGTAAGTGAGCATGGTATCCAAGTGGATCCCGCTAAGATTGAAGCCATAATAAATTGGGAAGTACCCAAAACTCCATCGGAGATTCGTAGTTTCCTAGGATTGGCTGGTTATTATAGGAGGTTCATTGAGAACTTTTCGAGGATAGCCGCTCCTTTAACTACTTTGACCCATAAGAATGTCAAGTCTGACTGGGTTCCAAAACAACAAGAATCTTCTAAGATTTTAAAACACAAATTGAGCAATGCTCTTGTGTTATCTCTACCTGAGGGTATTGAGGATTTTGTTGTTTATTGTGATGCCTCGCACACTTGCATGGGTTGTGTGCTTATGCAAAAAGGTAAAGTGATTGCTTATACATCACGACAATTAAAGGTGCATGAAAGGAATTACACCACCCATGACTTGCACTTGGGTGCTGTTGTATTTGCACTTAAGTTGTGGAGACATTACTTATATAGCACGAAGTGTATTATATGCACTGACCATAAGTGTCTCCAATATTTGTTCAATCAAAAGGATTTGAACATGCAACAGCACCGCTGGATGGAGACACTTAATGATTATGATTGCGAAATTTGCTATCATCCCAACAAGGCAAATATTGTCGCTGACGCCTTAAGTCGCAAGGAAAGGGTTAAGCCTATAATGATTAACGCCAAGAGCATCAAGCTCAGAAATAGCTTGAATGAAAAGCTATTAGTTATATAAAGGCAAGCCCTATTAGAGGCTAATATTCCTAATGAAGGATTAGGCGGAACTGTTGATTAGTTAACGCCTGGAAAAGATTGGAATCCTTATATTCAATGAGAGGATCTGGGTTCCAGTCTTTGGAGGACTTAGAGATCTAATCCTCTAAGAAGCGCATAATACGAGATACTCAGTTCACCCAGGAGGTGACAAGATGTATCAGGATTTGAAAAAAGAATTATTGGTGGATGGGTTTGAAGAAATCCATAGCCACTTATGTAGCTAAGTATCTGACATGTTCGCAAGTTAAAGCCGAACATCAGAAACCGTTAGGACTTCTACAGCAACTTGAAATTCCCACTTGGAAATAGGAAACAGTAACTATGGATTTGATTACCAAGTTACCTAAGACCGAACGTGGTAATAACACGATTTCGGTCATTGTGGATAGGCTGACTAAGTCAATGCATTTCTTTCCAATTAAAGAAACGTATAATTCTGATAAGTTGGCTAAGTTGTATATGGACAAGATTGTGTCCCTACATGGTGTGCCGATATCTATTGTATCTGATAGATATACTAGGTATACATCTCACTTTTGGAAAAGTCTCCAACAATCTTTAGGCACAAGATTAAACTTTAGTACGGCTTACCACCCGCAGATGGATGGACAAAGTGAGCGTACTATTCAGACTTTGGAAGACATGCTTAGAGAATGTGTGATTGATTTAGGTGGAAGTTGGGATGACCACTTATCCCTAATAGAATTCTCCTATAATAATAGTTATCATATGAGCATCAAGGCTGCTCCTTTTGAGGCCTTTATGGGAGAAAATGTCGAACGCCCATGTGTTGGGCCGAAGTTGGGGAAGCCCAACTATCAAGACCAAAGATTGTCCAGGAGACCACGAATAAGATTATGCAAATCCGTGATAGACTCAAAGCTGCCCATGACAGGCAGAAAAGCTACACTGACAAGAGGTGTTAACCTCTTAAGTTCCAAATAGGGGACAAAGTCATGATGAAAAGTATCACCTTGGAAAGGTGTAAGGAGATTTGGAAAGAAGCGCAAGTTAAGCCCAAGATATATTGGACCATTCGAGATAATCGAATTTGTCGGCATTGTAGCTTATAAGCTTAAGCTGCTAGAGGAGCTTAGTGGAATTCATGATGTATTCCACATCTGTAATCTTAAGAAATGTCTAGCCGATGAGTCGCTAGCAATGTCACATCATGATGTGAAAATTGATGAAAACCTGAGGTTCGTTGAGAAACCAATTTCGATCGAGGATCAACAGGTTAAGAAGCTCCGAAAGAAAAAGATACCTATAGTAAAGATTAAGTGGGATGCCCTTCGAGGCCCCGAGTATACATGGGAGGTTGAGTCCACTATGTGACAAAAATACCCCCATCTTTTTGAATAAATCTCGAGGTCGACATTTCTTTTAAGGGGGTGAGGATGTAACACCTCGTAAAAATCGTGTCCAATAATGTCGTGACACGTATCATTACTTTTATAATAAGTCTAATAAGGACTAACGGTGTCAACATGCTCAAACTAAGCCTCTGAGTGGCCCTCTAGTGTCAACATGCATAAACTGAGCCACTGAGTGAGCACTAGTGTCAACATGCTTACACTGAGCCTCTGAGTGACCATTAGTGTCAACATGCTTACACTAAGCCTCTGAGTGACCATTAGTGTCAACATGCTTAAACTTATCCTCTGAGTGATCATTAGTGTCAACATGCTTACACTGAGCCTCTGAGTGACCCTTTACAAAGTCCTAACTCTCATATGAGCCACTGGTTGGACGAGAGGGATTAATTATGTAAATATGTAAAAGTTGGACACATGGAGCGGTTAAAAGTGTCAACATATTAATTTATACCCTTGAGTGACCTTTTAACGAACCGAGAGCTTGACAATGTCCGGGCATACTCCCGGGTATGCAAAATGTTGGCTACGGGAGGGCTAATTATGCTTATAAAGTTGTTTTAGAGGATTAATAAGTTGAGGGGCTAAATGTGACAAAGTTTGAAAGTTCCCATGAGGTGCTCGCGGGCCGCGAGAGACACAGGCCTGGTCTCTCGCGGGCCGCTAGAGGCCTGTATATGCATAATTTTTGCTTGGCCACCACACATGTTGCCAAACACCATTTGATTCAAACTATGGACTTCTAAACAACCATGCCACATTTTAGGACACTTGTAGGCTCCCTCTAACACTTGCTAACACCTGGCATCACCTCCTTCAAGCTCTCCAACTATAAATAGGTGCAATGGTTCATCACTTGAACTTGCACCTTTCTCATAAATCATTTTATCTCCCTCCTCTGGAAGTTCCTTTCTCTTGCATTTTCATTTATAGGCTTTTTATAGCCAAAAGTCAAGCGTTTACGGAAAACGCTTTGACTTTCAGTTAAGACCATTATGGTCTAGCCATTGTTCGAAACGAACATAGCTAAGTGATCGTAATAAAGTAGGTGTTAATCCCAATTTAGGGCACCTCCTAAAGATCACGTTTGCTAGACCAATTGACGGGTCAAAATTTTATTATTAAAACGTCAATTAGGCCAGTTTCGAAAATATTATAATCTGGGTTTATATATTTTATGAAACATGTTTTGACACTTAAACAAGTTGGTAGTAATTATTAGAACATTGAGAACTGTTCGACTCGTCAATTTCAGTTCTAGGGTCGGTTTCCAATCAAAAGTCACAAAGTTTGACTTCTGCTTTGACTTTTAATTCTGACCCGATTTAGATTAGTTAGCTACTGATCTAAGGTTGCATTATGATCGTAATATAATGTAGCATAACCCCCTGAGGTTATATTACATGATCATAATCGGAATCTAAGTTTATCCACAAATTTCGTTATAATGCCAATTTTGACTAAAATGTCCTTTTTACATAAAATAAAGTTTTAATCGATAATGAACTTGAAAACAAATTTCCTACTAATATAATATCATAAATAAGATTATTTGGGATGTCAATTCAGTTTATATATTGACTTTACATAAAAGTCCTTGCATTATGTCGACAAATGACGATAAAGCCCTTATGGCGCATAAACAAATTTTAATCATACTTTTTATACCAAACATTTTATCTACTGATGTATTATATTAAATAACATATCTAAAACATATAAACATGGTCTTAGCATCCGTTTTCACTAAACTTCGCACAAATCACCATTTTTCGACATGAAGGCCATTTCGGCGCATAATATGGTTTAAAACCATAATTATCAACCAAGACTTGTTACCTACTGAGTTTAAAACTTATTTAAAATATTTTTACAGTAGGTACATAATATAAACTCAGAATCCCAAATAAATTATGAAGCTATGTGTAAAATGACCGAAATGCCCCTTCGGTGCATAGTTTGGCCATAAATGATAAATTACACATATGATCATTATCTTACTGATATAATATCATTTATTAAATATCTTTCTAGAATACTTATGATCATAACATCAAAATATATTCAAGTTTCTTTTGTACGATATATGATTACCAAAACACCCTTGTGAGGCATAATACATTTTAAAACCTTAACGGGCATGTAAGTTGATATTCTACTGATATTACAACTTATTTAAAGTATAATGGCATATAGAACTTGTCCATAACTTATCCGGTTACCCGATATTGCATATATGCGTACGGTTAAGTATATGTAACTAGCTTACGAAAATTAACGTAAACGGGTTTAACCTTATCATTTAAGTCTCAAAATCCAGAATTCTTATTGTTTACCCATATTATACAAGTCATGGTACTTGTTGGATTTAAACTACATTCTCTCCAGTCATCACTTAATCTAGCGTATTATACCGTTTTGATCATGTACGCTAGTCGGTCTAAGTCTACGACTTAAATTAAGACCGTTAGCATTTTAATTGGTTAGCTTATGCCATAATCAAGACTAGAGCCTTCCAGTAAATGCTATCTGCACTTCTTTCGTTTTGAATATGGCTAAGATATTAAATCTTGCATTTTTAATCAAAACTAGCTCAGGTAAATACTCTTGACTTATTTTCCCTATACAGGCTTGGGTTACGGTAAATTATTACCGCTTGGTCGGAAATGGGATCAATTGAATGCCGGAATGTGGCTAGTAAATCCGCATATTCCGTTTTAATCAGTTTTGTTTGATACTTAAACATTGGGGGTTAACGACCGTGTCCTACATATCATCGGCTCATTACATTAGTTAATGGCCACGACCAAAGCGTGGGGTGTAGGCATACACCTGACAGATGCTCATGCTAAATTATTTTTACCCACTAGTTGGGGATAATTACTTCGTGGGATCATAAGTGGTGTGTACGTTAATCATGTCTCGATCTCTGTACTGGTCCCCATGTGTATGGACAAACATGTAAAGCTTTTAACAAAGTTACAAGGCTGACTTTCCCAAGTTATAAAAGATTTTTCGTGCCCTGTGCACTTAAATCCATTTTTGAAATGTTTTCAAAATGAGTCAGTTGGGTGTATTTACCAGTGAAGACTGACGTATTTTCAAAAGACTTAGCTGCAGGTATAATACGAAATAGGCTGGAAGCTGTTTGGTAGTGATATAAGAGGATCTTGCAAATCCTTAGATCTGCCCAAAGTCTGTTACACATTTTTGTATATATTACGATCCGCCTGTGGATCTTTCATTACAAGTCGTCTGTATATTATTATCGTACTTTGAATATTTGGTTTGTAATAGTAATTTAAACTCCGAGACTTCCGATGTGTTGTGTTTAATTGACTATGATGATATCAACTTACGTTACAATATTCCCCACCCGGGCCCACCGGTGTTTGGATGAAAATACGGGGTATGATAAATTCTCTCGTTCACAGTGTAGTGTATTAGCTTTTTGTATTGACTAAGTGTTATGCAGTCTGCATTCTTACACTTTCAATTTATTTCTAACTTTGTTGAAACTTACTTTCTTGTTTAAGTGGTACTATTAAATGAAAATCTATGTGGAATTGAGGATTATGTTCCGATTATCCATTTTCTGACGAGCTCTGGAGTCTTTTATGCAATTTCCATCGAGATTTGGATTGTTGCTTCATATATGCAAGATTTTTGGACGACTGCTCGTGTGCAAGACAATGTGATCGAAGCAATAGTAAATGGTCATCATTTGACTATTATGGATGATGATATTCGAAACGCATTACAGTTGGGTCCTTTAGATCATGGAGAAGATTGCTATAATGCTCAGATGCGTGATAGAGCTCTTGTTAGTTTTGGATATTCCGGAATCTTGCCAACACGTCAAGTATACAAAGGAATGCTTCTTGAAAAATGGGATTTCTTTAACCATGTAATGATGCAATGTTTTGCTCCGAGAAAGTCCGGAATGGATGGGATGGGACATAATATGTTGTCGGCTATGATTAGGCTCACATTTAATCAGCCGTACAATTTTACACGTATGAACTTTTGAGCACTTCAAGCACATATTAAATATGACGCAAATGACTTTTGTCTTATGATGCTGTATACTCGGTTTCTAATGATTATTTTCCATCATCTTGTTCCAAATCTTCCGATCCATAATGGTTTAGCTTTACGTGCTCTTAAGAAGATGGGTAAATGGATTTTTAGCGATTGTCGTCAAGCTAATGTATCTACTCGCTCTCCTCGATTGCCGGTTCTTCATCCTATGCTAGGTGTTATTCTTGTTGAAGATTAAAATCCAGAAAGTGATTTACTTGGAGAAACATTTCTGACAGTGTTAATCAGATATTTGGAATGGGTGAGGATGAAAATGGTGTAGCTCCTGTTAATCTTCAACAGCCGGTAGTTGTTCAACCTTAGGTTGATCTTCAACAACCACCAGTGGTTATTGAAGAACCTGATGTTCATGAGCCAGATTTGGCAGAACAAGCAGTGGTAGTTGAGAATGTTGTTCCAATTGTTGAACCGGTAGATGAGCCTGTTAATGAACCGGTTCAGGATGAAGTGATGGAAGATATCATTCAACATATTTTGTTCGACCAACCCGAACCGAATCAAGAAGATCTTCTTTTTGATAAAGTGTTAGCTTGTATTGATAGTGCTTTAGAATCAGATGTTCCATCATCTAGTGCATCTGAAGGAAAGGGTATTCTAGTAGAGGAAGAAGACAATGTTGAAATGTTTTGGTTCGCAAAGATTTTCTCTGAAAGCTTACAACCAAAGGACAACAAAAGCTTCAAGCTTTTCGTGATAAGGTTGAATCAGTTGGTCCCTCTTCCGAGTGGACCAGACGCTTGTCTCTTTGGAATGAAAAGACTTCGGATTTCGACAATCTACCAGATGATTCTTCTGACAGCGACAATAACGAAGATCCAGATAATAGACCAAGCATTGTTTCGGTTTTGTTTCTCGACCAATGGTGACATATAAAAGAAGAAGATTGGGAGAAAGTTAAGTTCACTCCTAGGTCTTCGGGTTTACAGAACGTTTCATCAGTTGAAGTTCCAGCTGTAAAAGTCTCTTCAGCTTTTGGTGGTTCATCTTCTTTGGATATTCCTATTTCGTTGCCATCAGTATTAGTTGCTATATCTGCTCCTAGTACAACAATTGGTGTATCTGTTGCTAGTGTTTCTTCTCATGGCTTGTCTTCTAGTTCAAGTATTTCATTTATCACGTCAGGTGTGTCCACAGCTCCACTATTTTCTTGTTTTTCATCTCTTCCGAGTTCCAACAATCCGTTTGCTTCATCAGTTGGCATTAGTTCTGGTTTTTCTCGTGATGCCTCCTAGTTCTTCTTCGAGTTTTGTTCGTCCTAGTGGTATTCGACCTGCTAGTCCTCGAATGAAGAAACCTACTGTACCTGCATCTTCTACCCCTAAGTCATCAAAAAGAATTCGTCTGAATGTTGCTTTTGGTTCTAGTCCTTCTCACCATTCTTCTTCAAGGCCTTCATCCCATCTTTTAATTCACAACCTAAGGGTGCCTCGACAAGTGGTGATAGGCCTTCTTTTCAAGAGTATGTGTGGGATAAATTCGCTAAGTTAAGTCTCTATCATCAATGACAATCAGAATGTTAACAACAAGCAACATAAAGAATTGGATGAGCTTAAAAAGAAAGATGCTGACAAAGAAGATAAGATCAAGCGTTTATTTCTATAGTCTAAAAATCAGGCTATCCAAATGGGAATTCTTATCAAGAGGGATGAATCGTATTCCTCTCGGCATGAGACTCTTTCTTCTGCTACTGATCAGATTCGGAGGATTGTTGTTGAGCTTGTTGAGTTCTTTGCTGCTTAGGGGGAGAATACACCTTTACAAGTCCAAGCGAACTGCAAACTGGATGAGTTGAAAAAGATTCAGGATGACTTTGATAAAGACAAGGACCCCAACACTTCCTAGAGGGAGCAGCCAAATAGTACACAAGCTATGGAAGCTGCAACCGATGCTACGGTTGAGGGGGAGTCTAGTAAGGATGCAGGTGGGAGTGGAGGTAAAGGTCCAGTCGAGGGTGATCTTAGTGTGTTGTCTGATAACTCGAATGACGGGGATCTAATTGGAGAGCATTTATTTCTAACGACGACTTAGAGAAAGATGATGAAGTTGTTCGAATAGTTGAAGAACTTAGACTAGATGAAGACGTCGATCGTGTGGAAATGAGAAAAGGGGCAAATGTGTCATACACTATGATGTGCATTCTATTGAAGGAGTGGAAATGGATTTTGAAGAATTGCTTAGTATTGCTTATAATGATACACCTGTAGAACCAAATCCCAATCCTGAGCCGATTAATGATGAAGTTTAGAGGGTCTTATGGCTAAGAGCACCTCCATCAGATCTACCTTAGAAAAAAGTGTTTTGGACACATTAGTAGAGAATACTAGAAGCTGGGATTTCGATGCGCAAAACAACCTAGTGTTAATCAAGCAAAAAATGGTGTTAATACTTCAGGCTTCGCTTCAAAACTCTTTGCTCTCTTCCACCACATGATCTCCATCACATTGCCTAAATTAATTTGAACACTCCAACTTCTAATGGAATTATTGGAGCATTGTAGAAGGCCTTAGTAGAAGAAAGCAGAACAAGCAAGTGGAACCGGTTCAAACCGATTGTTGGTCGTTGAGTTAAATCAAAGAATAAGTTCACTGGAAAACTGAGTATAAAGTTATGTACCAACCTGCTTTATGTTTATAAACTATTCTGTTGAGGCAATTTGATCTTGATAGGATGGAAGGAATTGGGTTTTGGTACATTGATGGTAGAATGGGTGAAGTTGTGATCACAAAGAGGAAAGTTACTGAAGTGATAGTCAAGGTATTAGATCCCATCTGGTTGGTGAACTTCAAACTTTCTAATTTGAAAAGGTTGAAATGTAAGTCTCTCTGCTAATTGAAAGAAGACCGAGAGCTCGCCCTTCCGTTCTGTAGGTCCCCTAATCCGTATGGATCTTCACAGAATCATCTATCTAATCTATAGTGCGGAATCCTCTAGATCAGATTATCACAAAAATACATTTGGAAACTGAAATCACAATAAACACCATCTTTATTGATTATCTATCACAACGATTACAATCAATCTAGATCACACGAATTCGTCCAAGCCAATCTCTCTACGAATTCTCTCTCAACTCTTTCTGAAGTGACTAACTGAGCAACCCTAAGCCTAATGCAAAACTCAGATTACATTGAGACAAGTTTGCAACTGGGCTAGGGTTTAACCACATGGGCTGCGAATTGGGCTAGACCCAATTCACCTACCACTCCCTATAATGAGGATCTGGTTTGGCGAATCACTACAACTAACTATTACAAAACCCAACCGCTAACTGTTTATCGTATTACAAAATACAAGAAATCCAAAGATCACAAATATGCACCAACAAACTCCCCTTGACAATAGCTTCATAAAACAACTTTGTCTTCAGTCATCTTGCAATCTTCAACATCTTTGGTCTTTGGATAGCTTCAGCTTTAATAGCTTCTGTCAGCAACAGACTCCCCCCTAAGCTAATGCATCCAATCACCAAATCTTCTAAATCGTTAGTGTTTGAGTAAACTCTAGTTTAGCACTTGCATAGCAATCTTCAAACTCTTCAACTTTGTCTGCAATGTAGAAAGGAGGTTCTACCATGCATCCAAGCAAACTCCTCTTCACTATACTTCTCAGCAACACACTGCTACAATCTGTACACTATAAAAAAACATCTCGAGAAATCATAAGAATTTTTCAACACAAGTTTACAAATTATTATTATTCAAGAGATGGAAAAACTGTATCACAGATTAAGTAATTTTCACTCAAACTACACACTCAAAGTTTTTAAGCACATAGAATCTACAAGATTTTAAAATATTGAACTCATCTCCAACACAGTCTCCCCCTATCGGTAACAACTCCTCCATGAACAACCATTTTCCCTACGTTAAAAATTTTCAAGAAAAAGAAAATCTTTTTGTATTTCTATATTTTCTAAAAGTAAGAAAAAACAAAATAATCAACACTCTATTTTTGTGAGAATCACCGGTAAGAAGATCATATCAGCAACATCAACCTTTTTTCATACTAGTAGACAATTCTATATGTAATTTTCATGAAAAGCAGTTCAAGATGATTACCAGTGTTATTTATCCACATAAACAAAATACATGAACATTTTAAGTACCATTATTGTTTATCCACATAAACAAAATACATGAACATTTCAAGTACCATTACCTAGTGATATGTTAAGGTAATTTTATACTGATATACTACTGTGTCCCGCTTCAGGACATAACCCCATGATCAAGGTATGCACAAAGATTCCTCGTAGTAGGTGAGTATACCGAAATTCATCCTTTTTGATTTAAACGTTAGATAATTGGTGATCAGGTCAGTACTTCTGTACAAAAAATGTTTTGGTACGATTTATGCATTGTGCACATTCGAATGAGTCGCTAGGAGAGCTTCTTCAATTTCTGGGATTTAGCATTTTAGCTCTTTTAAGATATCTTAGTTGTGCCTAGGTCAGCATATATCTGGATGCAGCATATATCTGGATGCAGCAGAAAGACAATCCTAATACCCCGGATGAAATAACAATATAAAGACCCAAAACTTCAGATTTTTGTAATCTATCAGCGCAAGATTTAAGGTTATAAAACCATACGCCACTGATATGTTCCTCACTCATACACTGTTCTTTATGTTTATATCACCAAGGTAAGTTAATTATTTCATGCTTTTTGCCTTCTGGTACATGATATGATAAAGCTGCTATCATATGTATGCAATTTAATTTTAATTTCAGTATGATAGTCTAACTTGCTGATGTACTATCATTTCTTCTTTTCAACACTGTGAAAACTCATTTTTGATTTTCTATATTTTTTATGTTTTCATTTTTGAAAAATAGTAAAGCATTTACAAAATTCTTATGGAAAAATGGTTATTCAGGATTCCTCATTCCTTTGAGTTCGACTAGATGTTCAAAACGAGCCTTGTCAAAAGCTTTTGTGTAAAGATCTGCTAGGTTATCTAGTGTGTTGACTCTATGCTCTTCAATCACTTTCTTTTCAGAACAATCCCGTATTTATAAAATGATGATGAATGTTAATATGTATTGTGTGACTGTGCTTTACGGGATTGTTTGTGATTGAAATAGTGGCATTATTGTCAATCATAATAGGAGTACGAGTGAAATTCAAACTATAATACGCATCTGCTATTGTATCTAGAGAACCTGAGAGCAACAGCTACCCGCAGAAATATATTCAGCTTCACATGTAGAGGTAGACACGCAAGACTCCTTCTTGCATTGCCATGACATGATCCTCCCTCCTAAGAGCTGACAACCACCTGTGGTAGACTTTCTGGTTGATTTGCATCCTCCAAATTCTGAATCAGTGAAAGCAACAAATTCAAATCACTGGCAGCTGGATACCATAACCCAAGTTTGGGTTTCCCCTTCAAGTAACGAATAATCCGCTTCACCACTTTCATATGTGACTCTTTTGGATTCGCTTGATATCTGGCACAAAGACACACTGCGAACATGATGTCTGGTCTTGAAGCAGTCAAGTACATTAGAGAACCAATCATTGCCCAGTACTGAGTTGGATCAACATCATCCACACTCTCATGATCTGGACCAAGATTGCGATTCTCGCAGATAGGTGTGTTGAAAGTAGCGCAATCCTCCATTTTGAAACGAGACAAAATGTCATACACATACTTTTTCTGATGTATAAACATCCCATCCTTCTTCTATTCAACTTGCAATCCCAGAAAGTAAGACAGTTCACCCATCACATTCATTTCGAACTTGCTCTCCATTACCTCCTCGAATTCATGACAAATATTCTTATCAGATGACCCAAAAATAATATCATCTACGTATACATGTACCAGCAGAAAGTGTTCCTTCTTTCTCTTAATGAAAAGACTACTGTCAATCTGACCTCTTTCAAAACCATTCTTTAACAAATGTGCTGACAGTGTCTCATACCATGCCCTAGATACCTGACACAATCCATACAATGCCTTATCAAGTCGATAGACTCGATCTAGATAATCTGGATCAGTAAACCCATCTGGTTGTGAGACATACACCACTTCTTGGACTTTCTCGTAAAGAAAAGCACTCTTCACGTCAAGTTGGTAAACTTTGAAGCCCTTGAATGATGCGAAGCTAGGAACAACGAATTGCTTCCAACCTTGCTACTTGTGCAAACACTTCATTGTAGTCAATCCCTTCTTGCTGATTCAACCCTTTCACCACTAACCAAGCCTTATTTCTCGTCACAATCCCTCGGTCGTCTTTCTTGTACTTAAACACCCACTTGGTGCCTATTTCCTTCTCTCCTTCAGGCAAGTCAACTAGCTCCCAAACCTTCAACTTCTTGAACTGAGCTAGTTCCTCTTGCATAACTTCAACCCATGAATTATCTTTTAGAGCCATGTGAATATTCTTCGGCTCCTCTTGGGAAATAAAACAGCTATAGTAACACTCCTTTATCATCCCATTCTTCTGAATCGATGTAAATAAACAGGAACCTTCGATCACACCTCTTCTTGTCTGAACACCTACAGCAACATCACCTATGATCTTCTCAACTGGATGATCTTTGTTTGCTCGAGTAGTAGCAATGGTGTCAACAACTAAATAATCTCCCAGATTAGATCCAATCTCCCCTAAATGTTCTCATTTGCAAATGGATTAGTAAAGTGCTCCCCCTGAATAGGTTCAGACTCACTATCACTTGAATCTTGTGCAGCAGCATTGGAGGAAGTTTCTGGAGCATCTGTCATCGATAACTTGATCTTGGCATACAGTCACCCTCTTCATCACAGATCGTAGTTTGAATTACTTGAGACTTATCTGGATTGGAAGACTTAGGAATATTAAATAATTTAAAAACACTATCATAATCATATAATGTAGTAGGACCACTCGTTGATTGTTAAGGTGAATAACTAGTGATTTCAACATTAAACACAACCTCAACTTTACCAGGTTTTAGATTAAAAACCCTTTTATTCAAAGTTCCAGGCACATAACCTAGAAAGTAGCCCTCGTGAGCTATCTCACCGAATTTTTGTTTATCTTTATTTCGCATTATTGTGCAGGGTAATCCAGAAGGTTCAAAGCCTTTCAAGTTGGGTTTATGGTAAAACATTAGTTAAGACATGTTTTGTTAAACCGTTTAACCATCAAAACTTTGTTTACGACATAACAAGCTGTGTTACCAGCTTCTTCCAGAAAGGAACTAGAAGCTTTGAATCAGAGAGCATAGTCCTAGCGGCTTCAATCAACGTCCTCTTTTTCCTCTCAGCGACCCCATTCTGTTGAGGTGTATAAGGAGCAGAATATTGATGTTCAATTCTCTTCCGAAGACAATAGAGATCCAGAATCTGATTCTTGAACTCCGTGCCATTGTCACTCCTTACTCTCTTGATCTGAGCATCATGGACTTTTCCAATTTTGTAAAAATATCTATTAGCAACTCCGATGTCTCATCTTTTGTACCAAAAAAGAAAACCTATGAATACCATGAGTAATCATCTGTGACAACCAAACAATAGTACTTTCCACCTATGCTCCTTACATTCACTGGACCGAATAGATCCATATGAAATAATTCATAAGGAGCATCTATGGAATTTACTATTTTGGACTTGTGAGGCTTCTTATGTTGTTTTCCCTTTTGATATGGAAGACATTTATCTTCCACATGAAACCTCTTCACTGGAACCCCTTCCACTAAACTGTTTTTAATAATATAGTTCATTTTTCGGTAGTGGATGTGCGCCATGCACCTGTGCCACAACATTGACTCTGCCTCAGATGCCTTTGACAATAAATACGCCACCACTGGTGAAGCATTTTTAGCACTCATGTCCATGATATAAGTGTCATTCCTCCTTGGAGCTCTCATCACTATCCAATCATCTGGTATTACCAAGCCTGGTTTCAACACCAAAGATTCAGACTTAGTAAAATGGACCGAGTGACCCTTGTCGTAGACTTGTGACACGCTCATCAGATTGTGTTTAAGCTGCTCGACATATTCACTTTGTCCAATGTGATCTTTCCGTTTGTCACTTTTCCTCGACCTGTAATGTGCCCTCCTTTAGCACCGGCAAAATTCATGTAACCTCCATCTATGTTTTCAAACTCGGTCAACAATCTCGCATCCCTTGTCATATGCCTGCAGCGCCACAATCAACATACCACAAGTTGATAATCCTCCTTGGCAGCTCCTGCACAACACAACAAAAAATTAGTTAGATTGGGGGACCCAAGCCATAATGGTCTTGGGTCTTCCATATTTGATCAACCACCGGAACATCCATCCAATATCCATCACTCATAACTGAAGTGTTGGATCTCAGACGTGTTGATGGAAATGGTTTTGGATTTCCACTCGGTCTCTGGTCCAGAGGTTTCCTATACATGTTTGGACTCTGTACCTTTGGAAATTTTGGTTTTGATTCCTTGAATTCCAATGGTTATAATTTCTAAAGCCATTATTATAAAAATTTCAACTACCAACATTCTGATATCGAGTTTGATATTGACCTTGACTTCTGAAATTACTTGATTGACCATTAAAGTTATTCATTCTTGGTGAACTACTTCTAGGTCTTTCATATCTGCCTGATGTATATTTAGAGTGAAACCTTTGTTGATTTCTTTGAAAATGAGGAACTTGGTGAGTTCCTTTTTCAGCCTTATGTACACCAATCGCAACACTTTTCTGCTTGGTAGCAGATGTCTTTGGTGAGTTAGAAACTTTCTGCTCACCATCACCAACCTTTTCTGGTGATTTTTCTCGCTTTCTCTCAGTCATTGTGCTTCATTCTTTTTGTTAGGACAGTAGCTAGCTACATGCCCCTTGGTGTGACATTTGAAGCACGATCTTCTAGCCGAAGTCTTCTTAATTAAAGTCTCTGTTTAGATCCATCAGGTGACAATGATGATGATGCCCTTTGAAGGATCTTGTTTAGTTTGCTCATTTTTTTATTTTTCTGTGTTTTTATTTTTAGCAAACTGCACATTTGACTCACTTTCAATAACAGTGGTTTCTTCTTTCATATCACTCCCTTTAACAAAATCAATTTTTTTAACAAAAATTTGCCTTTTCTTAGGGATTGTATTATTTGTTTTCAAAACTGGTTCCCTATTATTATTCTTCTTGACACTTACATCATCATGTTTAGACACACCCACATACCCTGATTTGGAACTACTAGGTGTAGTTGGCGTAAAATCTGTTAGCTCTTCTTCGTCTGGCAAGAAAGAATAGTCGTGACCAAGAGGTGGTGGAACTTCATTGAAACCTTTGAAGCCCACACTAGTCTTGTCATTACTTTTCTTCAAGCAATTCATCATATGTTTCATTACAAAAGATGAATCTCTGAATTGCTTCAATTTCTTTTCAAGTTCACAAATTTTCCCTCACAACTCTGTGAATGGGGGATCGGCTCCTCCAATGAGCAACTGGTCTGACCTAACTCATCTAGCAGAGGCGGAATTCATTGCTAGAGAGGATGACAAACGAACAAGTGAGATCTTACTATTTAATTACTCTGAATGTATTGATTGACGTGCAAAGTACAAGGCAAGTAAACAAATCAGCAGGGCTTCGCCGTACCAACTGAACTAACACTTTTAGCTCTGACACAACATTCCTCTATTTTTAGGTCGACATGACTCGCACTGGAGTGTGTGAAACAGAGACTGTGACTCGTGCGAATGGTTGCCTCGTACGAGTCATCTGACTCACTTGTACGAGTCATCTACAAAATACATAAAACAAACAATAACATTTATACATATGACGTTTAAGCCCTATATACAATATTTCCATATCCTAGACGTAGGCAATAGACATAATGCACCAACAAACACCCCCTTGGATGTTGCTGCAGTCTGGATAGTCTTCAAAACATCTTCATATGATTTGATATTTAACGACCAAGAACCTCTTCGGTGGCTTGCGACGCTCCTCAAAAGCTTTTGGCGTTTGATCTGTTGGAGGAGGTCGGTTCACTATATTGCCAAACTGAAAACTTCTCAGCGATGATATGCGAGCTCGCTCAGCAATCCTAGCTTCCTTCCTTTCCTTCTTCTTTTACTCGGTTTCCTCCAACTTCCTCCAAGAAGTGTTCCATGTCGATCCTGAATGTATATCATTGGCGAAGCAGACATTAACAATCTTCTGAAACTGGAGTTCTTGCTCTTTATCTTTCTCTTCGTAGCTGATCTTGCTGTAGAACAAGCAATCTATATCTACCTTCATACAATTTACTAACCACATAGGGTCTAGTACTCGAATGCCACGCCATAGCCCATATATTCGTTTGTGTGCTATGACGTTTTCGGTTAGCTCCTCAATTATCTTCCACGAGCCATCAGGGTGCACACATATCATAGCCTCTCCTGTATTAGAATCATAGTGCCACCACTTGAAGATTTTGTGGAAGTCCTGCTCCATCTGTATCATAGGCATATTCTTCATTACTTTCGGCCTCTTTAGGATGAGCATAACATCCTTCTCTTTAGTCGCTGGATCTATCTTCGTAATGCGTCTCGGAAAGTGAGGTTTCTAGTGTATAAATCGATGTGCAGCTTCAAGCTTAATCAACTTCCATAGCCTTTGGTTGTGAAATTTCAACTTTAGATTTATTGTCTTTATTTGCACCAGCTCTTTGATGTCCCAATAAGGCAAGGATTTGATGTCGCTCAGATATCTAATGTCCTAGATTTGAACTTCCGCTCGGCTGGTGAACTCGTGAACCACTTCTTCCTCATTTCAGCAATTTCAGCTCTACTCAACTGTTGAGGAGTTGTTCCCTGTTTAGCAGCTTTTTCGACCTTTCGTTTCAGCACATTGGCATTCTCTGCTGCAAACAGTTCAGTGAAAGTTGGGGAGTCATCTGTACCCTGGTCAGCTAGATTAGAAATATTGTCATCAGAATCATCCTCCACGATAACTCGATCATAATCGTTAGAATCTTCAACGTGTTCTAATACATAATCGTTTGGCTCGAAAGCGCTAATCTCGTTGAGCTCATCTTCGAAATCAAACTCAAACTTTTCTTCATCCATGCCTAACATTTCGGCAATCTCTTCCTTAGAAAAGCTGTGGATAAATTATCCCTCCTCAACATCATGCTCAAGATAAAAAATCTTTGGTTTCGGCTCGACAGGAATGGTAGATGTAACAATTACCAAGAAGATTCCTGCCTGTTGAGCATCAAAAGGACCTTCAGTTCTGTCCTTATCACCTTCCTCAGTCGTTTGATTTGTAGAATCGTCTAGATACACAGAATAATCAATCTCTTCATTTACACCGGACTCTGTTACACGAATACCCGCACCACCTACATTATCATCATCATCGTCACCACTATCAGAATCAGAATCACCAGATAGCACATCATCTAAATCTTCCTCTTCTTTCTCAGCATCTTCCTCAAATTCTTCAACTGCTGCCTCAATCTCCTTTTCTAACTTTTTCTTCAGAAGCCATTCACGATGTCTCACAGAAAGATCTGACATATCAATATCCACATCCTTAGGCTTTTCTATTAGCACAAACCTGTTCGACACTTGATACAGCACGTTATCTGTGATAATTGGCACAGATTCAGCTTCTGGCGTAATTTCGACATTCACGGGATCCTCTACCACTTTCTCTTTACCTTTGCCTTGCGCGTCTGATAGTTCTTTAGCAAGACGTTCTCTTTCAGCAACACGTTCTCTGGCCTCAGCACGTTCAATTTCATCTATCTCTGTAGCTATATTGACTCCCAGGTTTTTCGTCAGAATTTTCTCAAACAAATTCATTCTTTTATCACTTCTGAGACGTTCCTCCTCATATTCAGCCATACGGAGTCGTAAATGTTCATTCTCTGACACAATGCTGGCGAGCATGGCTTCTAGTTGTTGTTTATCTTCATTAAGCACATTAAGTTGCTCCTGTAACTCCGCTGTTTTGACAATATTTAACATGACCTGTTTTTGTAGCTCTTCAACGTGCGGGTCGTTAAACACGTCTGTTGTAAAGTCTTCGCCCCTGGAATGTCTCCAAAATCAAAGTCAAAATCAAATTTAGACTGGGGCTGCAAAGTATGCGGTGGCGGCTGCGGTGTAGCCTGTCGTGGTATTGGATGTGGTGGTAGCTGAGGAGTCGGTTGTGGTGGCGGCTGAGGAGTAGCCTGTCGAGGTGGTGATTGTGGTGCAGATTGTCTTGGTGGAGAAGGTGGAATTTGTGGAGTTGGTTCAACAACAACCTCTTCTTCAATCGACTGCTCTTGCACTATTTCTTTGGATTCAACAGTAGGAGACTCAGAGCTTCTAGCTGCTTGGCGCTTGAAACGTCGTGTCTTTTTCTTTGCTGGTGTATGTACAGGAGTGTCATAGTACGAACCCGATGGTATATACGTAGTATCATCCTCACCTACTACTTTGCGCTTTTTCTCTTCAGCTTTCCACTTTTTCTCTGCCAAACGCTTTGCTTCTATCTTTTTGGCTCTCTTTCATTCACCTGCTCTTCTATCTTTTGAATTAGTGCTAGAAGACGATGCGTCTTCAGCCAATTTATCTCCACCAAATGCTTGCCTCTCAATGTCTACAGCAATATCTTAAATATTTTCTTCAATTTCTGGTTCATCTCTTAACCCAGAACTTTCAGCTGCTTGCTTTTTCTTTTGAGGTGCAGAAGTAGAAGATGTAGTTGTCGCTTTTCTCTTTGAACTCTTTTCTCCATCTTTCATGAACCAAGAACTACGCTTAGCAACAATACCGTCTAGCGCAGTCAACTCCTCGCTCTCATCCCCACTCTCTTCTTTCCTCCATTTTCCCGAAGTCGGAGCAATGTAATCTTTATCAACAATAGCACCAAAAACTAGTTTGGCATTCGGAAATGTCTTTAAATGCGAATTCATCTTCTTGAGAGTTGAGACATCCATGTGTTCAAGCTTTAACACATCTTCCTTTTTCTTCTTCAAGTTCGGGTGCAGGTGATCTAACAACATATGTATAAACCGTGGATACTGCAGGGAGTTTTTCCCTCTGTATATTCTGCACCATCTGTGTAAATATAACCTTTGAAAAGTTATATGGCAGATTCAGAACCAATGCAGTAATCACACACATTTGGTAATCGCCAAATCATCAAACCTTCCTTTGCAATGACTCAATGCATGAACGACAACGTGAGCTATATAACGAAATGGCGCACTGAGGTTTCCCTTCTTGAAAGACGCAGCGTTTACAAATCCAGCATAACCCATTCAGTAAGAAAACCCTTCACCATATACTTGGAAAATCCTGTAGGATCGTCTTCATTATCCTTAATATCCAAAACCTTCCTGATCAAATCTTCCGTAATCTTAACCTGTATATCCTCATCATCTATCTTCATAGCTGAAACTAGCGCAATCTCTTCAGCATTAAACTCTGCCGCATTCAAAAAATATTCGACATGAGATCTAGATACTGTATGACGATCAGTGAGCCTTTGGTAATCGGGATTCTGCTTAAAAAATCTAACGCATCTTGATAAGCAGCAATCCCGATAATAGAATCATCAAGTAGACAACAGATGTTGTGGAACAGAGAGAAAGACGTTTTCTTGACCTGTACACAAAGAGAATTCAAACCGTTAGAAATTTTCAGAACTTTCAACTTACAAGATCATTCGTACGAACCATACATCCGTACGAGTCAATACTTAGAAAATTTTTCAAGTTTGGATCAAAACATCACTCGTACCAATCACTAATTCGTACAGGTGACTAAAACTTAGACATTATTCAAGAATTACTAAACTTGCTTCGTACGAACAATGCTTCGTACGAGTCAATACTTAACAAATTTTAAAACTCAGTTTGTATGAGTGGTCCTTCGTACGAATCATAAACCGTACCAAATAACACCAAGTTTAAATCAAACTTAAAACATGTTGTTTTTAACAAATTGATGGTTGATTTATAGGCTATTGGGGCCGATATTGACGATTTTAAGTTCAAATTTAAGTTTTACCGGTCCAATTTCCCTAAGTCTACGTTTTATGTCCATTTGGTCCAAATCCGGCATTATAACGGCTAAGAACAAGCAATAGTACCTTTCCCATTGAAAGAGGTGTGCGTATCAGCCTCCCCAATGTATGATACACGGTAAATGTCAAGAAAAATCGAAGATTAGAAACGGTTCGCACAAAATGCTCTCTCAGTAGCACAGTAACATAAAGTTGGCTCGTGCGAATAAGAAGGCCTTTTATACTAGTTTAGTGTCATTCGTACAAACCATAGGCTTGTGCGAGATGAACACCAAAAGTCATTCATATGAGTTAGTGATACTTATACGGATCAGTTCTGAAACTTTTTAAACTTTTTTTTAAACTTTTTTATTTTTTTATGATATTTTATCTGTTTAAAACCCACTCAGTTAACCAATGTAGGTCCCCTAGTCCGTATGGATCTTCACAGAATCGTCTTTCTAATCTAGAGTGTGGAATCCCCTAGATCATATTTCACAGAAACAAGAACACGAACAAGAACAATTTCCTTCAAACAGCCTTCTATTGATTATCTAAAACGAAGTGTTTATAACAAATTCAAGACTCTCTCCTTAAACCAGCAACACCAGCAACTGAGCAACTAACTGAGCAACCTTAACCCTAATCACAACCTCCTTTATATAGAGATAGGTTATGCAACTGGCTAGGGTTTCCTACATGGACTGCTAATGGGCTTAAATCCTAATTCGCCTACCATGCACTATTTAGCGTCTAGTTCAGCCCAAGTACTTCTAATTCACTATTACAAAACTAAACCCGCTAACCGTTTATCATTTTACTAATTACAAGATATCCAAAGACCAAATCTAAGTTGTTGACACAAATATGCACCAACAACCAAGTCCAAGTTAATGACCCTGGTTATCTGATTTGCCTACCAAGTCTAAGTTAATGACCTTGGTTGACCATTTTTGACCAAAACATATTTATTTTAAATTGTGACGTTTCAAATTAATGAACTTTATTGACGTTCAGGTTAAATTTTTGTTTAAGATTAGCTCCCAACCCATGGTTTTCAGATTCCCTATAGCAAGACGTCGCCAAGACTTAAAGTATTAGTATTTTCATCATCCGTAGACTAAAACAAAACTAAAAAGCTAAGGAAACTGAAAATCTTGTTGGGTTTTGTAATTTTTTGACAAGAAATAACAGTAAAGATAGATATTTTTTTGTGAGTTTTGTGTTAAGAGGATCATATCAAGTGTTTAACAAATCACCAGTACTGTTGATCTTGTTATACTCATTAAGCTTTTAACCAGATTTACCTAGATTGCCAATATTCTTATCCACTTAAACCTCTTCTCGTTTCTCAACTGTTTCAAGTTATGTTAGGTGATATTAGGAGCATGAAATAACTGTGTTTCCCATCTCAGAATATACTCCCGCATCGAGATTCCCAGAATTTCATTTCACAGGTGAATATATCCAATTGATATTTGTAAAGGGGTGAATTGCGAGACCTTGAGAGCTCAGGTTAGTACTACCATACAGACAAAGAGATGAAGGCTTGTCTTTAGGTGGTGTTCCTTAAAGGAATCTTTTGAACTACAGATGTCAAAAAGTTTATGACACAATCATTTTTTAAGTAGCTTTTGTAGGCGAATAATGCGTAAAGTATTATACAAGTTCTAGTGGCCACTGCTTACACAAAATCAGAAGAACTCGGATCCAGATATTGATTAAATATAAAGACCTAGTATCGCAGAATCTTGCATTCTCTCAAATGAAATTTCAGAGTACTAGGTCCATATATCCGAGAGATGTTAACCCACAAGTTTTTCTTTTAGGTTTATATCATGAAAGCAATTTACTGAACGAGTGAAGCCTATTGGCACATCCCCAGTAAGACCTGTTTATTTACTTGTTTAATCATTCCATATCTTTAGCATACCGTGATTGTCATATTGATATAATATGATCTCCCTTTTTCACAAAAACTCTTTTTGACTTTTATAATCTTTTTGTATTTTCCCAAAATTTCTCCCCCTAAAATCAAAAACATATTTTTGGAACTTTAGAGTTTATTTTTAAAGAAAGAATGTACAGAAAAGTCGTCAAACCGATGAGAATCACGTCAAGTCGTTGTTATCCTCAAACTCAACCTTATGTATATCCCCTGATATCAGATTTCGTAAACCATTTAATTTTAAAAGATTTTTAAATCTTGTACGATCAAAGGCTTTGGTATAAAAATCTGCTTTTTGGTCATCAGTGTAGATTTTTTCAATTCTAACCAACTTTTTCTCGTAGCAATCATGGATAAAGTGGTGTCGAATCTCAATATGTTTAGTTCGAGAGTGTTGACATGAGTTTTTAGTGATATCGATCGCAACCTGGTTATCTACATATATAGGCGTATCAAGAAATTACAATCTTAAGTCTCTCATCTGCTGTTGAATCTAGAGAATCTGGGAACAACAGTTGGTTGCTGAAACGTATATAACCTCACAGGTAGATAGAGCGACCACGGTCTGTTTCTTGCATTTCCACATTACCAAACGAGTTCCGAAGAATTGGCAACCAGCCGTTGTAGATTTTATGTTAAGTTTGCAGCAATCGAAATTAGAATCCGAGTAACCCGCAAGATTGAAGTCGTTGTGTCTAGGGTACCACAAGCCGGTGCTTGGAAATCCCTTCAAATATCTCATGATACGTTTGACGGTGAGCAAGTGTGAATCTTTTGGATTGGACTAATAACGGGCGCACAGGCATGTTGGATACATGATATCTGGTCGAGAAGTAGTGAGATTCATCAAGGATCCGATCATGGAGCGATATAATGTCTCATCAACTTTGACTCCATTAAAATCTGGAAAAATGCCGTGATTAGGAGCTAATGGAGTAGATGCTGGTTTAGCTCTGCCATATCGAATTTCTCCAATATGTCATGAGCATACTTCGTCAGATGGATGAAGATACCATCAGGCAGTTGATCGATCTGAAGACCTAAAAAGAACTTTATCTCCTCTATCGCTCTCATTTCAAATTTGCACTTCATGACTTCTTCAAAGTCCTTACACAACTTGTCATTTGTCGAGCCAAAGATGATATCATCCACATATATCCATGCAATAATCAAATGACCATCCACTTCCTTTGTAAAGACGGTAGAATCTACAGTTCCTCTGATAAAGCCGTTGTCTAGAAGATGTCATGACAGTGTTTCATACCAAGCGCTGGGGGCTTGATGTAGACCATATTAGGCTTTGTTCAGAAGGCAGACTTTGTCTTTGTGCATTAGATCGATGAACACCGATGGTTGGCCAACATACACCTCCTCTTTGACTTTTCCGTATAAGAAAGCAAATTTGGCATCCAATTGGTACTCCTTAAACCCTTTCGAAGAGGCAAAGGCCAAGAATATGCGTATTGCTTCAAGACGGGCAACTGGGGCATAGAATTCGGTATAATCTATCCCTTCCTGCTGATGAAAACCTTATACCACGAGTCGAGCTTTGTTGCGCACTACAATCCCTCTATCATCACCGCTTGCACTTGAAGACCCATCGAGTGTTTATCTTTTTCTGATGATCTGGTAGGTTTACAAGCTCCTGACTCCCAGTTTCTGGAATTGAATCAATTCCTCTTGCATTGCGTCCACCCAGCTCTCTTCTTTCAACGTGTCTTTCCAGTTCCCCAGTTCTACCTGAGAAACAAAACAACTATTAGAAAGTCTGGTTTGAAGTGGAGCAATACGAGTATAAAAACAGCTTAGATCCTTGTTGATCTGATTGCGAGTTTGCACTCCCGTTTGTAAGATGCCTATAATATTTTCCGAATGATGATATGAAAGCGTCCTCGACATCACTTCATTTTGAACATCTACTTGTGTTTGTAAATTTGTGATGACTTCATCCACAACCGGTACAGACGATGAAGCTTCATTCCTGACATTTGATTGATCAGCTTGATTATTCAAGAAGCATTCAATCTGCTCAGATCATTCATCAAAACTGGATCCTCCATCATCGAAAGTCGGTTCCCGATCAGAGTCAACACATGGCTATTGCTGGGCAGATGATTCGGCGTGTGGACAATTGGTACAGGAACAGAGTCCTGAAGAGTAGATCTCGGACTACATCAGATGTGTTGACAGGAAATGACGGGGAAATTACCAACGGTCTAGTAACTTATTCTTGATTAGATATTTGATGCTATTGAATGAGCATAAAAAGTTCTTCTTCTCATGGCATATCTTGTAGGTGGAAAGAATTCCACAAACCATCGTAGTTAAACAGCCATGGATCCCCAGGTTTCTGCGTTGGAGTAGTATATTGTTGACAATCAACATGCTGAGCAAGAATAACCTGGTTCAAATTCGGCAAGATGAAATGTTTTTGAGGAGTAGCATAACCCACGAAGAATCCTTCTAAGGATTTGGCACCAAATTTACCAGCCGGGTCCAATACAATACACGGTGATCTAAAAGGTTCTAGAAATACAAGGTTGGCTTTCGTTTATATAGTAACTCAAAACACGTCTTGTTGTGAGGCTTAACTGTTAACACACGATTCAAGGTGTTACACGCTGACACGACTGCTTCACTCCAAAAACTGATAAGCAATTTCGAATCGGCTAGCATGGTTCTGGTAGTCTCAATCAGTGTGCGATTCTTATGTTCAGCCACTCCATTTTGTTGTGGAGTATAGGGAGCGTTGAATTCTTGAAGATTCTGTTCTTGAACTCTGTACCGTTGTTACTGCGGATTCTCTTGATTGGCAAATGATACAGGTTGTTGAGTTTTCGGAAGAGAATCATTAGAGTTTCAAATGTTTCATCTTTGCTCTCTAGAAAGAATACCCATGAGAATCTTGAATAATCATCTGTAATGACAAGATAATATAGTTCACCAGAAATGCTTTTGACGTTTACTGGCCTGAAAAGAACCATATGTAGCCTCTCTAGTGGTAGCTTGATAGAATTCAACAGCTTTCATGTTGTGTGATTTCTTATGCTGTTTCCCCTTTTTACAGCTCAGACAATCATCGGATAAATGAAAAATTTTCAAATTAACACCCTCCACTAGCTCGTTATGCACAAGATAATTCATCTCGCAGATGAATATGCCCCATCTTTCTATGCCATAGTATAGACTCTTTCTCGGTAGCTTTGGAAACAAAGTATTGAACTTTCTTCGATGTTGTAGAAGCGACACTCATATCAAGAACATACAAATCATTTTCTCTTGGAGCATGAGAATCCATTCCTCCGGAATCTTGAAACCCGGCTTTAAGATCAAGCATTTTTTATCATTGAAGTGCGTTGTGAATTTCTTGTCACAAATCTGCGAAATGCTGAGTAGATTGTTTACAAGTTCTGCGATGTAGTTCACTTTATCAAACGAACAACACCATTCGTGAGAATTCCTTCACTGACAATCCTTCCTCCTTGCGTTCCTGCAAAACCTACGTACCCTTCACAGATAGCTTTAACTTCGTGTAACAACGCAAGCATCCCTGTCATGTTCCTGGAAGCTCCACTATCTAATATCCATTTAGACATTATCAATCGCGGGAGTCCATGCACACATGCGGAAGAAACTATTTAAACAAAGAAACCCAAGCCTGTTTGGTCTTGGGTGGGTTCAAAATGTCAAATTTCGGACCTACTTTGTTTTTGACGTTCTTTTTAGGCTCCGTTTTGTTTGGAACAGAAGGTTTTGGTTCTACCTTGGACGGTTTCACTTTTGCCACCCATTTTTACGCTTTCAAATTTGCCTTAGTAGCATAAAATTTAGAATCCATTTGATGATATTTAGTTGATTTTTCATCAATTTCAAATTTAGAATGACGTTGAATTATTGGTTTAACATTTTTGTAGGATTCATGTGTTCTTTTCAAAATTTGCGTTGGTTTAATCATAGGTGCCTTTTGTTTCTCGTCCTTGGTGAACTTCTTAGAATGAGAAACAGGTTTTGGAGATTCTTGTGAGCAATATCTTACAATGTGCCCAACAATTTAACATCTGTAACACGTCCTACTGTCCTTTCGATCAGAAGATTCCAAAACTTGTTTCCTATTTTCTTTCTCTTTCTTGAAATCATCATTCGATTGTGTTCCGATGATTTCTTTCTCCTTTTTATTGTTGTTCCAAAGACAAAATTGATTTTCTTTGTAAAGTTTAGTTTTTGGAACTTATTGTTCATTCTTCGCTTTTGGAAACCCAACCCTGCCCTCTTATTCTCAGGATAATCTCTATTTTTATGATAGTAGAGTCGGTTGTCACATTTTGATTTAGAATAGAATTGATACATCGTGTTTATCTAAATCAACATGACTTACCTCCACAAGCTTGAACAAAATTTTCAACACGATCTAGATTCACGTTCTGGATGTGAAAGTCCTCATCAAAAAATAATTTATCAGATTCATGCATTTTATAAACTATGACGTTTGGATCATTGTTTAAACTATCTTCCGATGTTTCAACATCAGATTCAGACTTGTCAGATTCACCTTTTAACACATTCTCAAACACTGTTTTAACCACCTCAGAGTCACATTCAGATTCAGATGTTGTGTAAGTTACGTCGATGTTTGTAGGCAGCTCATTTGAATTTCAGTTTTAGATTGAGCGCCTTTTCCACCCCTGATGGCTTTTTACACGCATAACTATTCCACATAGGGGTGGAACACGATCGTAACTCAGACTGTCGTTGTCAAACTTTTCTGATTCTTCTTTATTTCAATCTTTGATAAAATGTGATCAATGATGTAAGAGCTTGTTGAATAACTGATTAACAACTTGTTAACCCATTTAGTTTCGATTCTTACCTTCTCAAGCTCACTCTTTAGCTTAGCGATAGTATTTAGGTGAATATTAATGGCCATTTGCATGTCCATTACTGTCGCTTTGAGCATAGAAAGAGTTCCATCATTTTCTCTGAGTGTTTTTCCATATTGTTTAACAGTTCTGCTCAATTTGTCGTATGCTTCTTTAGTTGATTTAAAATCAGTTGACAAATTGTCTGTTAAACTTTTGAGCTCAGTATATCGTGTGTCTTTTACAACACATTCATTGCATGGCTCAGCAAATTTTAAACATGGTTTGTCTAATACAGACTCACATTTGGACTCATTTACCTCGTTAATGTTTGCCATGCATGCTTTGTCAGTCTCATCAGCCAACTTCTACATCTGTTCATCAACTTTCTGTTCAACATCAGGCGTCTTCTGTTCTTCGCAAGATGATTGATGACTTGATCCAAAGTAACCTGCAAAAGTTTTCAACATATCATTAGGCACGAGATGTTTAAACGCATTTTTTAAAAGTTCCTCCTCTTCTGATGATGTGTGATAGTAATAATCATCTTCTGATGCCTCATCAAAAGCTTCCTCCGATTCTTCTTCAAGTTCATCGATTATCTTAGCAAACAAAGCCAAACTCTCATTCTTGGAAATGTATTTGTTCCAATTAAAGCCCTCATCTTCTTGAGTTACCACTAGTGCTTTGTCTTTGGTCTCCGGCTGTCTATCTTCGATCCGCACCATGCGAGTTCTTGGTTGGGAACGTGGTATATAGCCTTCTTGTAGTAGTCATCGGAAAATGGGTTCTGATTACCCTAAGCTTCTCTGTTTGGGTATTCACGTTTAAAATGACCCTTTTACCAACACTTGAAACAAGTAACTTTGGATTTATCAAACCCAAGTTTTCCATCCAAACCTCTTAAGTTCTCTTTTCCCGTAATTTCCATGAAGTGTTGTGCACGCCGAACAATATATGCCATACACCACTTTATGTCGATCAACTCCATCTCTACTGGATCAATCTGATCATAGTCCTCTCTGGTCATTTCAGAATTTCCAATCCTTCTTGCTACAAGACAGTCATAAGATTCGAGAACCGATGCTAATAATGACATATGCTGCTTAGCAGTTTTCTCATCAAAGTTTTGTGCATACCGGAAATCGACAGCAATATTGCACTGTAGTACCCTCTGAGTAGGATTTGATTGACTTGTCTGGTTGAGTTGCGGATTGCTCGATCCATATGACTGTGGGCTTTGGGACACGTTTGGATTGACTGTTGCAAATGATTGAAAACTATTGTTTTGGTTTGCCGGGGAACTCGGTGTGCTCTAAGCACTAAAGGCAGTCTGGATCTTTGGAGATTGAATTTGAGAGGCAGAACTATTCTTGAAATAAATATTAACATCTTGTTGCACTTGAACATTCTTGTTCTTTGCCGTCTTCTGCATTTCTAGTTCATGTCCCTCCAATCTTTCGATGAATCATGGTAATGAGAGATTACCATATTCAGTTCCATTCTTCAAAATGGTCAAATAAGTAGACCGTTTAGCTTGTGGCAAGGAATCAACGAGTTTATCAACAAGTTCTTCGTTCATCTTTATGATTCCCATTCGCTTCATTTGTACAACAAGATGACAGTATCTTTCAATCACTTGTTTAACCGTCTCTCCTTTGATCAAAGTAAAGATGTCAAATTCTTTACTCAACAACGCCCTTTTGCTCTTTCATAATTGTGCACTACCTTGGAACTTCAGTCGAAGAGCATTCCACAATGATTGTGCGTCATCATCATGTTGTAATAACGCCAGCATGTCCTCTTTGATGGATTATTAGAGAATGTTCATCATTTTCTTCTCATTAATAAACTTCTCTCTTTCAAAATCATAAAGTTGAGCCAGTGTCTTTTCGAGACCATTTTCACCAACGGGAGACTGATACTTTTCTTCGATAGCAAACCAACAGGTAAAATTATTTTCCTGAACCTAATTCATGAAACGTTTGCTCCAACTATCGAACTCTTCGAGGTTAATTAACTTTGGCGGTTTCGTCGTAGTACCCATCTCGTTCTAGAGGTTCATGTTTTATGCTGTAGTAGTCGTGACTGCTGATGTAGCGAATGCGTTATAAAATTTGTCTGCAAAAAGTTTAGAAACACTATCGAAAAATAGATTAGAATAGTAAAAAGTTCTCTGTGCGAATGACAAAAACAGTTCGTGCGACCAAGATTCGTTCGTATGACTCAGATACTCGTGCGGACAAGATGATTCAAACAAGCTACTCGTGTGAATCAAAGAAATAATTTGTACGAATGATCAGATCCCTCGTACGAATGACTTGCTCGTACGAGTATTAATTTGTGTGAATCACATATTCAAATTTTACCTTGTAAATTTTAAGATCTTCTGATTACTCGTTCGTACGAATGAATTAACTTGTTCGGTCAGTCGTTCGTGCGAGTGGTCTCTCTACCCGTACGAAACAACTTTTGTCACAAAACGGATGAATTTATCAATTTTTACATGATTAAGCTCGACTTTTGATCTGAAACTGTTAAGGATTGATTAGAATAGAATTTAACGTGATATCCTAGAATCCTAGTTCAATTTGTCCATAATTTCGCCCAAATCCGAGATCAGTTTCGGAGAATGTAGAAGTAGAAAGTTGCAATAGTGGATCTGAATCTGAAACAGTTGGTAGCCTGCAGAAACTTGACGTTTGTTAGAAGATCAGGCCTCAAGGCTCTGTTACCACATGTGAATGGGGGATCGGCTCCTCCAATGAGCAACTGGTCTGACCTAACTCAGCAAGCAGAGGCGGAATTCGTTGCCAGAGAGGATGACAAACGAATATGTGAGATCTTACTGTTTAATTGATCTGAATGTATTGATTGACATGCAAAGTACAAGGCAAGTAAACAAATCAGTATAGCTTCGCTGTACCAACTGAACTAACACTTTTAGCTCTGACACAACACTCCTCTATTTTTAGGTCGACATGACTCGCACCGGAGTGTGTGAAACAGAGACTGTGACTCGTGCGAATGGTTGCCTCGTACGAGTGATAGAGGGTCACTCGTACAAGTCATGTGACTCACTCATATGTCATCTACAAAATACATAAAACAAACAATAACATTTATACATATGATGTTTAAGCCCTATAGACAATATCCCCATATCCTAGACGTAGGCAATAGACATAATGCACCAACAAACTCTTTGCATTTATCATAAATCTCTTTTGTTTTCTCACTCATCTATCATGAGCTAAGTCAATAATTTGAAGTTTTTCATTTAGTTTACAGGTTAAAATGTTGATTTCTTCTTCATAACCCCAAATTTTCTTCAAATATAATGACTCATTTCTTTTACGAAAAAATTTGATTCTTTTACGCTTGAGAGCTCATTTTCCAAACTTTGGTTTTGTTTTGTTAACCTGTCAACTTCAATTTGCACTTCGTGATATTTTAAGCAAACAGAACTACCAGGGTTAGAATATACCTCTCCTGTTGATTTGCTTAAATTAGCCATGAAAACAACAAAATCTACAGCCATCTTCTTATCAGCAGCATCATGTTCTACATCAGACATTTGTTTTCTTTCTAAACTTCAGTCGTCTGATCATCATCAACTTTTTCAGCTACACTATCTTGCTCTACCTCAGCATCAGCCTTTACTTCTTCATCGTCAGCTATGGATATCTCAGCCATGAAAGCCTGTGTGGCATTGTCATCACCTTCCAGATGAACACTCCAATCATAAGAACCTTCTCTAGCAGTAGAGATCAAAGGCCTTTGATCCAGTGTTAGTTGATGCAGTCCAGTTGCTTGAACCATGACTAGGAGAATCTTGAAAAGATGAGTTAGAACGAAATTCAGTCTTAGGTCTTTGACACTCTCTAGCAAAGTGTCCATAATTTTGACACTTGTAACACCTCACTTTAGACTTTTCAAAACCTACATTCTTTCCAACGAACTTTCTTCCCGTCCTATTCGTGACCCTCTTCACTCTTCTAGAGATCATGGCTATCTGTCATTATAAATCCATCTCCTATAGGGCACCAGGGTCAATTTGATCATAATCTTCATCAAAAGTAGCAAGATCATATATTCTTCCCTGAATGTGGTTCTCATATGATGCAACGAATGAAGCAAGCAAGGCCAAATGATCTTCAGCAGCCTTGACACTTAGAGGCATAGACTTTGTACTACTGTTATTATTGCTAGATTGTTGTCTTTTTGCCCCTGACGATCCTCCTGAAGCAGCTACAAAACATACATCACCATCAGCATTTGTCACAACCTGCTCATTTTCACATGAGAGAAACGCAGTTGCTAAATCACTTGAAGCATTGGTGGAAGATGAAGATGGAATCCCGTTATAAATTCATGATCTTGAACCTGATCATATCTAGTTTCCTTCTTCTTCTTCATGTTGAGCTCATAAGCTCTTAGATTCTCAATAACCTCTTCCAAGCCTTTATCTTCATAATCAGCTTCACCCTTTATCATAAGAATATAAATATCCCATTTGGCAGGTAAAGCATCTAGCAACTTATCGTTTATCTCAATGTCTGTGTATCCCTCTATGTCATAATTGTCCATTTATGACATTAGATTATAGTATCTCGTGATGATATCTTCGAGGACTCATTTCTCATGCCTTTAAAGACAGCAAACTTCTTCTTCAACAAGTCAACTTCGTTTTTCTTCACATCAAGATTGCCCTCATACCTCTTCTCTAGAGAATCCCACATCTCCTTCGAAGTAGTATATCGCTTGAACGTATGTTTGATGCCATTATGTAACGACATCTTTATTGCAGCTAAGGCCTACTTCTCAGACTCATACATTCTCTTATCTGCCTCTGACATGTTTACATAGGCAGTGACCCGTTGTATGCCTTCAAAGTCATGAGTTGGGTTTACGTACCCATCATGAATACAGATCCACATCCATGCGGCCTGATATTCAATGAACGACTGAAATCTATCCTTCCATGTAAGGTAATTCTCTACTTTCAACATCTTTGGCAGTTTGATAGTCATGCCTGCCTCATGCTCCATTCTCAACAACTCGTCCAAGTTTGACATATTCGACATTTTTACCAAATCGGCTCGCTAAAAACGTCTAAAAAATTGTCTAAAATGTGTGTTTATCAATGTACCATTAGACTCGTCTCGACAATACGAATCCAATGAGATATAATGTCCGAGACCTTTTTTTGTCCTAAATATCACATGAGTCTAACCGTGCAGTTGGTTTGTCAAAATTGTTTATGGATCAAATGCAGTGTACGGAAACATTTATCTCCGATTACATCCGTTGGTTAACTTTCCACCTATTCAAGTTAAACTCGGAACAATACCCAATTTGAAACAGTAACTCGGATTAACAATCTGAGATGGAAATTCGACACAGTGATTCGAGATACCAATCCGGGATGGTAATTTGGAACAGTGATCCGAGATGGTATTCGAGATGGTATGAGGTAATCTGAAATGGTCCTAATTCGAAACAGTATCCGAGACACTTATTCTAGATGATCCAGATGATCTGAAATCAATACCAAAGATCCGAGATGCAATGTTTTGATCCAAGATGCTTCCCAGTTTATTCGAGATGCTTCCTAATTATCCGAAATACACTGTCTTCTGATCCAAGATGCTTCACTTGTGATCCGAGATGCAAGTTTTCTATCCGAAATGCTTCACTTATGATCCGAGATGCAATCCTTCTAATCAAAATCCTTGATGTTTATCCGAAACAGCAGCAAAACCTTAGAACAGCCGCCAAACATCCAAAAACCCAACTTTTTCTGTAGTAACGATTCTGAACCAAGCTAATCAAGAGCCTAACGCTCTGATACCAATAGTAGGTCCCCTAATCAGTATGGATCTTCACCGAATCAGCTATCCAATCTAGAGTGTGGAATCCTCTAGATCAAATTATCACAGAAATACGAGTGGAAACAGAAATCACAATAAACTCGATCTTTATTGATTATCTATCACAACGATTACAATCAATCTAGATCACATGAATTCGTCCAAGCCAATCTCTCTATGAATTCTCTCTCAACTCTCTCTGAAGTGACTAACTGAGCAACCCTAACCCTAATGCAAAACTCTATTTAATAGAGACAAGTTTGCAACTGGGCTAGGGTTAACCCTCCCCTATAATGAGGGTCTGGTTTGGCCCAATCACTACAACTAACTATTACAAAACCCAACCCGCTAACTATTTATCGTTTTACTAATTACAAGAAATCCAAAGACCAAATCTAAGTTGTTGTCACAAATATGCACCAACACGTTCATTCGCATTGTTCATTTTTGTGTGAGGAACAAGGTTGGAGAAGGAAGTGACTTCACAAAGGTTTGATGAAGATCTTCACAAGACTTGCAGATCCCTCATGTATTAAGGGGGAGTCTGTAAGTGCACCTTTTGGATGATAAATGTTGCTACTTGAAGATTCTTCAGGGTCTACTTTGTAACTTCTATTAAGTTCTTGTTTTGTGTATACAAGTTCGGATAGATATGTGTTAGTTTGTCTGAACTTAATGTTAAAACTTAATGGTAGAACATAATGGTAGAACTTATTGGTAGAAGTTAATGGTAGAGTTTGTTGAAGTTTATGTATTGTCCGAATTTGTATGATGTTACAAATTCGGATTAGCTAGGTTTTTGTAAGGACTTGTATGTTCGAACATCTCATTGTATTTATACTCTGTGAACGAATGCAATGGTACGACTTGTTGAGATTTATCTTTCTATGCAACTTTTCTCTCTGTGTGAAACCCTAGCTACTGTGTGTTGGTAATTTGTGAATATTCAGTGGATTCACATATTGTCAATCATCATCTCATTCTCTACTCCTTCTACATCGTGTCCTTGCAACGGTTTGGATCACGTGGTGGATTCCGCTCACCGCGTGACTTGGTGTTTCGTGTTTGCGATCATGTTTGGTTATTCGAGGTCCGTAGGTGGGCTTACATAAACCCTATAAGCTAAACCTAAATACTATATGATTAACTCTAAAACTAAACCCTAAAGCTAAACCCCCAAAGCAAGACCCTAATATAAGACCCTCAAAGCAAAACCCTAACATATATAGGGTTTAGGGGTTAGGATTTAAGGTTTAGAGTTAAGAGCTCCTAGCTAAGGTTCAATGAGCCGGTTTCAACACCGCTGGAATGAGTCCAATCAGAGTCCGCTTGAGTCGTTTCCCCACTTTTTTAGTGTTCCATCATGAACCTCACACTATATATATATATATATATATATATGAAATTTAAAAATAAGAAGTATAAGAAGCCACCATAGAGTGACAAGTGTGCTAAAAGGAATCAACTAGGAAGGGTAATTTGTCTACAAAAGGAAAAAGAATATGCATATGCAAGTCACATGCTATTTCTCCCTAATTTTAAATGTCCGTAACTTTTTGTATATATCATTTGTTTTAAAAAACATACCATAAAATTAACGACTTTTTAATATTGTTATATTTTTCAAAAAAAATCAAAAACCTAGTTGCGTATTATACAATGAACATGACGTAAAATACAATGGAAGGTAGATAAAAAACACTATCAATGACAACAGATAAAGATACAATGGACAACAAACTAAAACACAACGGGCATAACATGTAACACAATGACCATATGTCACACCCCGATTTTCGATGTAGCGGAAGCATGTCGCGAGGTGTGGCCAGAGCGAAAATCGTTGCATTCAACCAAGTAAACGACAATTGTATTACATTACAAAACATTCATCCATACTTTTTATTTGACCATAATTCACATATAACTTTTGTCTTTAAAACAAACCACAAGTTTAACAACATTATTTAAAATTTAGACATAAGTTTATAAAACATAACACAAGGACTGGATGAAACACAACATCTTGACTTCTGAACAAACGAACAAGATTTTTCCCCGAAGACCATCCCCTAGTTTCCTGTAATACATGTTAGTTTTGAAACAATGTCAACAAAAGCTGGTGAATTCATGTTATAAATTTTGTATCAAATGAATTATCAAAAACATTTGAAATAAACTTTTTAATATAGCTTAATGAAACTTGTAAGATCATTAGTGTGTTGGAAGGACACTAATCTGTATGCCGAATAAGGTGGCAACCAAACCTTGACGATTTATTATGTGTCTGAGACACTCGTTTTAGACACAAAAGCACTCTAATACGATCTGTTATTATTGCTGTAATAGAGTGGGGCTCGCCCAAACCCAATAGATCTATCCCCTTGTTCCTTGGTACTTGTCTTTCATTAATGGCCCCAATGCTTGAGCCTTATTCACATGTGATCTAAAAATTTTATTTTCCCAGCTATATTAATTGTAACATGTATACATCCCCGCACGTTTAAAACCATAAAAACGTTAAAATAAATGTTGGTACATAATGTCTATTGCCTATGTCTAGGATTTATCTGTAATGTTTATAAAGTTTAAATGTTAATGTTTAAATGAGAAAATGTAAATTTTATGTATTGATACACTGTGATTCGCAGAAACATAAGTGTGTTTCGTATGAGTGAGTCACTCATACGAAATACTATTTCGTACGAAACACAGATGTTTGTTAGTGCACGCACTTCAGTACGAGTCATGTCGACCTATAAATAGGGAAGTGTTGTGTTAGAGCTTGGCACGGATTTGTCATTTCATACGGCGAAGCTCTGTCAGTTTGTTTACTTGGGTCTGTAACTTGAACGTCATTAATAGATCAGAAGCATTTAAATAATAAGTTCTATCTTGTTTGTCATGTCTACCTCTCTAGCAATGAATTCCGCCTCTGCTAGTTGAGAGAGATCAGATCGACTGCTCATTTCGGGAGCTCGATCCCCGTTCACAAGTGATATCAGAGCCATGAGATCTGATCTACAGATAGACAACAATTAATTACTGTTCAGACTTGGACATATCTTCATCTTCATCATTTTTTTGACCTTTGCTGGATTTTGGACAAATTTCGGACGAATTCATGGACAAAATGGACTAGGTTTTTAGTAATTCAATTTAATCTTCAATCTAATAAATCCATACCATAATTCGGACATAAAATTGAACTGAATCATGTTGAAATTGATAAAATTTGATCAGTTTGAAGTTTGAACTGCAGAAATACAGTTGTTTTGATTTTGGTACGAACCAGCAGCTTTAAAATTTTCATACGGATCAGTTAAAATTTCATAAAATCATAAAATTTTTTCAGAATTTCAAACTTGATTCGTACTAAATGATTTGATTCGTACTAAATTCATCCGCACAAAAATTCACTCAATTAAAAACACCTGTTTCGTGTAAAATATGAACTGATTCGTACGAAATCGTAAGTTTTGTTAGAAAATTTGAATCATACTAAAATCTACTTCGTGCAAAATCTTTGTTATTTTTTTCGTACAAAATTTCTTGTCCGTACAAAAAGTTGTCTAATCTGATCTGTTTGTTTTCGAGAAGTGTGTTCTAACTTTTTAAAGGAAAAATGTCTAAAGAGTTTTACAATGCGTTCGCCACATTGGTTGTTACCACTGCAGCAGCTCAAAACATTTGCCCAATTCTTTGATGTTGAACGGATTTATCAACAAAAAGAAGATGATGAACATTCTTCAGCAATCGATCAAAGAAGACATCTTGGCTTTACTGCAACATGATGATGATGCGCAATCTTTATGGAATGCTCTTCGACTCAAATTTCAAGGTAGTGCTCAACTCCGCAAAAGCAAAAGGGCATTATTAAGCAAAGAGTTTGATGTACTCACATTGATCAAAGGAGAAACGGTTAAGCAACTAATTGAGCGATACTGTCATCTGGTGGTTCATATGAAGAGAATAGGAATTGTGAAGACAAATGAAGAGCTTGTTGATAAGCTAGCTGATTTTCTGCCACAAGGTGAATGGTCGACTTACTTAACCATTTTGAAGAATGTGGTTGAATACAGCAATTTCTCGTTGCCTCGCTTTATCGAGAGATTGGAAGGTCATGAATTAGAGATGCAAAAGATGGCCAAAAACAAGACTGTTCAAATGCAACAAGATATTAATCTTTATTTCAAAAACAGTTCTGCTGCTCAAATCCAAGCGCCAAAGATTCAAACTGCATTCAGTGCATATAGTTCACCAAGCACACCTCCAACTCAGTCAAGTGGTTACCAATCATACCTAACAGTTGATCCAAATACACCTTCTAGTCAACAATCTTCTTTTGAATCAAATCAATATCAGAACAATCAAGCCATTCCATCATCCAATACAAGTCAAAGAATTCTGCAATGCAACATTGCCGTTGACTTTCAGAACGCGCAAAATTTTGACGAAAAGACGGCAAAACAACATATGTCTCTACTTGCTTCAGTTCTTGAGTCATATGATAGTCTTCTTGCTGGAAAGATTGGAAATTCTGAGATGACACGTGAAGACTACGATCAAATTGATCCAGTTGAAATGGAGTTGATAGATGTAAAATGGTGTATGGCTTCGATCATTCGACGAGCACAGAGATTTATGGAAATCACTGGTAAAGAAAATTTGGGAGGTTTGGATGGGAAACTTGGATTTGATAAATCCAAAGTTACTTGCCTCATGTGTCGGGAGAAAGGTCACTTTAAAAGAGAATGTCCAAACCGAGAGGTTCAAGGGAATCAGAATCCTTTTGCAGACGATTATTACAAAAAAGTGATCTATCACCGACCACAACCAAGAATAAGAATCGTGCCGATTGAAGACAAGCAACCTGAAACTAAAGATAAGGCTTTGGTTACTACACAAGAAGACGAAGGTTTTAATTGGAACAAGTTTATTTCTAAAGGAGAAAGTTTGGCATTGGTAGCTGAGATTATTGAGGAACCGGAAGAAGAATCGGAGGCATCTTTTGATGAAGGACCTGAGGACGAGGATTATTATTATCATACTTCATTAGAGGAAGATGAGCTTTTGATTGGTCCATTCAAACATCTTTTGCATAACAATGTTTTAAAAACTTTTGCAAGATATTTCGCACCTACCCAACATTCAATAGATGAAGAGCAAAAGAAGCCGGTTGAAGTTGTCAAAGTGGATGAGAAAAAGGAATTGCTGAAAGAAGACATCATTAAACCGTGCATGGTGAATTGAAATGAGGTAAACAAGTCATCTGAGAATGAAAAATCTTGTTCAAAGTGTGATGAACTATGTGGTGAGTGTCTTGTAAAAGACCAAAGATTTGCTGAATTGCAAAGTTTAACAGACAATTTGTCAAGCGAATACAAATCCCCAAAAGCAGCTTATGACAAATTGAGTGCGTCTGTTAAACAATATAATAAAGCACGCAGAGAAAATGATGCAACACTTATGATGCTTAAAGCAACAGTGACGGATAAACAAATGGTAATTAATATTCATCTAAACACTATTGCTGAGCTCAAAAGTGAGCTTGAAAAAATGAGAATTAAAACCGAACGAGTTAACAAACTGTTAGTTAGTTATTCCACAAGCTCATATGTCATAGATCACATTTTACCAAAAATTGAAAATACTGAGGAATCTAAAAATGGTGAAACAAAGAGTGGAACTTATGATCGAGTTCCTCCACCCACGTGGAACAGTTATGCTTGCAAAAATCCATCTGGGGTGGAAAAGGCGCTAAATCTGAAATTGAAAACCGAACAACTGCCTGAGGATATCGATGTAATTTACACTAAAAAAGATGGTGAATGTGATTCTGAAGTAGTAAAAGATGTGGTTGACAAAGTGTTAAAATGAATCTGAAGTGGCTGAGTCTGAAATAGGTACTGATGATATATCAGAAAATAGTTTAAGTGATGATCCCAATGTCATAGTTTATAAAATGAAAGGATCTGATAAACTATTTTCAGTTGATTTTCCCATCAAGAATGTGAAAAGAGGTTGTGTTGATAAAATGTTCAAGCTGATGGAGGTAAGTCATAACGATTTAGATAAACATGATGCATCTTTCTATTCTAAATCAAAAACTGACGACCGATCCTACTTTCGGAAAAATAGAGATTATCCGGAAAACAAGCGTGTAGGGTTGGGTTTTCAGAAGCAACATAAAACCAACAGATCCCAAAAACTGAATTTTACAAAGAAAATTAATTTTGTATTTGGGACAACAACCGAGAAAGAAAAAGAGATCATCGGAACTCAATCAAATGATGATTTTCTTAAAGAAAAAGAGAAACAAAAACAGAAACAGGTTTTGAATACCTCTGCCCATAAGGACAGCAGGACATGCTATAAATGCAAGAAAGTTGGACATATCGTTTGATATTGTTCACAAGAAAGTTCAAAACCAGTTTCTTCTCCGAAAAAGTTCACTAAGGATGAAAAGCAAGAAGCACCCATGGTTATGCCAACACAAATTCTTAAAAGAAAAAACTAAATCTAATCAAAATGTTAAACCAATTATTAAACCTCAATCAAAGTCTAAAATTGGTGAAACATCACACAAGTTCAACAAAAAGATTCAAAATTTTATGTTAAACAGGCTAAACCACAAACACAGAAATGGGTTGCTAAAATTGTTAAAATCAAATCATCCAAGGTTGAATTTAAACCTGATGTTCCAAACAAAATTGAGCTTAAAAAGATTGAAAAGAACAAAGTGGGTCCAAAGTTCGACATTCCAAACCCACCCAAGACCAAACAGGCTTGGGTTTCTTTGTTTAAATGAATTTTGTTGATCATGTGTGCAGGGGATCCAACGTTCAATATTGTCAAAATGGATCATGGATAGTGGAGCGTCTCGTCACATGACAGGAATGCTTGCGTTGCTCAATGATGTTAGAGCTATTCGAGGAGGATATGTTGGATTTGCTGGAACACAAGGAGGGAGGATTGTCGGAGAAAGGATTCTCTCGAACGGAGTTGTATCATTTGATAAAGTGAACTAGATCGTCGAACTTGAGAACAATCTGCTTAGTATCTCGCAAATTTGTGACAAGAAGTTCACGACATATTTCAACGATAAAGAATGTTCAACAGCCTATGCCTGATCCAGAACCTGTCCAGCAACCAGCACCACAAAAGTCGGCTCAACAATAGTCTCAACCATCTCATGCTCAATAGTCTCGTCCTACAACACAGCCGTTTAATACACAAACATTTTTTGGCGAGATTAATTTAGACGATCTACCTGGAGGAGATGAGTTTCGGTTTGATGATCCTAGAATTGACGATTTGCAGAAACAGGTAACGATGAACCTTGTGCGCATTGCTGAATTACAAGAACAGATAAACTTGTTAACGGCTGAGAAGTTTGAGAAGCTTGAAAGAATTGGAGGTTTAATTGTTGATAAACAGCAACTTGAAGCAATGATGGCAAGTATTATTTCTGAGAATGAAAGATTACGTTTGCGGATGACTGAGTACGAAGAAGAACGGTTGAGAAATAATCGAAGGATGGATGTATTTGAGAAGATTCTTGAGAAGAAGTTTGGTTTGAGTATATCAGCAGCAATTGATGAATTGAACGTACTGAAGCTAGAGAAAGAGTTGAAGAGCGAGAACGGTTGGCAAAACAACAATCTGATGCGTTAGGGAAAGGTAAGGGTAAGATTGTGGAGGATTCTGTGACTGAAGAAGCTGTGCCAGAAGCTGAATCTGAGCCAGTACAGTGTTGGGATATCGTAGTGTATGAGGAACCGAAGAATTTTATTCTGATAAGAAAGCATGTTGATGTTGATATAGCTTTTCTGGGTATTTCCCAATGACATCAAGAGTGGTTGATGAAAAAGACGGGAAAAGATAGTAAAGAATCGGTTGAAGAAAAAGAAAAAGAGACAGAAGAAGAAGATACTGAAGAAGTTGACGTTAATGATAAAGATTCTAGTGATTCAGATGATGATAATGATGATGATAATGTGGGTGGATCGGGTGTTGGTGTAATAGATTCAAATATTAATGAATTAGTTAATCTTTCCGAGTATTTTGATGATTCTGAGAACCAAACTGCTGAAGAAGAAAGGATGGACAAATCAGATGAAGTAGATGCTCAGCAGGCAGGAATTTTCACAGAGAATGTTACATCTTATGTTCCTGTCGTGCAAAAGCCATTTGTTCTATATCTTGAGCATGATGTTGAAGAGGGAGAGTTTGTGCATAGTTACTCGAAAGAAAAGATAGTTGAAATGCTCGGAATTAGTGGAGAAAAGTTCGATTTTGACTTGAAGACGAACTGAATGAGATAGATGATTTCGAACCGAATGCTTATGTTTTTGAAGAAAAAGAAGACGCAAACTTATATGATAACGTTGTCGTTGAAAGTGACTCTGATGAAGATGCTAATGATGCCGTTCAGGGTATAGAGGATTTACCAATGTTTATCGATTTATTTACAGCAGAAAGCTCTGAAATTTACAAAGGAAAGTATCGAAGCTGTTAAAGAAGGAACGATTCCTGAAAAGATGTCTACAGCTGAGATTATCGAACAAAAGATTAAATGGTTTAGGGAAAGTCCAACTGAGCGAAATTTAAGAGACCCCTAGCGTTTTTCACTAGAGATGCTGATATTTCCTTAGGGGATATTTTGAGTTGGGGTCGGGTTGAAGAGCTGAATTTTATGCTATTAAGAGAGAATTTGGGATTCAATACTTCCGATATCTAAGTGACATCAAAACTCTGCCATATTGGGACATTAAGGAACTTGTGCAAACAAAGATGATAAACCTAAAGATGAAGTTCAATGATCAAAAGTTGTAGAGATTGATCAAATTTGAAGCGAAGCATGGTTTTGTTCACTGGACACCGCATTATCCGCATCGCATTATTAAAGAAGATCCAGTGACAAAAGAAAAAGATATTACGTTGATTGTGAAGAAACCACGGGTGTTGAAAAACATGCCGATGATCGAAATGGAGCAAGATTTCTATACGATCTTCAAGTGGTGGCATTACGATTCTAATACAGGTGAGGCTCTTATTTGTGTACACCCAGATGAAGATTCGTGGAAGATAACTGAGGAACTAACTGAAGCCGTCATAGCACACAAAAGAATATTTGGGTTATGGCGAGGCATTCGAGTACAAGACCCCATGTGGCTAGTAAATTGTTCGAAGAAAGACATTGAATGTTTATTTTATAGCAAGATCAGTTTTGAAGAAAAGGATCAGGAACAAGCACTTCAATTTCAAAAGATTGTGAATGTGTGCTTTGCAAATGATATTCACTCGGGATCGGACTGGAAGGCAACCTGGAAAAAGATTGAGAAGAAGGAGTTGAAGAAAACTGAAGAAAAGGAAGCCCTGATCACTGAACGTTCAAGAGTGGCATCGTTAAGGAGTTTTTAGCTTTTGAAGCGACGTCCTCTAACCGATCAAACGCCTATTGCTTCTGAGGAACGTCGAAAGCCGTTAAAGAGATTTTTTGGGCATTAAAGTCATATCAAAGTGAAGTTTTGAAGATTATCCAGACTACGGCAATATCCAAGGGGGAGTTTGTTGGTACATAATGTCTATTGCCTATGTCTAGGATTTATCTGTAATGATTATAAAGTTTAAATGTTAATGTTTAAATGAGAAAATGTAAATTTTATGTATTGATACACTGTGATTCGCACGAAACATAAGTGTGTTTCGTACGAGTGAGTCACTCATACGAAATACTATTTCGTACGAAACACAGATGTTTGTTAGTGCACGCACTTCAGTACGAGTCATGTCGACCTATAAATAGGGAAGTGTTGTGTTAGAGCTTGGCACGGATTTGTCATTTCATACGGCGAAGCTCTGTCAGTTTGTTTACTTGCGTCTGCAACTTGAACGTCATTAATAGATCAGAAGCATTTAAACAATAAGTTCTATCTTGTTTGTCATGTCTACCTCTCTAGCAATGAATTCCGCCTCTGCTAGTTGAGAGAGATCAGATCGACTGCTCATTTCGGGAGCTCGATCCCCGTTCACAATAAAAGGGGAAACATGAACTCACAGATTCGCGTTCCGTACAAATCTCTATTCGATTCCTGATACTCCGTTCGTTTTTCGACCTACAAGTGTTCTAGTCTATTAGACACTTAGGCTTTCGTTTGTTTTTTGTACAAGTATTTTATCTCGAATTTCATACTTGTAATTGTTGGTTTTTCTTTATTTGATAACATATATATATTTGTTTCATATATATATAAATATATATGTATATATATATTTTAGGTTGGTTATATGTAAATGGACCTAGTCCATAATTAAATTATAAATAACTCAATCTAATAATTCATTACATATGGGCCTAGCCCAAAAGCTTTTGTAAGTATGGGCCTAGCTCAAATTTGCTTACTTTGTGTGGGCCTAGCCCAATTCGTTTCATGTATGTGGGCCTAGCCCAACCTAATTTTGTTTATTTAGTAGGTTAAGCCCAATTGGTTTGTAAAGGTGGGTCTAGCCTAAGTTAAAATGAAAGATTGGGCCTAGCCCAATAAAAATTGGATTAGCCTAAGTTTAGTATTTATAAAATGGATTAGACCAATTTATTTATTTATAAAAGTGGGGTTGGCCCAAAATTATCTTTTATTTAAATGGGTCTAGCCCATGTAAACTTTTATAAAAGGGGCTTACCCAAAGTTTATTTTTATAAAAGTGGGCTTTAGTCCAAGTTTGATTTTATAAAAGTGGGCTTAGCCCAAGTTTTATTTTCATACAATTGGGCCTTAGCCCAAAGTTAACTTTATGAAAGTGGGCTAGTCCATATATTTTTATAAAAATAGTTTTAGCCCAATATAGTTTTTATAGAAAAATGGCTTAGTATAATATAATTGTTTAGTTGGGCTTATCCAAAAATATTTACTAGTATTTGTTATAACTTATAAAAATTTATTTATAAAACTATAAGTTTATATATTTAAAAATTCTAGAAAATATAAAGTGTATCGATTCATTTATTCGTTTTGACCGTTAGATTCGCGTCAACTATTTTATTTGTTTCGCCTTTGTCGTTTGTTTCGTTTATACCATTTAATTTGTCCGAATTGTCCGAGTTGTCCGAATTGTTCGATATATATATAATTTTGTCAAAAGTTGAACACTTAAACATATTTTTATACAAAAATATATATATACACACATATTTGGTGATTTCAAAATATATGTATTTTTATCAAAAATATATATTTATTTCCTTTTTAGTTTAAGAAAAACTTATGTAATTATATTCTTAATTTTTTCACCAAACCTTTATTTAAACAAGATTAAAGTTCCTAATCACTTTTAATCACAAAATTTTTAGTTTAATCATATCTTAATCAAGATTAACTTTTATAAATATTTTGCCATAATTTCCTTTAAAAATATAAGTTTCTCATGTTTTTATAAACATGTTTTAAGTAATTTAACTAACTCAAATCATCATCAAGCACAATTATTATATAAATGTATTAACATAATGTCATGAACTTGTTATAATTTTTAATCTTTCTTAATATAGAAACTTTATTATCATTTTTAAACAAAATTTTTAAATCATAATTTTTATAATGATCTAATACATGTATGATCATCTTTAAAGTATGAGATTATGTTCATGACATATTTTGTTAATGAATCTTGCTAATCTAAACATGCATGTGTTTAGATTACCTTTTTATTAATAATTTTGCAAGATTCAAGTTTACTAGTTCATAACAACTTCAAGATCATAAAAAATTATCAAGAAAATCACATGATTATGTTAGTGATCTTAGATTTATTAGTGTTTTTCAAGTGGGTTTTTATAAAATTTTTATGATGATCTTGTGAAATTTTATATAAAAAAAAGTATAAGATTAGGTTTAAGGATCTTACTACTAGCATAAGGCTAGGGATGATCTAAGAGATGAAGAAAATGGATTGATCAAGAGTTCCAAGCTTCCAAAGTGAGCTCTTAATCTTTGCAAACACTTTAGACCATCATGCAAGCTTGATTTCTTTGTGTTTTTTTTTTTTAAGTTGAAGATGAAGATGATGAAGCTTGGTCAATTTTTGAGAGCAAAAATGGAAGAAGAAGTGTTGTTGTTGGTGTTTGAGAAATGAAAGGATGAAAGGAAATGGTTTAGATTTGTGATGTTATGTTTAGACTCTTACAACTCACAATACATTAAACCTATCCATACCTTTGCCAACACATTAATATGAGAGAGTAGTGGCATGGGAAATCCCATGTTGCCGTGAAGATGTTTGGTATTTTCTTTTTTTTAATATATATAATTTTATATACTTTTATAAACTTTAATAATTATATATATAATTTTTATAAAAACTATTACCCCAATACATTAAAGTGATGTTATAGTAGGCCAAAATAATTTATTGGTCTTATTGTTTCGTTGTTCGGTTGATAAAGGTGGTTCGGGTCTTGTACCTGGTAATATATTGATATATTGTGTAACTTATAAAATTTTATGTTCATAATAATTCTTGTACAATTTTATTGCCCCGTTAATTAATCTAGCTCTTCAGACTAATAATTTTGTCATTTTGAGTTCGGTTCTGGTACCGGCTTTGTTGTCAGGTTTTTCTGAACAAAACGTTTAGCTTTAAATAATAAGATTTATATATGGGTTTTATACAATTTCTAACACCCATTATTATTCTTTAGCTAAAAATATTTATTTTTGACTTTTTGGACAATTACTGAATTTTGCTGCAGAATTGCTGAATTTTGCTGCAGACTTGGACAATTTGGTATTTTATATAAATTTTTTATGGTATAATAGTGCAGAAATATTTTATGTCTTAATTCTATTATATCAGATTGTACCGTAACTAGTTTTGATATTTAATACATGTTCGTTTCGTTGTCATTCGTCTTGGATATGGTTTTATATATTCGTGATCATGACGAATCGATTATCATACCAAACTATGATTTGGTTAAATTCCTAGACTTTCAAGACTTAAAATCAAAGATTAAGTCATGTTATACGATAATTAGACAATGTACTAGTTGTTCAAGTTGTACAGAATTACCGGAATTTTGCCAATTGTCACATTCTCCCTTGTTCAAGAAAATTTTGTCCTGAAATTTAGGTCGTGCCATCCTTTGCATAGGATTTCTCAAACAAGTGGGGATACTTTCTTTTAATTTCATCTTCCCGTTCCCAAGTGAACTCGGGTCCGCGCTTTGAGTTCCAATGGACTTTGACTAGCTTGATACGACTCCTCCTTGTTTTCTGAACTTTCGAATCTAAAATTTCGACAGGTTCTTTGATGAAATGGAGTTTGTCTTCTATATGAATTTCGTCCGTGGGGATAATAAGTGATTCGTCTGAAAGACACTTTTTATGATTTGACACATGAAAAGTGTCGTGAACATTATTAAGTGTTTCAGGCAATTTCAACTTATATGCGACTATTCCAATCTTCTCCAAGATTTCGTATGGTCCTATATACCTCGGGCTAAGTTTTCCTTGCTTCCCGAATCTAACTACGCCTCTCCAAGGCGAGACCTTTAATAGCACTTTGTCTCCAATCTCAAAGGACAATGGTTTGCGGCGTTTATCCGCATAACTTTTCTGTCTATCCTGATGGGCCCTAATACGGTCTCGGATTTTAAATATTTTATCCGTAGTTTCTTGAATTAATTTTGGACCTATCCTTTGTTTGTCGCCTATTTCCGCCCAACATAACGGAGATCAACATTTACGTCTGTATAACGCTTCAAATGGAGCAGCTTGGATACTTGTGTGATAACCATTGTTATATGAGAACTCCCACTAAAGGCAAGTCATATCCCAATTTCTGCCTAAGTCAATTACACAAGCACGAAGCATATCTTCTAAGGTTTGAATGGTGCGTTCACTTTGGCCATCTATTTGTGGATGAAAGGCCATACTTAGATCTAAGCGAGATCCAAAAGCCTTTTGAAATGATTGCCAAATTCTTGATATGAAACGACCATCTCGATCAGAGATTATGGAAACAGGCACTCCATGTCTTGCCACAATCTCTTTAAGATAAAGTTCGGCTAACTTCTCGGTTTTATCTTTCTCACGTACAGGCAAGAAGTGAGCTGACTTGGTTAGTCGGTCAACAATTACCCAAATCATGTCGTGACCACAAGAGGTCCTGGGTAATTTTGTTATGAAATCCATAGAAATTTGTTCCCATTTCCAAGTGGGAATTTCAGGTTGTTGTAACAATCCTGAAGGTTTTTGGTATTCGGCCTTAATTTTTGCACATGTTAGACATTTTCCAACATAAGTTGCAATATCTCTTTTGAGATTAGGCCACCAATAGAATTCTTTAAGATCGTGATACATTTTATCCGCTCCAGGATGATCGAATATTTAGACTTATGGGCTTCATCTAGAATTAAGATTCGCAGATTACCAAAAAGAGGAACCCAAATTCTGTTTGCAAAATACAAAGTTCCGTTCTCATTTGGTTCTAATTGTTTTTCCATACCTCTAAGCATCCCTGCTTTAAAATTTCTGCTCTTCAGGGCTTCCTGTTGAGCGTCGTGAATTCGAGAGGTAAGGTTATTGTGAATGGTGAGTCTTAATGATCGTACACGAAGAGGCTTCACTCGTTCCTTACGACTTAGAGCATCTGCGACAACGTTTGCCTTGCCCGGATGGTATTTAATTTCACAATCGTAGTCATTCAATAGTTCAAGCCAATGTCTTTGGTGCATATTTAACTCTTTCCGGTTTAAATATATGTTGAAGACTTTTGTGATCAGTAAAGATTGTGCACTTGGTTCTGTAAAGATAATGACGCCAAATTTTTAACGCAAATACCACTGCACCTAGCTCTAGGTCATGTGTGGTATAGTTCTTTTCGTGAACTTTTAATTGGCGTGACGCATATGAAATAACTTTCTCTCGTTGCATTAATACGCATCCTAAACCTTGATGTGAAGCGTCAAATAAACTACAAAGTCGTCTATGCCGTCCGGAAGTGATAGAATCGGTGCATCAAAAAGTTTATCCTTTAGCAGTTGGAAAGCTGCTTCTTGTTTCTCTCCCCAATCAAACTTTTTATCTTTCTGAGTTAGGGAGGTTAGTGGTTGAGCGATCTTTGAAAAATTCTCAATGAATATCCGATAATAACCCGCCAATCCTAAAAATTGGCGTACTTTGGTGGGTGTCTTAGGTGCGTTCCAATTCTTAATGGCTTCTATTTTTTATGGATCGACGTGTATGCCTTTATGGTTGACTACATGTCCGAGAAATTGGACTTCGAGAAGCCAAAATTCGCACATAGAGAATTTTGCATACAGTTTCTCCTTCTTTAACAACTCAAGAATGGTCCTAATATGGTGTTCGTGATCCTTCTTATTTCGTGAATATATCAATATGTCATCAATGAATACTATCACAAATTTATCGAGATAAGGCTTGCACACACGGTTCATTAAGTCCATGAACACTGTCGGTGCATTTGTTAGACCAAATGGCATAACAAGGAACTCGTAGTGACCGTAACGGGTTCAGAATACTGTCTTTGGAATACTTTCTTCCTGCACTCTAAGCTGATGGTATCCTGACCTTAAGTCAATCTTCGAGTAAAAACATGATCCTTGAAGTTGATCGAACAGATCATCGATCCTCGGTAACGGATACCGATTCTTGATCGTGAGTTTGTTCAATTCTCGATAATCTATGCACATTCTAAAGCTTCCATCTTTCTTCTTTACAAATAGAACTGGAGCTCCCCAAGGTGAAAAGCTTGGTCTAATAAAACCTTTGTCCAACAACTCTTGAAGTTGTGTGGATAACTCCTGCATTTCCGAAGGAGCTAATCGGTATGGGGATTTCGCTACAGGTGCAGCTCCTGGAATCAAGTCTATGCGAAATTCGACTTGTCATTGGGGTGGTATTCCTGGCAAGTCCTCTGGGAAGACTTCAGGAAATTCCTTAACAACAGGGATCTCCTCAAGTTTTGGCTCCATGGATTTCTTGTCAACAATGTGTGCTAAGAATGCTATACATCCTTTTCTTAAGCACTTTCGAGCTTTCATACAAGAAATAATTCACAATGGCGTTTCGCTCTTCTCGCCATGTATAAGAAGCGTTTCATTATTAGGAAGTGGAATGCGAATGATTTTGTCGCAACACACGACTTTGGCTTGATTATTGGATAACCAATCCATACCGATTACAACATCAAAACTACCTAACTAGATGGGTAATAAAACGATGTTGAATTTATGTCCGCCTAACTCTAAAGAACATCCTTTAATAATTTCATCAGATTCAATTACCTTTCCATTTGCTAGTTCGATAGTGAATGGAATATCTAATTTATTTCAGTTTAGTTCGAGTATATCTTTAAACTCTAAAGATATGAAACTAAAATTTGTGCCAGTATCAAATAAAATAGATGCGAAATGATTATTGACAGGGAACGTACCAGTGATCACATTCGGATCCTGAAGTGCCTCGTGAGCTCCTATTACAAAGGCTCGCCCGTGGCCTTTGTTCTCTTTTGGGCAATTCTTCCTAAAGTGGCCCAATTCACCGCAACCATAACAACTTTGATTTCTTCCTCGGTCGTTTCCATTTCCATAACCTCCTTCTTTCTTGCCTTCATTCCTGTTTTCTTTGTTATTACTCCAGTAATTTTCGGTGCGGTGTCTCAACTTCCCGCACTTATCACATTTGGTGGTTCGGCATCCACCGTAATGATGATAATTGCACTTGTTGCACTTAGGTGCATTTCCTATATAACCTCTCGGTTCTGTCTCCGCTGCTGCCACGAATACTTTGTTCTTTTTTGCTATGGGGGTTTTTGTCTTCTTGTTACTCGGTCGAGAACCTTTCTTGAAGTGTGTAAACTTTCTCTTATTCCCATGTGAGGTTGATTCTACATGTGTTTCCTTGGGCATCTCCGCATTCTTTCTCGAAAACTTATTCATTCTCACAGCTTCTTCGGTAAGGCTTACTGCAATCGTAATTGCCTCAGTGATGGTTTTTGGATGCGACGAAGTAACCATACTTCGAATTTCTGGAGATAATCCCCAAATGTATGGTTCGATACGTTTAAATTTGGGGGTTACCATATACTGAACAACTCGTGAAAGATCATGAAATCGCTGAGTATAGCCATAGATGTCAGATCCAACCATCGCTATATTCCAAAACTCAGTTTCCAATTTTTGTGACTCGGCTCTAGAACAGTATTTCTCTCTCATCATATCCTTTAGTTTATCCCAAGTAATAGCATAAGCAACTGCTTCTCCAAGCGTCTGTACTTGCAAATTCCACCATGACAATGCTTCATCCATAAATAAGCCTGATACATGTGTCACAATCTGGTTGATAGAACATTTACTCATACGAATCACGGAATCCGTCTTTTCTGTCCAACGCATAAAGGCTACTGCACCGCCTGTGCCATCAAATTCAAGGGTTTGCAATCTAAAAATTGTTTGTATGTACATCCTGAAATAGTTAGATTTCAAGAATCATCAATAATATATATTGTTAGAAATAAATATTAATGATCATACTTTGGTAATTTTATAAATAACAAACCATTTACGGGCATCTGAACTCTTGGTGGTTCTTGAACCCTTTGCTCAGCATTGCGCTCGTGATGCACAAGTGCTTCAGTTATTCGTTGATTCACTAGAGCATCGAGCTCGGCTTGGGTTGAAGGTAATGGCGATGGTCTAACTCGGGGTCTACCTCTTCCTCTAGATGCCATGGTCTTCATATATGAAACATATAGAAGTGATTAGACGTATATTTGAAACAAATATTGTCGTTCATTGATTAGTATTATATAATATAAGTGTATATAATATTTATATAATTCAATTTTTATGTATAGTTTCCACATTATAAGCACCATAATAGATACATAAAAATGAACAATCAACAATGAATAAATAAGAGATTAACATCAACCATTATATATATACTGTCAACTTGATACATCATTTTTGTGAAGATACAAAAATAACTCGGAGTTATAACACTCCGATAGACAAGTCATACACAATACATTATAAAGTAGATATTTTCCTTCACATCGTTCTTCAAAATCTTCAAGTTGACGACATATATATCTTCAAAAACTTCTATCTTCAGCAAAACTGGGCATGAGTACCTACCCTAGAGGTATGACCATATACCAACCAGACAGACGGTGGAGGTGGAGGGGCAGATGAACGGATGATCCTCCGGAGGTATGCGACCTCCTCCTCGAGCGAACGGATACGCTCCTCATGGGATGGAAATACACTCTGCTCTAGAGAGTGTGGATGTGGTATAACATGCGAAGGTGGTGATGATGTCATCGGTAGAGATGGTGTCACGGGAGGTGTCAAAGTGGGTAATGGTGGTAACTAAGATGACAAAGATGGGGTACTCTGAGATGCTCGCAAAGTGGAAATCTGAGCCTGCAGCTCACGGATACGGCGAAATAAGATACTAATCTGTATCTCAGAAGACATGACTCAAAACTCGATGGTGGTTGGTGGAAAATGACTGGGATGATAGGGATCAGATGGGCTCATACCAGGTGGAGGTGATCGAATGTGAATACCGGTATGGTGAGATGATGGGTATGATAGTCCTCCAACAGTGGCTTGTCGTGAATAGGGATGGTATACTGACTAGACTCAGGGAGGGTCCTGCAGTGTAAGAAGATTCATAAGGATCAGATGTGATAAAAGGATCTGGAATGGGTATACATGGTATATGTAATGATCCATCAACATGGTGAAACGGTGGTTGCTCAGATGAGTAGGATGTACCTCCCAATGAATAATGTGAAGGTCCAGACAAAGGATGAGGAGTGAAATGATCAGTAGCAAATGAAACGCCTCCAGGTAAATATTGATGGCCCAGATGGGCAGATGTGACCAGTAGTGATAGCATCAGATGGTATGGGATCAACAAAAGTGGGTGTAATAGAATTATCAACAGTGGGAAAAGTATCTGGAAGTGGTGGAAGAGCAGTATCAGGTGAGAGCTTGGGTGAGGGTGATCTCGGAGACGATGGAGCAGATGAGGTAATATCAATCATATTAGGCTCATGAGGAGCTACCTCTAGTAGCGCAAGATCAAAATCATCTCCGATACCTAGATCATCCTCAAGGTGATCTACGTGAACAATAGGAATGACATCGTCATCTCCATCGAGGTCGACAGCAAAAGGATCTATCACGTTAAGTGGTATAACATGGTGCTCTACAATGTGCTCACCTTCGGGGTGGCCAATGATAACTATCTGGTGGTCAAAGGTGGTAAAGCTAAAACATCATCATCAGGAATATCTCTGGGAATGGGATCGGGTACAGGGTAGGGTAGGGCAAAAGACTGGAAATCATCGTCCATCCAATCATCAACAGAAGCATCGTGATCCGACTCGTCGTCGGAAATGATAATGACTGGTGGGAGTGGATCGTCTAGTGGTATATAATCTATCTCAGGGTCAGAACTCATAGACTCGGTGTCTAAAAGGCTACTATCGGAAGACATGGTCCTGGCAAACAAAATCCATATGACTTATTTTTGTAAAAAAATATTTTTTTAAGATAAATAATCGGGCAATCACTAAGTTTCAATGTAAATTTTTCTAATCATAAGTTCAACTCAACTTACTTTTATTGTGTCTATCTCTCATAGACTAGTTTTGGATAATGACCTTGCACTACTGTTTTTGTTTTAAACATTTGATACTAGTGGACAGTTCTCCCCGGGATGACAAACCAAAAATACTTATTTCAATTTTCGTAAATGACTCACAAAAATTTATAAAAGAGCATTTTGAAATTGTAGACTAGACTCAAAAGAATCTTAGTGACTACAATTGAAGCTCTGATACCAGGTCTGTCACACCCCGATTTTTATGTAGCGGAAGCGTGTCGCGAGGTGTGGCTACAGCGGAAATGGTTGCATTCAACCAAGTAAACGACAATTGTATTACATTACAAAACATTCATCCATCCATAATTCACATATAACTTTTGTCTTTAAAACAAACCACAAGTTTAACAACATTATCTAAAATTTAGACATAAGTTTATAAAACATAAAACAAGGACTGGATGAAACACAACATCTTGACTTCTGAACAAACGAACAAATTTTTCCCTGAAGACCATCCACTAGTTTCCTGTAAGACATGTTAGTTTTGAAAACAATGTCAACAAAAGCTGGTGAATTCATGTTATAAATTTTGTATCAAATGAATTATCAAAAACATTTGAAATAATCTTGTTTAATATAGCTTAATGAAACTTGTAAGATCATTAGTGTGTTGGAAGGACACTAATCTGTATGCCGAATAAGGAGGCAACCAAACCTTGACGATTTATTATGTGTCTGAGACACTCGTTTTAGACATAAAAGCACTCTAATACGATCTGTTATTATTGCCGTAATAGAGTGGGGCTCGCCCAAACCCAATAGATCTATCCCCTTGTTCCTCGGGTATTGTCTTTCATTAATGGACCCAATGCTTGAGCCTTATTCACATGTGATCTAAATATTTTAATTTTCACAGCTATATTAATTGTAACATGTATACATCCCCGCACGTTTAAAACCATAAAAACGTTAAAATAAAAGGGGAAACATGAACTCACAGATTTGCGTTCCGTACAAATCTCTATTCGATTCCTGATACTTTGTTCGTTTTTCGACCTACAAGTGTTCTAGTCGATTAGACACTTAGGCTTTCGTTTGTTTTTCGTACAAGTATTTATCTCGAATTTCATACTTGTAATTGTTGGTTTTTCTTTATTTGATAACAATATATATTATAATATATATATATGTATATATATATATATATTATATTATATATATATATGATATATATATATATATATATATATATATATATATTTTAGATTGGTTATATGTAAATGGATATAGTCCATAATTTAATTGTAAATAACTCAATCTAATAATTCATTACATATGGCCCTAGCCCAAAAGCTTTTGTAAGTATGGGCCTAGCTCAAATTTGCTTACTTTGTGTAGGCCTAGCCCAATTCATTTCATGTATGTGGGCCTAGCCCATCCTAATTTTGTATATTTAGTAGGTTAAGCCCAATTGGTTTGTAAAGGTGGGTCTAGCCCAAGTTAAAATGGAAGATTGGGCCTAGCTCAATAAAAATTGGATTAGCCCAAGTTTAGTATTTATAAAATGGATTAGTCCAATTTATTTCTTTATAAAAGTGGGCTTGGCCCAAAATTATCTTTTACTTAAATGGGTCTAGCCCATATAAACTTTTAAAAGTGTGCTTAGCCCAAAGTTAAGTTTATGAAAGTTGGCTAGTCCATATATTTTTATAAAAATAGTTTTAGCCCAATATAGTTTTTATAAAAATGGGCCTAGTATAATATAATTGTTTAGTTCGGCTTATCCAAAAATATTTATTAGTATTTGTTATAATTTATAAAAATTTATTTATAAAAACTATAAGTTATATATATTTAAAAATTCTAGTAAATATAAAGTGTATCGATTCATTTATTCGTTTTGACCGTTAGATTCGCGTCGACTATTTTATTTGTTTCGTCTTTGTCGTTTATT